>JAAXCT010000080.1:1200000-1585359 GCA_012490785.1 Eragrostis nindensis
GACACCAGAAAAAACTGCACTGTTCCATACGACTAAAATGCCTCCAGAGGCCCCATCAGATGGGCAGAAATCGAATTTATCAAATCTTCTTGGCGTGAAACGATGAATGTAACTCAAATCAAAATTATCTCTCTTAGTTTCTTGCAAACATATGACAGAACTGTTGCTTTCATCTATTTTTTCTCTGATAGAATTCCATTTAGCATCATCATTAATGCCTCTCACATTCCAACAGAGTATATTCCAATTTCTATTTGATGTCTCCATTAAACAACCAATTTCCACAGAGAAGAAAACAGATTGCAAAGCATGATCTGTTAAGTACAGTCACTGGACAGACCAGTATGTACCAATAGTTGCAAACATGAACCATAGTGCTGGAAGGACCAGACTTGAGCAGCCAGAGAAAACCACCAACATATATAAACTTGAACCAGACAGATAGTTCAGAGTATTTAAGCCAAGATAACACAACTTCAAAAGTGAGCAGTGTGAAGACTGCTCCAGTATTTTCCTTTGGGCTTTTCTATCCATTGGACATCCTGGACTGCATCAGCTTTTCTTCAGTTAGCTCCTCAGGTGCTATCTGGCAGTACCTCTCACCTAACTCCTGCATGGCTTCCACTGGGATTTGAGCTTGTGGTTCATCAGTTACATTTTTAACTATTGCATCCAAGCTTGAAACTAGACCAGCCTGATCTTGGGTTTTGACAGTTCTTTTCCTTCTCTTTCTTGGTGTGTCTTCCAGCCGCACATGCTTGTAGAAACCTTTATTTTTCTCATCAAGTCTTGGGCTCCTACGCCTTGCAGCTGACAACTCTGTAGCATTTGAAGGATCAAGAGAAGCAGCTGCCATCAACAATCCTTTTCTTCGCATCCTAGCAGGCCTTGGAGGTGGGAAAGCCATTGTTAGCATTTGCTGACTTGCTTGTGATGTGGTCTGATCTGCAACACTAGTCAGGTCACTGTTGTGTACTGTTACATTGACATCTTCTTGCTCACCAAGCTCTGAGTTGCTAGCCTGCATCGCCATTTCCTCTGAACTTTCTTGGGTAGAAACTGTAATTGGTTCTGTTTTCCCATTTGCAATCTCATTCTCAGGTAGCACTTCAATGCTCTCATTGAACTTTAGTCCTCCATTAGCCCATAGTTTCAAAAGTTCAACCTGCAGCACTGGTTCATATGGGACAATGGCCAGCTCTTTAGATTGTGCAGGCTCAAAAATCAGTTTCCTTGCGCTACTCTTATGGACAGTTTCACCAAGAGAGATTTTCAGAGCTGAAGCATCAATTCTTATTGTCTGAAAAGCTGAAGCATAATTCGCCGAGTATCCGATACTTGAGAACCAAATTCTTTGATTCGAATATCAATCCTTGACCACATCCTACTGTATTCTTGGCTATACATCTGACACAGCAGTTCCAACGAAAAATCCAGAGCGAAATTGGCAGGTACAGACAGTGTGCCGACCGGCACAAGTTGTGCCGACCGGCACACAGAGAAAAAAAAAGGAAAACAGAAGAAAAGAAGAAAAAGAAAAAAAAAGAAAAAGAAGAAAATAAAGTCTGTACCTTGCGCTGTTTTGCTCGGGACTAGCAAAAATTTGAGTGTGGGGGGAAGAGTGAATTCCCTTGAATTCTTATCATTGATTAGTAGCCAAGAATTTCCTTTTCCAATCATGTCCACAATTCTTTGCATTCGATATCCTTCGAAAATGCCAGGAAGTTTCTGATAGATATGCAAAGAAGAAAAGGACAGCTTTGTCACCTGTTTAAAAAGATTACGTTCTCTACTTGTGATTGTTCATTCACACAAGTATATGTCCACTGTTCTAAAGGTGTGAGTTCCTTTCTCAATTCAATTTCTAATGGCCTTTTGACAAGTCTCAGTAAAACCAATTAGAGTTATTTCTTAGCTTTGCAATATGTTGTTGATTTATGTCTATTTTCCTTGAATTTCCTCACCAAGCTACTCATATGGCCTTACACATACATATATCGATAAAGTAGGCTAGGCTTTTGAGTGATTTAGGTGAGAGATTGAAGTTGAGTTGTTGACTTGATCGTTTGAGAAGGATAGTTCTTTTGCTCACGATACCCTTTTGGTGATTCACATAAGTGGAAAAGTCATGCGCATCAAGTTGAATATTTTCAAGGTTTGCTTTGGGAAGTACTCCTTCATGTTCAATACCCATATTATGAACATGTTTGCTGAATACTGAATTGATTTAATCTCACAATGACTAAATGCTCAGCTCGTGTAGATTTGAAACACTTTTATGATTGATGTGACTATATGCAAGTTGATTTTCATTCTTGACTTTCCTCGGGACGAGTAAAGGTTTAAGTGTGGGGGAGCTGTTGGCGATTTCTAGCATACCATTTTATATGCCAACTGCGCCTTATTTAGAGCATAAATGTCATCATTATAGGCCATTAACCCTTGATAATAGCACCATATTTGTATGTATGTCGTTCTGGAGCTTTATTGCAGAAACAGATGAAAAGGACGATATACTGGACATTGTGGCTGATCTGGACCTGAAGAGAAGAGAACCAGTAGAAAAGGCCCACTGTGCCGATCGGCACAGCCATGTGCCGACCGGCACATGGGACCCCAAGGCCACTGAAGCTGGCCCACCATTCAGTTTATTCTAGAAGGAAGTTATCTGAGCCAATCTTGGGAGATATCCGTCACGAAGAGATAAAAGATACTCGAAGATTTGAAAGAGCAACACAAGACTTGACCTCGAAGAAAACTGATTGGAAGGCCCACATGGAAGCTACCTAGGACTTCGGAACCGACTTAGGGAGGAAACCGAGCTGGACACGAGGTGTGCCGATCGGCACGACCCATGTGCCGATCGGCACAAAGGACTCTTTTCCCAAGAATCCTTTCCTTCCTGATGTACAACCCTATATAAACTTGTAAAAGCCCTAGGGTTTCGGGATCCGCCGCCAGAGGGACAACACAGCTAGTAAGTTTAGAGCCACCGGGGCTTTGCCCCGTTCTTCATGTTCTCTAGTTGTTGATCAAGAACCATTGGTGCTAAAGAGGTGATCCATCGAGGTAGGCCTACTAGATGGTGATGTATCTTGCACTATGTATTATCGAAGTATGGTTGAATATGTGGATGAATGGTTTTGATTATTGATTGCCTGGATTTTATGGTCTTTACATGCACTTGTTCCTACGCTTAGTGACGACTAAGTATTAGATGTTACCTTAATTGTGGTGGCAAAAAGAGGTGAGAGGTTCAATCTCTCACTATCTCCATTGTGGTTAAGGTAGCATTGGGATCTTGTAATGCGCCATAATTGCACGTTGTCTCTGTACCCCCACAGCCGCTAATGCATACGCGATGATCCTTGAGATGATGTGTAGAGTAGGAAGAGGTCAGCGACTAAGGCGATTGGTCGTGACAGGGCTCGTCGGAAAGGGGCCTTGACCTACCGATCTTCGGTTATCAATAATTGAGTAATCCCGTTTATGATGCTATTTGATTAAGCTTCTTGGTTACGATCTCAACTAGCAGACTTGGCTAACTTACCCCATGACCTAATCAGTTCCTAGGCTGCTCGGACAACCTTCGGTCAACTTAGCCATCGTGCCGACCGGCACAACCCCTGTGCCGATCGGCACGGCCCCCTGTTTTCCTGAAACTCACGCTCACGCTCACTAGAAGGCTTGGCTAATTCTTTTACTGATGATTTTGCTTAATTCCCATAGGTCCTTGTGGTTCGATTAAACCTTGGAATACTCTTCTAGGGGAAAAAGACTACAACTGTACACCGTGCTCTTGCGGTATATAAGTGGGTGCGTAGATACGACCAACAAGCTGTCTTTTTCTGACTTGTGTTATTATATAATTAACTAGTATGGCTGCCCGCGCATTTACGCGGCTAGATTTGTTAAACTATTTAAATTATTTTTACATTATTTCAAGAGTTTAAACATAGTTTATTATTATTATTTTTATAGTAATACATTTCTAACATAGCTAAAATTGATTGGAGACATTTCTCACCAAGTCTGTCAATTTGAGTGTGTGATGAGTTATCATTTACCTCAGATTGTCTCTTAGCTATCCATTGTATGTGATTCCTAATCTAATCGGACCTTGTTGCCTTATTCCCCGCTTGTAAGATCCGACCAATATAATTCGAGTATAGCATGTTTGTTGTAACTAAAACATCCGAATGCAATATTGAAATATCCACTAATGTAAAAGATCATCATTGTGGCAACTGGCCGACAAAGATATATGGTCTCAGAATAGTGAACATATAAGTATAATGTAAGTGTGAGATAGAATAAAAGATGAATCACGGGAACAATATAAAACAATAAATATTATATGAACTCATGGTATTTGAAATATAATATTTTCTTGTCACTCTATTGAATACTTACTTACAGATTATGTCAATCATAACATACCTGCATCTTTTATTAAACCAAGCAAACTCAACAGACTTGATGTTTTTCTATACAATTTTAATAATAGACATCTCCCATTTTTTTTCCATCTTTGTTTTGTCGCGACTTATATTGATTCGTTGCGCTTTATCAGCATATATTCATCCATACCTTCTCTCAGGCTGACCCAACTTTATTCGCTAATTAGTATTTGACTTGGACTCTTCTACTGCATGGATAATTCTGTTCTTTATATTTTTTTTATTTAAGCCAAAGAATTAGGATGTCTCACGATTGCTTTTCTAGCATGCACGTGTGCTTCCCAAGACAATCTTGTTATAATAATAATACTTGTTGGAGCAGGAAAGGATGTTCTAGGAGAACCTATCCTAGTCCTACTCCATATGTGGGCAATTTACCAAAGGACTCTCTCTCCTAGTAGGAAAGGAGACCCCCTATCCCGAGTATAAATAGTGGAGCACCCCATGATGTAATTGACAAGTTTATTCAGAATAATAAAGAGAAGGCTCCACCCTACATTGTGTCTCGCCTCTTGTCTACTTTTGTTGTTGTTCTCTCCCGTCGATAGCGTTATTACAACACGTTATCAGCACGCTCTACGGAGCTAGTAGAGGAAGAAGCCGTCGAAGTCGCCAGGAGGAGTCGGCGAGTTGCTCAACTCGCCGCCTCGGGATTCGCGCCGCCTCGGGAAGCCCGCCGACCTCGGGAATCGAACCGCCTCGATTTCTGTGCTCGACGACATCGACGTCCGCTCCAACGCGAAGCTGTTGACGGGGAACGACTACACGGAGTCCTGAAGAACTGCATGTATACGCCCTACGCGGTTAAGTCCTTGGTTCTGTCCTACGCGATAGTCCAGTGGATGGTATACATGTTGATGCATCTTGAATCCTAAGGTAAACTCGCTGATCGACCTAGTCGTAGTGTTGATCACGATGGCTCGTTGCAGCCATGGATCGAAATCCCCTTGCATTTGGCCTCAGTTTTTCTAAACTGAGTTTACCGCATCCCTACACCTAGAATTAGGGATCATCTAGCATTGCATTACACACAGTTGGTGGGGCTGGTAGCCGCCACCGCTGCCGGCGATGGACCGCCGCGGCCAAGACATGCACAAACCCGACGACTTGCAAGTCGCCGGCACACATACATGCATCACAGCAAGGAATCAGAAAAAAGTAAAAAATAAAAGGGATAGGATGAACCCTAACCCTAACCCGACGAGATCTAGAACTTGTCGGAACCCTAACCCTAACCGCCGCATCATGCCGAGCTTGAAGACCGGCCCGTCTTGGATCCAAGTAGATCCGGTCGGATCCAACCCGCAACGGGCCGAGGTCCAGCCCTGACCCGCTCGGATCCGCGCGGGGCCCGCCGCCCCGTCTTCCTCCTCGCGTGCGCCGTATCGTCGTCGAGTCGCCGTCTCCGGCCACTGCAAGGCCGCGGCGACCCAAGGTCCACCGGTTCTGGCCGCTGGCGACCGGATCTGCCGGCGGCACCACCCACCGAGGGCCTCCCTCCACCGGATGGAGGGGCCCCGCGCATCGGAGCACGGCGATAACGACTTGCCGTCGTACTTCTCGCCTTGCGCCGCCGAATCGGCCGTCGATCCGCTTCCTCGCCTCGCGGGAGCAGTGGCCTGCCGCCACCATGCCTCCGCCTCACCCAACCGTGTCACCGCACGACGCCGCCGCCTCGCGCGCCGCTGGATCTGAGCGCGCGACCACCCGCCACAGCCCGCGTGCCACACCACACGGCCACGCGGGCCCTCGCCGTATCCCCGCCAGCAGGCGGAGCTCCTTCGCCTCCATGGCGATGGCCGGCTGCGAGCCGCACCGTCGCATCGCCCGCGCCGCACAGGGAGAGGAGGAGGAAAGTGAGGGAGAGAGGGAGGCGAGTGAGGATAGGGTTTGGAAACCCTAATCCTCCTCCCTCTTATGCCGGCTTGGTAGGCCGGAACGGGCCTTCATGGGCCTAGCAGGCCGGTGCGCCGGCCCATGAGGCCGGCCTGTTTCTGATAAACAAAAGAAAATCGCGAGGAAAATAGAAAGATCGGAAATTTTGCTGAAAACCCCCTGAAATTTGAAGAAATTGCGGCTAGGCTATGAATTCTTGCAGAAAAGCTCCTGAATTTTTCCAGAATAGAACCCGCAGTCCTAATTTTTTGCAAATAGGTCCAAATTGATCTGAATTTACGATTTGACCCAGATTTTTTGCAAAATAGACCCTGTAGTCTCTAGAAAAGGGCTGAACACTGTTATTTTGCAGATAACACCTTGGGTTTTAGGAAATTTATGTCAGAAACATAATAACTTGCTGTTTTTGCTGTTTGAACCTCCTGTTTGTGCATAATTACTGTGTTCTTGATCTGAAATCATGCATATCATGTGTAATGAATTAAAACATGATTAAAATGTGCCTTTAATCATAGAAACATGGTTTTAGGTCTTTTCTTCGAGTTTTTGATCCGCTACTTTTTGCACTCTACAAATTGTTTACTAGAAGTAAACCTATGCACTTTCATATGAATATCTTGTAGATATCTCAATTTGTGAAACATGAATTCGATGTGCTTATCTTGAATGGTTTTAACTATTTATCTTGATCACATGATGATGAAATCCTCTTGAGTGTTAAAAATCTCTTGAAGATGATTAAACTCAAGAATAAGGATATTGATCCAACTGAAATGGATAAATCTCAGGCACTGGATTTCCTGAGTCATCATTTAAGCATTTTCCTGCAGAATGAATAATGAATGAAAATAGTCTAAAGGTCTTGTGGGGCTCTCTGAATGAGCACTTTGAGAAGATGAAATCTTTCTTAAATAGTTGAGCGTGAATGGCAGCACCTACGCTTTCAACATTACAAGACATTTGTGGATTATAATACCGTATAGTATGAGATCGTCACTCACATGAAGATTTGTGACGTTGAACTTGGTAAAAACAAGCTCATACATAAAACTCTGTACCTAACACCCCAAGCTCGCTTATGTGAGTAGCCAGTAACCCTGAGTAATGACTTGAAGTATGATCAGGGGGAGAATGAGACGATCTTGTAGGATCATACATCTTGTTACACTGGCTAAATAGCACCGAATGCTACATTATTCACGAAGAATGATAAGGGGAAGGGCCAATAGAAGGCACCTGAGAAAGGTAAAGGTAAAGCCTGACAATTCAAGAAGAATAAGAATGCTAAGGTTTAGTAGCCTAAAGAGGAAGCATACGGTAAACAAGATCAAGATTGTTATAGGTGTAGAAAAACACCCAAGCACCTTATCGAATTGTACCAAGAACTTCACGGTAAGAAGAAGAATTCCTAAAAGGAAGTCAACCTCATTAAAAGCATGTAGCTTGAAGTTGAAGGAGTCTTCACAAACTATTGAAGAGAAGAATGAAAACATCTTGTACATGGAAGGTACGTCACAATATGAGACCAAGAACCTTGAAGGATCAAGCTGCAAGTCTGAAAATTGAGCTTTGGATGATAACCTCATGAATGAGGATAATCTTCTTGGTGATGAATTAGAAGCCGTGCATAGGGACTCGAAATAGTCCAAAATACTGATCTAGTAGATGGTAATTGTAGAAGTAGTAATGCAATTAGTCTTCATTCCTGAATTGATTTAAGTGGATTAATGTAATCTCTAGTAGAGACCTCGTTTTTAATACATAATAGCTTGAAGTCTATGTGTCAAGCTTTGGTATTTCTTTTACCTTATTGCTACAATGCTTCCGAGAATTGTATCCATTACTTTTGCACCCATTTACTTGTTTACATGTAGTAAACTTAAATGCACATGTATTTTGAATCATTTGTTCCATTTTCTAGTAGAATAAAAATCCTGATTAACCTAGAATGGTTATTAAACCCTGCACGGTTACTATCCAGTCTGGTCACTAAAAATACCAAAATTGTTCCTAGAAGTGAGATATTTCTTGAAGAATTATGCAACCCAAGAAGGGTGAATTGCATGCTACTTTTGCAGAACAATTAGTAGTTGTGCGATATTTTGGTATAAAGTAAATTGAATTGGAATAATCCTAAAATATTTTTGGGACTCACCGAATGAGTAAATCAAGAAGATAACCCAAATATTGGCACAGGAATGTCAGTGTATTTGAGATGACTTGAAGTTTCATATCATTACACTTTAGGAATTATGTTGCTGTTGAATGCATAAACTTCTGGGATCACGTAGAAACCGAAAGTGAATTATTTAGCAACATAAGTTAATCCAGACTATTACCATTGTCTTAAGTACAGAATACTTGGTCATTGGCACAACATTCGTCAAATTCATAGAAGAATTTGAGAATGCATATACTAGGAAGCTTGCAGCTAGTATAACAGGATTCTTGGACAAAAATCTTGAAGATAAAATCTGTTTACTATAGTTCTCATGAAGAAGAGACAATACAATCATAGAAGATTGATTGTAGTTTCATAGATATCATCACTAAAACCTTGAAGGCTTGAGCGAGAATTCTGAAAATATAGCTCCCGATGATAACCTCCTGGATGAGGATGATCATTTTAGTGATGAATTAAATATGTGTATGGGGACTCGCGCATAGTCTTCCAAATTTAAAATGAACTACCAAGTAGTAGTTGTTATATAGAGGTGCATTAAGTTTATAATTCTTGAAAGAATTAGATGGATCATGCAAACTTTTAGAAGAGTGAGCATTTATTTTATCCTGAAGAGATATTAGCTTGAAGCTTAAGCCTGAAGCATGCATATAATATTCTCGGTTGCAAATTGAATTTGTTCTTTATCTACGATATAGCTTGCAGTCTATATGTAGCTTGGATTTGGCTTGATTTTTCTTGCCTTTGTTTTAATACCAGAAGTATACTTGTTAAATTTCGCTTGGAATATATGGATTATATGCTGAACATAGTGATATACCAAGTCTGTTAGTATTAATCATCTGCAATGATATTTGTCCACTATGAAGCCACATATAACCTTGTAGGTTACTGCATAAGTTCTTTGTGCATTACTACCAAGCAAGTAGAATGGAAATTAGAAGCACATGAACCAATGCAAGTATTTTTATCACAATCTACCCTACTCACATGATTTTGGAGAATATTGTGTACAAGAATAGTACATATGTGAGTTTTCACACTAATTATTGTTATACTAGTAGTATAATTGCAGCCTATGATACATGCATTGTGTCGTAGCGAATGCAAGAAGCATCCAATGAACTTGAAGTTTAGTGATGGTGTGATAAGGGGGAGAATTTTGATTGATGATAGCATAGGAAATATGTGGATATATTAGAAAATCTAACAGACGTGATCTAGTCCTGGATGATTGGATTAAACATTGAAAATGTTGGCAATCAAATATTCTAGAAGAATAAAATTCCTTGCATGTTTTAAAACTTGTTGTTTCTTTTACCTTGAAGTGTTTATTTGACCTTGAAGTGTTTTATTTGGAGTTTATGATTTATGCAATTAAATCCATTTTTGTTGCGATGAAAAAGAAGCTAGACATTATCATTGTCATTTTGACATGATAGAAAGTCTCAATTCAGAATGCCGAGCATGTCTAGCTCACTGCATATAAGTGCGTAAATATTTTGCAAATATTTTCACCATCTTTGCATACATGAATGGGCTCCCACTTGAAGTTTGGTGATATAACCTGGACGTTATGTCAATTGAATGCCTATGATAGGGGATATCACTAGAGATTGTATGCTATAATGTTGGCATTAGGGGGAGAATGGACCCAGAAAGAATGCCTTACATTATCATTCCTTGGAAGCTTGAAGCAGGAATGGAATCACGCACTGAATATGTGCATGAAGCGTAATGCCAGAATAATCTTGAAGAGAGGAGTAACCAGAAGTTAAGTTTACATGAAGTAAACCGAATACCGCGTGTGATATACACAGGGACGCTTGTGCTTATGTCGCCGGTCGACTTGTTTGTCGTTGATCTAAAATCTATTGGGACGCCTTTGGACTCGAAATCAACGAACACTTGTCATTGCAATAATTATGAAACTCCTCCCACTCTTGAAGAGAGCACCTCATGAAGAAGGATTAAGAAGCTCCTAAGAGTGATCATCGTGAAGCTGAGAAACCCAACCATTGTGCACATAGAAGTATTGGGAATGCAGAACAATCGATGAATGTGAGAATAGAAGAAAAGTTCTACAACATCTCCTCATGAATTGCAATTGTTTCTCTCATGAAAGTAGAGAACCCGGATCCGGCAACAAAGTCCATGGCACAGACGCCTGTATGCGTTACAATCGGGTCAATTAAGAACGCAATTGAGGATATGAACCGTAATGGTGAAAGTATATGGTTCATAAGTCTCTGAAAGACTGATATTCTCATAATACGAATGAAGTTCTGCTGCATCTCTGGCAAAATATAAATATGCAGTTAGTCACAGGATTCTGGAAATCCAAATGACAAGATCCTCAAAGGACAATGACAAGATCCTCAAAGGACAATGAATAATTCCTGAAGAGAATTACCGCAACATATAATGTCTTCTTGGAAGAATGACATAGGACTCTGAGGTATAATGTCGTCTTGAAGGATGATATAAATATCATAGAGCCTCTCGCAAGAGAGAATGAATCTCACGGTGAGAATCATTTTTGGAGAATATTCTTGAAGGAAGGAGTTATGAAATGACTTGCCAATCGAATCTTGAATTATACCATCTATCCCAGAAGAGAGTCTAGACCCGACTATATAGGAATCATCATACCTTAAAGGTATATGTACTCAAAAAGTACAAGCTAGCACAAGAATGATGATTTCCTACATTACCACGAAAGGTTATATTGATGGTTATTATCCCCTATAGAAAATCGGGATAGATTGAGGAATTGTTCTGATCATGAAGGATGAACATTACAGATTTGCAATGATGAATGTTATGGCTTGAAGCATGACATACTATATTTTGAAATATAGACCATTTGTGTTATAGCCCAGCATGTGGCATCCCAAGAATGCACTTGGATGAAAAGGAATAACATGATCATAATCTTGTCTTGAACTTTGAGAGACTACAGATACAGATCATTTGAGAATGAAATCCCAAAGATTATTGCACAAATACAAAAGGGACATACTAAGTCAAAGGTCATGGAACACCTTACACCTGAATTCTCATTATGCATGAAATGCATCAGAATGAAGAGATTTCGGTGACTCATACACGAAGGTATGAGAAGGCTTAGAGAAGTGTGCAGATCAGGGGGAGAACTTCCCTGAGCACATAATCCCTATCACTGAAGTCTAGAAAGACAACTTAGTGAATTCTAGAAGAATTAAACATTGTACTCTTTTTCCTTCGTTGAGTTTTTACCTGAAGGTTTCTCAAGAAGAGGTTTTTAACGAGGCAATGTGTGCAATATGAAGCTACGGTACTATGTAGTCTTTTCTCTCTTTTTTCCCACTGGGTTTTTATGAAGGAGTTTTTAATGAGACATGTGTGCCGTCGTAAAATGCCCAAGGGGGAGTGTTATAATAATAATACTTGTTGGAGGAGGAAAGGAAGTTCTAGGAGAACCTATCCTAGTCCTACTCCATATGTGGGCAATTTACCAAAGGACTCTCTCTCCTAGTAGGAAAGGAGACCCCCTATCCCGAGTATAAATAGTGGAGCACCCATGATGTAATTGACAAGTTTATTCAGAATAATAAAGAGAAGGCTCCACTCTACATTGTGTCTCGCCTCTTGTCTACTTTTGTTGTTGTTCTTTCCCGTCGATAGCGTTATTACAACAAATCTCTCACGTAAATGTCACCTATGGATCAAACTTCTTATATGGAAAGCAAATGTTTATTATTTACAAACATATATTGGGGTATGGCTATTTTTTTTGCTGGTAGACGTGGGTAATTTTTCTAATATGCAGAGGGTATTTTAGACTAAAATTTTCATGATGGTGGGTAATTTTTTCTTTTTATTTTCTCGGATTAACATGGGAATTTCTAGGCCTTGAGGGTGAACGTGAGGGCTTCTTTTCTTGGTCAATTAATAGCATCTTTTATTAAACCAAGCAAACTCAACAGACTTGATGTTTTTCCATGCAATTTTAATAATATACACCTCCCATTTTTTTTCCATAATTTGTTTTGTCGCGACTTATATTGATTCGTTGCGCTTTATCAGCATATATTCATCCATACCTTCTCTCAGGCTGACCCAACTTTATTCGCTAATTAGTATTTGACTTGGACTCTTCTATTGCACAGATAATTCTGTTCTTTATATTTTTTTATTTAAGCCAAAGAATTAGGATGTCTCACGACAGCTTTTCTAGCATGCATGGTGCTTCCCAAGTCAATCTCTCACGTAAATGTCACCTATGGATCAGCCTTCTTATATGGAAAGCAAAGGTTTATTATTTACAAACATATATTGGGGTATGGCTATTTTTTAATGGCAGACGTGGGTAATTTTTTAAATATGCGGAGGGTATTTTAGACTAGAATTTCATAATGGCAGTGGTGGGTAATATTTTTTTCTTATTTTCTACGATTAACGTGGGAATTTTTAGGCCTTTGAGGGTGAACGTGAGGACTTCTTTTCTTGGTCTATTAATAAGTTAATAGATCTACGAGTCGTGCTCCCATGTTTTTTCAGAAAAAAAACAGTGCGTATCTCAAAGCAAATAAGCACACTTCTGTTAATTGCTCTGTTACATTTTTTCTTCTTTTTGTGTGAAACACAGTACAGACGTAGACACTCACAAAGAGTACTCACACCTATGAACACATGCATGCAACCCTACCCTTATGAGCGCCTCCGAAAGACTGAGCCGGCTGATCTTGAAATTTACGAAGTTACCACGGGCGTCTCGCTGTCGACAGAGACGTCCCGTGCCAAGTCTAAGACTTGAATGTGAGTGGGTTGGTTCCACCACAAAGAACCTAACCAGCTGAGCTAAGCTCGCTTTACAATTGCTCCGTTACATGTCTATTAATTAATGGAAGGTACCCCGTGGCCGGTCCACACTCGACGAGCGGCATTCTTGCGAAGGTCCGTGCACAACCATCTTTGCTTCGAGGAGGCGACGCGGGAACAACTATCCAAGATGGCTGGGTCCAGCCAATGAGCTGGTGCGCCATGCGGAGGTGACGCCGGTCCCCCTAACGTTGAGGTCCGGTTGACGAGAGCGTGGAGGCGGCTGGAGGCACCGGTAGCGGGCGGCAGTTGGAAAAGACGTAGTTCAGACCAGAAAGCGTCATGGTGACAAAGCTGGCCACGTAACGTGCGAGACCTACTGCTTGGGAGGGTGGCCGCTCTGGCGTTCGATGGCGGGCAGGGAAGCGACAGCGGCGGCAGATGGGAAAGAAATGGCAGCAACGGTGGCGAGGACAAACAGTTAACGCCCAGATGGGCTTTTTGACCTGGGCTTTCCTTGGGCCAGCCATTACGTTAACAGAGTTTTTAACAGACATGCTTTGAGATAGGGTATTCCTATATCCAGCGCGCGCTACCCTAAACTTCGGGCTAGCGCGCTTTAGGATTCATGCAAATCTAGCAATTCAATGGTAGCGAGTGGGACACGCGGTCTGGCGGGAGTTCAGCGCTGCCGGTTGGAATCAGTAATGGCAAGGTGCGAATCAAGAAACAACACGTGTCAACAACTGACTGGGAACTGCATTCGAATTGGATCTCAAAACTTTAAACCACATTTTCTCACAAACCATGATTCCGTTTTCGATTCCGTTTGGACTATAATGTTTCTTTGAATTAATGCAACAAAACAAGACCCACATGGGCATATATTTTTGTATTTTTTGAATTTTGAAAATTCAACTTTTTCAATGTATCATTTCAACATTTTCTTGTATTGCTTCAACATTTTACAAAAATGTTCAAATAGTATACCCAAAATGTTGAATTAGTTATTAAAAAATGTTGAATCTAGTCATTCACAGTGTTTGATCCCACATGAATACATTTTTTGTATTTGAATTTTTCAAAATTCAACATTTTAATTGTATCATTTCAACACTTTTTTTCTATTATTTCAACATTTTCTTCTTCTACGTCAACATTTTTCGTCTACTACTTCAACCTTTTTACCAAAAATGTTGGAACTGTACACTAAAAATGTTGAATCAGTTATCATCAAATGTTGAATCTAGTCATCTATGATGTTTGAACTGAATTTATACTTTTCAATATTTTCATAAATCATTGGAATACTTTATTAAAAATGTTGTAATAGAATATTCAAAATATTGAAACTATATAATTAAAAATGTTGAACTAGTTTCTTGGACTCTTCAATATTTCTGATACAATGCTTCAACAAATTTAAAAATACTGTTTTCAAATTGGTGAATTTTATTCGAAAATGTTGAATCTATTTGTCCAAAAAAGTGATCTTGTTATTTTAAAATGTCTTATACAATAGAACACAAATGCGTTCCTGCGTACAGAAAAATGAAAATGTTCCTGACCTGACAGTCTGATGTGCGGCAATCAGCTCACAGCAGTCATGCACATGGACTAAAAAAGACGTGTGCTGCCTCCACGCTCGTAGCAGTCACGCACATGGACCAAAGGACATGCTGCCTCCACGCGACAAAGAAAAATCGAAGTGCTCTGAGCGATAGAAAAGATCACAGCTCATGCGTGATGAAAAATCACTTCACACCGTGCGACGACGAAGTCAAAGCAACCAGCCTGCGGCGGCTAGCGGGCCTTGGGCCGCGCTATGCATAAGCTCGCGGTAGCGCGGACTATGCATAGGCGGTCCCTTGAGATACATGTCTCTTTCTTAATCTATTGAATGGTGCGTTCTAAAAATAAATCTGTTGAACAAGCGTCGCAATGAATTTAGCTGGTCCGATTCGTTGATTCAGTAGACCTAACTACCTTCCAGACCATAAAATGCAAATTAATAAAAAATACTAAAATTTCATAATTAACTTCAGAATACTAGAGAGTGATAGCCAATAAATATCCTAGCAACATACGTGAGAACCAGATAGCGGCCAGGGGGCCGGCGGGAGGTTATAATTGTTGTGGTACGTTATTGGCGGTGGAGAACAAGCACACAAAGTAGACAAGAGACAAGACACAATATAGGGTGAAGCTTCTCTTTATTATTCTGAGTAAAACTGATAATTACAACAAGGGGTGCTCCACTATTTATATCCGGGGTAGAGGTCCTCCTTTCCTAGTAGGAGAGACAGTCTTTTGGTAAATTGCCCACATATTAGAGTAGGACTAGGATAGATCCTTCTAGAACTTCTTTTCTTCCTCCAATCAGAGTTGTAGCATAACACTCCTCTTTGGGCATTTTACGATGACACACATGTCTCATTAAAAAATCCTTCATAAAAACCCAGTAGAAAAAAATGGAGAAAAGAGTACATGGTACCGTTACTTATATTGCATAATATCGCTTCCTCAAAACCTTGCAAGAGCGTCCTTCAAGTGACGACTCATACAGGAAAAAGAGTACAATAGCTATGCAAATTATATTTGTTACACATGTTGCCTCGTTAAAAACCTCATGTGAGAAACCTTTAAGTAAAAACTCACAAAGGAGAAAGAGTACCACATATCACCTTCTTGGCTATTATCTCCGAGATAATAATCTACTTGATCATAAACAATTAAGTGATGTGTTTCAATGATTATTTCAGATAATCTATATGTGCTCCCCCTCATGACGATATTCTTTAAACTTCCGTGTTTAATATGTCTTGGTCACATTTTGCTTAAATGTGCATGAGCAATGGTAAATCAATACCACAATGCTAAGTCTTTCTAGACCTTCCTCATAGTTCTTCAGTATACTATGATGAGAGTAGTGCAGCAACATGCTTCATTCGTAACTACTTGATTCGATCAAGTAATCACTTATTTGCTAAGTTGTGCAATACAAACTAAGTATTATCCTTGCAGAGGATTAATCCTTTCTGTGGATTCTTTATCCTTTCAGAGGATTATGGGGGTTGTTGGTATTTCTTACACCAAACAAAAAACACCATCTTAGGCTGGTTAGGCCTAGGGTGAATATTCCCGGTTCGGCGCCAGAAATACTAGGGGTTAAATTACTTGCTTAGGATACATAATAATCCACAACTAGCAACGAGTGCCAGAAATGTATTATTAGTATTTAATCATAAAAGATAATCCGCAAGCGCACGGATAACCCGTTGTAGCATTTCAGCAGAGAGTATTCCAGGGTATCGTTATTTATATTTTCCCAAAGGAAGACGTGGTTGACAAGTGTGTACTTATACTCATGGTGTTATAAATGATAGATCGTAACCAATATCCAAATGCAGGGGTAAAGTAATAAATGGATAGAGGATAGTGCGACAAACACAGCAGGCAGTTCCACTCTCTGATAAAAGGCGAGAGGCAACTCTAAGCTAGACTAAGGTTAAGTAAGAAGAACTGCTACTCCTAATGTACATCATCAAGTAGCGTGCATAGCATCTACCTATAGCCTAAGCTGCACACAAGCCAAGACTAAGCTGTTCTACTGCCAAGCCATCATCGGGAGATCCAGCGATCAGAGTCTGCCCCAATCTCCGGACATTTCATATATACTCCTACGCGATGCCCGAACGTGGAGGATTACAAGGGACGGACAGGGCTATCACCACCTGCCGCCTACCTCTACAAACCGTGGGACACGAACACGCATCTAAGGGTGGAAAGAAAGCCCTAGCACCATGCTAGCGTAACTAACCACAACTCTAGATCCATCGAGGCACCTCGCAAGGCGATAAACCTAGAGCACTCTTGCAAGACAATGGACCCGATGACTAAGCAAAAGGAACAACTAGATCTAGCAAGCGATTACTTAGACAAAGGATCAAAGCTAGCACTACGTTATGCATAAGCGTTCGTCGCTCAAGAACGAGCGACGAACGATGAACGATGAAGACCGATCATCGTTAACCGATGATCGAGTATGAACGAACGATGAACGATCATGAACGAACATCGATGAACGATGAACGAACGATGAACGAACATGAACGAACGAAGAACGTTCATCCAAGATCAAGGATGAACGATGTACTAGCATAAGCACATAACTACTACAAGAACGATGATATTCCATTGATAAATAAATAAGTCTTACAAAGAGAGTAAAAGGATACAAGGGAATATACCTCAAACTCTCCAAGGGACTTAGGAACCAAAAGGGCAGCCCAACTACTCAGCCTAAGCCTAACTAGAGAGCCTCTAGCTCTGGATGTGTGGAGGAGGGAATGAGCCTCTTGTGTTATGTGCCTCCAAAGGAGGGGGGTACCCCTTTATTTATAGCCTCCCAAAGGCGGTGGAGTTGAGGCGGTTCCAGATATTTTGGGCATTGATTGCAGGGGGAAGGTCGGTTCCAAACCGCCATAAAAAGATGGACCCAGGAGAGCCACTTGGCAGGTCGGTCGACCCAGGGTTTGGGGTCGGCCGACCCAGGCCTGGCCCCTCCTGGGCTGGGCTTTGGCAGGTCGACTCCCCATGGTCTTTAAGCTTCTTATCCAGGCGCGTGGCCTCAGTTGATATTCTGGTGGGTTCTGGGCTTTTAATCCTTGAATTATATTCCCGCGGCAAGCGTCGTTTGATGGAAGTGTTGGAATCGTCGCTTTGGGGCATGTTTACACCTGGAATTCCCTGTTTTCCACCTGCACGTCCAAATGTAGAGGTACATGTAGAGGTACACGTGGAACTAGGTTATTTGATAACAAAATGCAAGTAACAAGTGTTAGTTCTTCCTTATTTATAGAGCTAATTGACGGTCAAAAACTGGGTCTAAGGACCATCAACAGGGGTATTATTTGCAAATGATCTATATCTATTGTCTGTCAAGCTTCAAGACAAGATATTGATCATTGCAATTCTATAATATTCATCTTCATGATCAGAACAATCCATCAATCAATCTTGATTCTCTATTAGGGGATAATCACACCAATATTCAATTACCTTCTGTGGTAACGTAGGAAATAATCATTCTTGTGCTAGCTTGTACTTTCTGAGTACTTATACTATTAAGGTATTATGATTCCTTATTCATATAGTCGGTCTATACTATCTTCTGGGATAGATGGTGTTATTTAAGATTCGATTGGTAAGTCATTTCATGACTCATTCCTTCAAGGATATTCTTCAGGAAATGATTCTCTTCTGTGAGATATATTTTCTCTCTTGCGAGAGGCTCTATGAGAGACTTATGTCATTATTCTAAGAAGACATTATATGTCGCGGTAATTCTCTTCAGGAATTATTCATCGACCTTCGAGGATCTTGTCATTTGGATTTACAAAATCCTGTGACTAACTGCATATTCATTCATTCTTCATATTTTCGCCAGAGATGCAGCAGAACTTCATTCTTTATTCATAGTTTGAGAATATCAGTCTTTCACAGACTTTTGAACCATATGCTTTCACCATTTTATGATTGTTGGCGGCTGTTATAGCATGAAATGACCGCCAACATACCGGTAAATAAAAGGTAATTCACCAAGATTCTGTGCACATTAGGTTAGGATAATAAATTTCCACAAATTTTGGTGAGTTTTGGATGCAGGAGTGAATTATGGAGAAAGTGGGCCCGTGTTGCAGAAAACACAGGCCGACCGACCCCACCAGTAGGCCGGCCGGCCCCACTTGGCCCCCAAAGGCCTCGGCCTTTCTCCAGTGGGCCTTGCACAGGCTCCACACGACGATTACAGAGCCCAACCCGGAGATGGGCAACCGACCTTCTCCAGAGCTGGCCTTGGGCCTTGACTTGGCCCATACTCAAACTCTGCCGCCCCCGCCAAGTCACCGACTGGACAACCGCCTTCAGGAGCAAATCTGAAGCGTCCAGGAGTGAGGCGGTGGCGAACCGCCACAATGGGTGGCCGGCCGCCCCCCCCCCCCTAGGCCGGCCGGCCTGTCTTGGCGGTCGAGCCACTCCACCTTGCTGCACCAGCGGCTATAAGTACCTGCACGTCACCTGGTGCTATAAAAGGAGGAGCTCGGCCAGCAGAACAGGGGCACCTCATTCAAGTAGCTCTTTCATTTCTTGTTTTTAGTTGTAGAGTAGATATAGTAGTAGTGTTACTCTGTGAGTTAGAGTAGAAGAGAGTAGAGCGAGAGCTCTCTCGGGATTCCGGAACTCTGCCGGAGTACTGGTATAGTTCTCTGTATCTTTACTCTAGTACTTTCCTTACTTGTTTAATTATTTAGTTTTATCTTTATTTATATCTTTTTAGTAGATTATTTACTTAGCTTATTTATTCTGCTAAGTTATGGCATTTATGAAATCTATCGCGGGATTCGTGATTATGTCTGAAAAGGTAGACGTGGGCCTCCGTCGGAGATGGCGTCCGCGCTTGGCGCCGCCCTACCGATCTGGAATTAGATAGGCTGCTCTGTTGATCAGGAGTAGTACCTCTGGGCTAGCTTTAGGCGCGGTGCTTAGAAACTAGCCTGGCACGAGTTTCTTTCTAACCCCACGGATTTGTTAGTGGTAGCCACGAGTGCATGTGACAGCTGCACCGGTCTCTGTAGTCCACCACGTTCGGGTTAGTCTTATAGGGATGTAACAGCTGAAGCTTCTAGGGTAGGTAACTAGCGGTATCGGTTAATGCCCTGGACCGACAGTGCCCCGAAGTGATAGACTTGTATGTGCCATGCTTATCTTGAGTAAATAATCTTTGTAGACTATCTGCTAGAAAATGTAAATGTAAGATAAACACTTAGGAATCCTTAACTCTATCTCGTTGTCCTCCCAGTTTAACCTGCTAACCCACTAACCCGCTAACTGTAGTTTAGGTGTAGCTTACTTGTTTGAGTGCCCAAAATACCAAAATATACTCCTTGTATCTTACCCCTACTATAAGTATAATTGTCGTTATTTGTATGACAAGTACTCTACTTTGTTACATTTCAATATCCTATAAGCTCTACTTCCCTGCGGAAAATATAAATACGATAACCCTGGAATACTCCAAGGTGAAGTGCTACAATGGTGTTTCGTGCGCTTGCGGAATTAATGAAAATTAATCTTACGCATAAGAACCGCCAACAAGCATTTCTGGCGCCGTTGCCGGGGAGGTAGTAGCTAGGATTTTGAATGTGCAAAGTAACTTGTTGTAGGATAACATCACTTACTTTTGCGGGCTTACCCTTGTCCTGTTTTCTTGTGTGGAATTAAACAGGACGGTATATGACTGGTTTCGACCTACCAGCCAATTTCCAAGCCGATCCAGAACAATTCTTGAGAAGGGCGCGAGCTAGACTCACCCCTCCTTCTGCGAGGAGTACGCAGAAAGTTCTGGCTCTCGAAGGATCAACTCCACCAGTGGTTGAGCCCTCTACCTCGACATCCAACATGGGCGACCCCGTTGAGAAGACGATCCAGGACTTCTCCGCCCCAACCATGGAGAATGTCTGTGTGGGTCCACAACCACAACTGCCAAACAGGGATTACAACTTGAATTCGGCCCTGATCAACATGATCCTGGCCAGCCCATTCTGTGGAAAGACTTCGGAGGATGCAAATGGACACTCCAAAGGTTCTTGATGATCTGCAACACCTTCAACATGAAGGATACGCCGCAGGACGTTGTACGCATACAGCTCTTTCCGTTCTCCCTGCTTGGGAAGGCTCAACAATGGTTCTATGCGAACCAAGAGAGCCTAGCTACCTAGGAGGCATGTTCAAATGCCTTCCTCGCCAAGTTCTTCCCGCCGGGCAAGACAACTGCCCTGCGGAACAAAATATCAGGCTTCCAACAGTCGCCGACGAGTCTATCTCTGAAGCCTGGGAAAGATTGCAGGAGTACATCCTCGCATACCCCCATCATGGCATGGAGGAATGGCTCCTCATACAAAGCTTCTACCTTGGCTTGAGGCCAACTGCTCATGAGCACCTGGACGCTGCTTCGGGAGGCGCCTTCTTCTCTCTTAACGTTAAAGCCGCTAAGAAGCTCATTGAGAAGATGGTGTCCAACCAAAGCTGGCCTGGTGAACGACAAGCAGCTCAAACCAAGACTCGTGAAGTACACCAAGTGGACACTATGGACATGCTGGCCATCAAAATTGATCAGCTCCCCCGCAAGGTGGATACCCCACAGAATCTGCAAGCCGTTGATGCCCGCATGACTTGTGAAGAATGCGGAAATACTGGGCATATGGGGATCAACTGCCCGAACACACGGGAGGAAGAATGCAACTTCCTCAACAATAGCAATGGTTTCCGTCCCCAGAACAACTACGGATGAAACTCCAAGCCCGAGTTCTCCTTCAACAAGAACCAAGGAGGTAACTTTGGTAAGAACCAAGGAGGTAACTCTGGTAACTTTTCTCGTTCTGAACCTTCTTTTAAAGAGCTTGTGCTAGGCCAAATTAAAATCAACGAAGGCATTAGTAAAAAGTTCCTTTTACTGATAAAGCCTTAGAGAGCATAGATGCCAAGCTAAAATCATTCAGTACCGCCCTGCAGAACCAGCTGAGCCGTAATAAAATGCTAGAAACACAAATAGCTCAAATTGCCTCTGCGGTACACGCTTCTCGTGCGGGGCAACTTCCGGGGCAACCTGAGGTTAACCCAAGGGAGAATGTGAGTGCCATCACCACCAGGGGTGGAAGATCTACCATAGATCCTCCTTACCCCAAGGGCGCAGAGAAGAAAGTTCCAGAGCCAGCCCCTGAGAAGAAGGAGAAGGCAAAGGAGGATCCTCCAGCAGGGAAGGAGCTGCCTAAGATGGCTCCTCATGAATATTTTGATACAACAGGATTACCTTTCCCTGACCGCAGGAAGAAGCTCACCGTAGATGAGCGTTTTGATAAGTTTGTTGAAGCCATCAGGCATATATATGTGCACATCCCTTTGCTTGATGCAATGCAGGTCCCTACATACACGAGATACTTCCGGGACATCCTCAACAACAAGCGCCCCATACCATCTACAGAACTGGTGAAGCTCACCGAGGAGTGCAGTGCTGCCATCTTGAACACTCCACCAGAAAAGAAGAAAGATCCGGGGTGTCCCACCATCCCGTGTTCGATTGGCAGCCACCACTTCTCCCGCGCACTATGTGACCTTGGAGCTAGTGTGAGCGTCATGCCCAAGGCAGTATACGACCAGCTGAACTGCCCGCTTTCTCTAACAACAATGTGTTGGCAGTAAAATGTGACTTTCACTGCTTTCACACGCGGCCTAAGAGATTTGCTTCACTCTGTTCAGGACCAAACTTGGAACGCGGTGAATTCCGGAGCGTGCCAGTCGATTTTTCCTGCAAATCGACAAAGACAAGAAAAGCGTGTAAAATTCCTGGGCTATCGGCCCCGGACAGGCCGATGCGTAACCGCAGCCGATGTTAGTGATTAAACAAAAGGTTATAATCAATGCTCGGCTGTCGGCTAGAAACGAATCGGCATGTTCGCAACAGTAAATACTCGCACGATAACTAAGTAAAACATGCATCAGAATCGGCAAACGGCAAAGGACAGCATAGCTTGTAATCGACAAGTAGCTATCGGCAAGCATCATAGTAAAGTAAATCGGCATCGGCAAACAAGGTTCAAACCTCTACTTGAACAGGAACAATAAGATTTTTTAAAGCATGCAAGCATAGATTTGAACGTGATAAGCAATCGGCTAAACACCCCGAAAGAACGGTTAAACCAATAGCAGCTAAACATACCCATAATCTAACGATCGTTTCACCGAGGGCACGTCAACTAAGTGAAGTAAAACAGGACACGTCAAACTGTTCTACACGATCGGCAAACACGAGTATAATCGGCAACTACCAGTCCCAGATACTTAACCAAAATAAATCTAACTCTTAGCAATTGTTTCGCCGAGGACACGTCAACTAAGCAAAGCAAACAGGACAAGTCAAACTGATCACCCAATTGCTAAGAACAGATCAAATCAACTAAGCACCTTAACCGTGACTCGAATAACTAGATCAAACAGAAGATCGGCATCGGCAATCGACAACAAGGTCGCGGCTAGGACAAGTCAACTAACCGTAACAAAGAACTGGACCAGGTCTTAAACAATTCCATGTAGTCGATGCATAACGCCGAACCCTATATTAATCTAAATTACCGGATAACTAGCAGCCACATCAATCTCTAATATGGACAAGTCGACATACTAAAGATCGATGCGCTTACCTGACGAAATCCAAGTCGAAACCGGAGCCCCGATGGACGCCGATGTCGACGTAAATCTCGTCGAGAAGTTGTGGCGATGCGCCGAAAAGTGATTGTATTGATTGATATCTGATTACAAGCACCTGGGTTTATATTTATACACCCGAGGCAAGACTCCGACTCGTCCACAACTAGATCAACCTTTCTAAATCTAGAAAAAGAATTAAAAAGGATAAACAAGCCCACACGTGTACGCACGTCTTCGTGATTTCTTCGGCTTCATGATCACCTGTGGGCCACCATTTCATACACAAACTCTTTCCACCCGGCGCAAACCCTGTTACTCACTGACAATGGGCCATGGGCCAAAATTTGGTGTCAACACATGCCCCCCCAAGCCGGGGTATGGAATCTATGCGCCGGATTGTTTCCTCATCTCTCACGCCTGCAAGCTTCTAGATGGCACTTCACGTGAAAACTGTGCATCTGACATAATGAACTGTACCTTTGTCTTCACATGGCGTGCACCCTTTCGACAGACAATTCGTACCAATCACTTTAATTGCAACAGGTCTTTTACTATTCCATGATCTTATCTTCTTCCACATCTCGGCCTATAAAAGGACCAACTTCCCTCACCAGAATCATCAACGCAATGGCCAGCAAGAAAAATCCCTTTCACAAAACCTGAACAATGCATCCCAATATGCAAGATAGCAACCACAAACCTCCCTTGTCTTCTTGCATTTTTACTCTAGCCTTCTGTCTTTCTTCCATCTTTCCTCCAATCTCTTCCAACCGACGCTATCCCTCTTGAGCTAAATCCCAAGAACGGCGGCTCCTCTTCAGACTACGAGGAAGAACTCATGTTCTTCGTCATACAAGGTTCTTTCTCAGGGATAACATCTTCTTCGACATGATGGGGTCCATGAACTTGCTCCTCTCCTGATGCCCCTGAGCATTGACCCATCCTACCCTACGCCAACACCCAGCGGATACTCCAACATCCAGCAAAGGGAGAAACCCTATCCCTTACTGTAGTTGGCAGAAAACGCAGTGTGTATCTTTAGCGTAGAAATTTGTACTCCTGTCATGCATGATGTAATAGCTTGCAAATTCTTTTCTTTTGAACATTCTGTAATATATATTTGCTTCCATCTTTCTTTGTTCTTCCTTTATATATTTTCTCTAAGGGCGATACTAGTAACAATCGGCCATCTTAAAGGCGACGCTCTTAACGTCGGCTCCGCTGGAAACTCAACCGAACACTTTAAGAATCCACCCAAATACTGGGGTAGTATTTCTTCAGATATTTTCTATTAAGCGCTCGGCCAAATTCTTCTCCATCCAGCTCCTTCAAAACATAAGCATTACCGGGCACGCATCGGCTAATTATATAAGGACCTTCCCAATTAGGTGACCACTTGCCAAAACGATTATCTCGTACACCAATCGGCAACTTGACTTTCCAGACCAGATCTCCCTCATCAAACTGCTTGGTCACCACCTTCTTATTATAATGCCGAGCCACCCGTGCTTTATTATTTTGAATTTTCTTCATGCAACCAACCGCTGCTGATTGACATCTTCCAATTCATCCATCATGAGATCATGATACTGCTCTGCTGTCAATTGATTCTGCAAATCAACTCTTCTCGACCCTGCATTGACTTCCCACGGCAAAACAGCTTCATGCCCATAAACCAACTGATATGGCGTTACTTGTACCGATCCATGACGAGACATTCGATATGCCCATAACGAATCGGCTAACGAAATATGCCACCTCCTCGGCTGATCTTTAATCTTGCGCTTAATCAACTTGATCAAGGACTTGTTTGAAGCTTCAGCTTGACCATTTGCTTGGGCATAATATGGCGATGAATTCAATAATTTAATACCCATATCATCAGCAAAATCTCTAAACTCTTCAGAAATAAAGATAGAACCTTGATCTGTAGTGATAGTCTGAGGAATACCAAATCTGTAAATTATGTGCTCTTTAATAAAAGCAATCACATCCCTCGAGGCTACAATTCTGTAAGGTACTGCTTCAACCCACTTGGTGAAATAATCTGTAGCCGCCAATATATATTTATGCTCCTTACTAGATGAAGGATTAATCTCACCGATCATGTCGATTCCCCATCTGCTGAATGGCCACGGCTTAACAATAGGATTCATTGCCGACGCCGGAACTCTTTGAATCGATCCAAACTTCTGACAATCTTGGCAGCCTTTATAATATTCAAAACAATCCTCGAGCATGGTAGGCCAGAAATATCCACCTCTTCTGATCAACCACTTCATCTTGTACGCCGATTGATGAGTCCCACAAATCCCATCATGAACCTCCATCAACATCTTCTTGGCTTCATCGGCATTCAGACACTTCAACAGAATCCCTTCCAAAGTCCTGTAATAAAGCTGATCATCAACTAATACATACTTTATTGCCTTGTACCGTAATTCTCTGGACGTTTTCTGGGTCGGATCCTTCAAATAATCCATGATCTCGATCCTCCAACCCTGCAAATCGACATCGGCTTCATTATCGACAGAACCTATAATAAGCCGATACCCAGATGCATGCTGAGCTAAGTCATTAGCTTCAAATTCATTTGTCGAGGAACATGACTAAATGTGATATGCTTGAAGCTCTTCATTAGATCTTGACACCTCTGATAATAACCCCGAAGCACTTCATCTTTGCATTCAAATTCACCATTCAACTGCCCCACATCAGCAAAGAATCTCCAACAACTTCAACAAAATCGGCATTAGCTTCCTTCAACAGTTGCAGCCCTTTCAACACAGCTTCATATTCAACTTGATTATTAGTATGAGCTTCAACTGTGAATGAAAACTCAAACCTGGACCCTTTAGGGGTGACGATGACAATGCCGATACCACATCCATGTTTGCAAATCGACCCGTCAAAAAGCAAGCGCCATGGAACTGGCTCCACCACGTCTTCATCATGCTCCCCATGCTGAACTATCAAATCGGCAAATACCTGGGCCTTCACAGCTTTAGCAGATTCATATTTAAGATCAAATTCTGCAATTGCTAACATCCACTTCCCAAGTCTGCCCTTCAACACTGGAGCGGACAAGATGTATTTGACGACATCTGCCCAACAAATAATGGTGCACTCCTCGGATAACAAATAATGTCTCAATTTAGTACAAGAGAAGTAAAGGCATAAGCATAACCTTTCAATTTCAGAATATCTAGTTTCTGCATCCACCAATCGCCGACTGAGATAAAAGATAATCCTCTCATCGCCATCTTGTACTTGTGTCAATGCCGAACCAATGCACTTGTCGTCAGCAGACAAATATAACTCGAAAGGAGTACCTGGCTTTGGTGGCATTAATACAGGAGGTGAGACCAAATATTCCTTGATGTCATCAAGAGCCTTCTGATGTTGAGCTTCCCATCGAAATTCCTGACCTGCTTTTAATTTCAACAATGGGGTAAAAGCATTAATCTTCCCAGAAAGATTAGAAATAAACCTCCTCACAAAGTTAATTTTGCCGATCAGAGACTGCAACTCTTTCTTGCTGGTAGGAGGTTTAATCTTCTTAATTGACTCCATGCTCTTGGGACCAATTTCAATTCCTCTTTCATGAACAATAAAGCCCAGAAATTGACCTGCCGATACACCAAAGGCACATTTGAGTGGATTCATCTTCAAGCCATACTTTCTGGTCCTCTCCAGCACTTCCCGCAAATCAGCAATATGATCTTCGATTGATTTAGATTTCACCATCACATCATCAATATAAATTTCCACCAATCGACCGATCAAATCATGATAGATGAAATTCATTGCCCTTTGATACGTAGAACCAGCATTCTTGAGCCCAAAAGTCATAACAACCCACTCAAACAATCCCAGAGCTCCTGGACACCTGAAAGCAGTCTTCATAATATCTTCTTCAGACATGAAAATCTGATTATATCCTGCATTTCCATCCACGAAACTCAAAATCTTGTGTCCAGCAGCAGCGTCGATCAGTACATCTGCCATCGGCATCGGGTACTCATCTTTGGGCGTGGCCTTATTCAAATCTCTGAAATCAATGCAAACCCGCATCTTTCTATTTTTCTTGATCACTGGGACAATACTGGATACCCACTCTGCATATCGGCATGGTCGGATAAACTTGGCATCATACAACTTTGTAATTTCTTCCTTGACAGCATCATAAATCTTCGGATCAATTCTCCTATTATGTTGTTTAAACGGCCGATACCCAGGTTTAATAGGCAATCGGTGTTCAACAATATATCGACTCAGGCCAGGCATCTCGGAATAATCCCAAGCAAAACAATCTTTATATTCCTTCAATAATGCTATCAATTTATCTCTAAACTCTTTACAAATCTTCTTGCTGATAAACGTTGGCCGAGGCTTGTCACCATCTCCAATGTCGACTTCTTCTAACTCATCGGCCGATACAAAACCATGACCAAGTTTTCCTTCCTCTCTTTCATCGATCGGCTGATTGTTGATTGCTTCTTCCTTCTCAGCCTCCATCGGCCAATCAATATCCGGGTCCAGTAATTGCTACAACAACCGCGGGGTTACCGATCCCTCCGTGATGCAGACACCCTCATCGGTAACGTCTAATGCTTCACCATCCCAGTAAGTCCCTGATATGCACGGCAAGCTTTCCACCATCGTCGGCAAGAAATCTGCAGTAGCCACACTCACCGATCTATCAGCTTGAATAGACTCCACCTTGTCGCCGACCCACTGGATAAGGAGCTGATGCATTGTGGAAGGGATACAGCAATTAGCATGAATCCAATCCCTACCCAGCAGTACGACGTACGATCCCTTGCCTTCTATCACGAAAAACGTCGTCGGCAAGGTCTTGCTTCCAATAGTAACCTCGATATTGGTGACTCCCTTAACCTCAGAACTCCTGCCTCCATAATCCCTCAATGTCATATTGGTCTTGGTCAATTCTTCAGGCAGTTTGCCGATCTTCCTGTACGTCACCATCGGCAAAACATTGACACTGGCACCACCATCAACCATCATCTTGCTCATTGGCTTACCATTGACAAAACCATTAAGGTACAAAGCCTTCAGATGGAGATGATCGAGACCAGACGGCTTCTCAAACACTGCTTGCTGTGGACCCAATAACAACTCGACAGAAACTTCTTCTTCCGATTCATTAATACTCAAAGAACTAAATTCTCGTGGCAGCATAAATACCATATGGACAGGTGCTTCAACTTCATGTACCTGGGATTTGACTTTCGGTTTCCACACCTTCTTGGTCTTGGGCCCTTGTCATGGTCATCCTTCGGGTTCACATCTCTGTTAAATTCCCGGCAATGTGTCCTCTGTACTCTTCTTTTCTGTGTCTTGGTAAAAATACCATTGGGACACCATTGGCCTTCTTCTGTGAACTCACCCTGATAATCTTCTTCATAATCTTCAACTTGATTGACAGGCCCAAGTCTTTCTTGTACAGAAACCCTTGATGTTAGCCTCCCTTCAAAGCGATCATGCTGTCTCTTCAAGGGGAACCTTCTCGAAGTACCAGCTTCTCTGTACAAATCTCCAGATCGCCTGCTACAACCCAGGCAACCTTCAATTGGTGGAAATTTCATACCCTGCTCCCAACAATACTGGAAAAAAGGACAATTCCAGTGTGGGTCAAAGTCATCATCACTAGATCTCCTGTCTTCCCTCCCTCTCTTCCTTGAGTACTTGCCGATCAATCCAGCAGATCCACCGATCATGTTGACAGGAAAAGGATGTTCATCAATCTTCATCGGCTTCTGACCAGAGAACTTGATACGATCGCTCTCAATTGCCGATTGGATCTGTTGTCTAAACACCTTGCACTCATTGGTGTGATGAGAGGGAGAGTTATGCCACTTGCACCACTTGATTTTCTTCAACTCTTCGGCTGAAGGCAATGTGTGATTAGGTGGGAGTTGAATAAGCTTCTCCTGTAGCAGCAGATCAAATATCTTATCGGCTTTATTGATATCAAAATCATATTTCTTTTCTTCTGCCTTCTGGTTGACCCACGGACAGAGAACAGACTTCCTATTCCTGGTCCACTCAGCAAGAGCAACTTCGCCTTCATCATCAGAATCAGACGAGTAATCGGCATAAGCTGTCTAAAACTGTCTGCCACGTGTATTCTGGATGCGCCCTTCATGAATCGACGCCTTCTGAAAGAGCTGTGCTAAACCATCGACTTCCTGAGGTGCAAACTTGTCTCTAATCTGAGGCAGCAAACCCTGATAAGCAATCTCAGCCATTTGCCGATCCGTCAAATTCAGGTTATAACACCTGCCACGGATAATTCTGAACCTTTGCACGAAATCGGCAACTGATTCCCCAGCCTTCTGACGAACAGCCGTCAAATCTGATATGCTCAATTCTGTCATGCCGGTAAAGAAATAAGAGTGGAACTTCTTTTCCAAATCGGCCCAATTCCGCACGGATCCCGCAGGAAGCGAAGTGAACCATGAGAATGCCGATCCAGATAATGACAGAGGAAACAGACGGACTTTCAATGCATCTTGAGCTGACGCCTCTCCCAATTGCGCCAAATATCGGCTGATATGCTCCACTATAGAGACATTATCTTGCCCAGAAAATTTACAAAATTCTGGCAGCTTGTATCGATGTGGCAAGGCAACTTGTTCCATCCATTCTGGATATGGACGTCGATACATAAAGCTCTGTTCCTTGGGCTTGAGATCAAACTGCTCCTTCATGACTTCAGCCAACCAGGCGACTATATCTTCCGATGCATTCTGTCCTTGCCCCCCAGCCAATTGAGATGGTTGGTTTGACTGTGACTGCATTTGAACAGGCTGCTCCCTATTGTAATGCTCACTGTAATCTGCCATCCTATGATAACCTTGCGGTATCTCCTGGTTGAACAGTGCAGAGTTGACATTGGGAGCCATATGATACCTTGTCTGAGAAGTTTGACCAATCCTTGGTTCAACAGACGTCCCACCTACTTCCAACCTCTGCATGGACAACGGCGCCGATTCTGCATTTGGGTTAGCAGGGTTTGGCGCCGATACCCGGGTCGTTCCCACAGCCAAAGCTTGAGCACTTGGTGACCACAACTCTGGTGGCATACCATACGGTTGCCTCTGCTGATCAGCACTTGTCCCTTCTTGAGTTGCAGGTTGACCACCAGGATGTGCAGGACGCACTGGAGTAGTAGCTGGTGCAGTAAATAACGGCCCCACAAATCCAGGCTCAATTGGCAGGGTTCCATCAGCAAGTGCCTTGAGCATGTTGTACAAAGTGTTAACAAGCACCCCTGATTGGTTAATGAAAGCATTGTGAACCGCAGCATTCACAACTTCATCCAGCAAAGCTCGATCTGGCAACTTCGCAGCTTTTATTGCAGCCAATTCTTCTGCACTTAGCACTACTGGTGAAGCTGATATTGATGTAATCTTGCCACGTGTCATCTTGATTGTTTCAAAGTACTTGATCTGACACCTGTACAAGTAACTCTGATATTGCTTCTTCTGATCCAAAGACATCTTCTCCCAAGCCATCAACTCATTGTTGCTAGTTATCTCAGAAGAGTCTTTGTCATCTCGAACAACTGGTGCAGGAATCCAGACCTGATGACCTTTACCATCAACGAGCAAGGTACCATCATCAGCAATAGCTTGAACGAACGCCATTTGATCTTGAGAAAACTTGATCAGTCCCACCGAGCGTACCAAAAAGTGTGTTGGCAGTAAAATGTGACTTTCACTGCTTTCACACGCGGCCTGAGAGATTTGCTTCACTCTGTTCAGGACCAAATTTGGAACGCGGTGAATTCCGGAGCGTGCCAGTCGATTTTCCCTGCAAATCGACAAAGACAAGAAAAGCGTGTAAAATTCCTGGGCTATCGGCCCCGGACAGGCCGATGCGTAACCGCAGCCGATGTTAGTGATTAAACAAAAGGTTATAATAAATGCTCGGCTGTCGGCTAGAAACGAATCGGCATGTTCGCAACAGTAAATACTCGCACGATAACTAAGTAAAACATGCATCAGAATCGGCAAACGGCAAAGGACAGCATAGCATGTAATCGACAAGTAGCTATCGGCAAGCATCATAGTAAAGTAAATCGGCATCGGCAAACAAGGTTCAAACCTCTACTTGAACAGGAACAATAAGATTTTTTAAAGCATGCAAGCATAGATTTGAACGTGATAAGCAATCGGCCAAACACCCCGAAAGAACGGTTAAACCAATAGCAGCTAAACATACCCATAATCTAACGATCGTTTCACCGAGGACATGTCAACTAAGTGAAGTAAAACGAGGACACGTCAAACTGTTCTACACGATCGGCAAATGCGAGTATAATCGGCAACTACCAGTCCCAGATACTTAACCAAAATAAATCTAACTCTTAGCAATTGTTTCACCGAGGACACGTCAACTAAGCGAAGCAAACAGGACAAGTCAAACTGATCACCCAATTGCTAAGAACAGATCTAATCAACTAAGCACCTTAACCGTGACTCGAATAACTAGATCAAACAGAAGATCGGCATCGGCAATCGACAACAAGGTCGCGGCTAGGACAAGTCAACTAACCGTAACAAAGAACTGGACAAGGTCTTAAACATTTCCATGTAGTCGATGCATAACGTCGAACCCTAGATTAATCTAAATTACCGGATAACTAGCAGCCACATCAATCTCTAATATGGACAAGTCGACATACTAAAGATCGATGCGCTTACCTGACGAAATCCAAGTTGAAACCAGAGCCCCGATGGACGCCGATGTCGACGTAAATCTCGTCGAGAAGTTGTGGCGATGCGCCGAAAAGTGATTGTATTGATTGATATCTGATTACAAGCACCTGGATTTATATTTATACACCCGAGGCAAGACTCCGACTCGTCCACAATTAGATCAACCTTTCTAAATCTAGAAAAAGAATTAAAAAAGGATAAACAAGCCCACACGTGTACGCACGTCTTCGTGATTTCTTCAGCTTCATGATCACTTGTGGGCCACCATTTCAGACACAAACTCTTTCCACCCGGCGCAAACCCTGTTACTCACTGACAATGGCCCTGGGCCAAAATTTAGTGTCAACACAATGTGCCTACAACTCGCAGATCAATCAGTGCGGCGAGGTCCTACAAGCAGATTAAAGCAAAGGAGGACGTCCCACTTATGACGTAAAACTAAGAGCCCTTCGACGGGGAGGACATCCCGTCGGTATCCTTTAGCCAGGCCTGGCATTTGCTTTCCATAAAAAAGAAAAAAGCATTTCTGGCCAGTGACCACTAGGGGCCGGCCATTAATTGATTCACCCTCATTCTTTTTGCAGGCTCAAGAAGGATTTGGGAGGCATTCAATTCAAGCTTAAGTCTATGCAAAGACTCAAGCTTGGGGAGGACCCCAAGGTAAGTTTTCTAAACTTATAAAAATAAAATAAACTCCCTGTTTCGAATAAGTGCTAGAATCTTGGTGTTTGCTACATTCAAAGGAAATGATGAATAGTTACTTGTTAGCTCCCTTTGTATCGCATTGATGCAACCTCTACTCCCGATATGCATGGCTTTTATCCTTTGGCATGATCATATCACTTGTCTTGCTATATTATTGTGGGTTGCATTTGTTTCACCGAGTCTAAGCATTGAGATTTATGATATGGCATTATTAGGACTTGTTCTGCAATTTCTTCGCATGGTAGAACGTCCAGAGATGATTTTCATTTACATTGCTGCAAGTCCTGAAAACCCTTTCGTTTTGATGCACTTCCCTTGTGAGGATTTATTTACCTACCAGAGCCATATCATGTCCTTATTCGAAACAGCCCCACTCATAGCCAATTGCTTATGCATTGAGTTTAGTGAAGGTTTGAATACTTTTGAGAGTAAGCACTCCAATTGTCGGTCATCACTCCTTCGCGTAAGCCTTTGAAAAATTCTTTCCACCAAAGGAATGTTTGAAAAAAATCAATCAAACACTTCCATAGCCAAATCCCATCCTTTATGAAAATTTTGAACCGATTGCAAAATTTTGGTCTTTCCAAAAAAGCTCAAGAATTTTCAAAAAGTTTTATGGACCATACAAGATTTGCCTCATGCATCATGGAGTCAAAAAAAAAATCTTGAGGAGTTGCATTTCAATGAAAGGCTGTGCGGTTCCTACAAAAACATCTGTCTGAGACACACCGACAAACGGTGGCTTCGTCCGCAACACACCAACAAAGTCGAATTTGTCTATAACACACTACGATTTTGGAAATTCGCGTCTGTGACACACTATGACCATTTATCAATTATTTTAAACTTTTTTATTTCAATTTATAAACTATATTAGAATTTGAAACTTGGCACCAATACACATTGTTGCATTATCTATCATGAAAAAATAAAGCCAGATTTTTTTCAATTGTTTGCATCATGTACTCGACAAATTAAATATTAAAACAATGATCAAACAATGCGAAAAATCGAAAAAAATCTGCCTCCATTTTTTAACGATAGATAATGCAACAATGTACATTGGTGCCAAGTTTTAAATTCTAATGTATTTTAAGAATTGAGATAAAAAAGTTCAAAATAATTGCTAAATGGTCATAGTGTGTCACAGACATGAATTTCCAAAATCATAGTGTGTTACACACAAATTCGACTTTGTTGGTGTGTTGTGGACGAAGCCACCATTTGTCGGTGTGTCTCAGACAATTTTGCCCCTGCGCAAAGACCAAAATTTTCAAAACCCCATTTTCCACCGTGTGAGTTCATTATCTCCCCCTCCATCACATTTTCCATATGACCGACTATGAGAAGTTGCTATGTCTCTTAAGATTCATTCTTTAACTTTACAATATGTGCAAAGCATTTGTGCATTCTCCTACCAAGCTCCACAAACAAAGCCTCATTTGGTAGAAAGTAGGACTTATGAGTGAAGCTTAGTAGGAAAAGCCACCTCATGAGGGAGGAAGGGAAGTGCTAAATAAAACAAAGGAGAAATTTTTACCTTATCTTGCAGCATACATAAAAACTCTGGACATATACCTGCTAGAATTGCATAACATTGACCGAACATGTCGTACTATTTTTTAATGCTACATGGCAAGGTGTCTCATACAAGGTCCACAAATATGCAACACTTGTGAATAGTTTTGTGCTATCGTATACTTGCCATCATAAAGGGAGTATGTTGTTGCATCTTTGTTACCCATAGAGCGCTTCCTTTGTAACTCCTGATCCGCCGGTACCCTGAGTTTTGAGTTTGCTCGAGACGAGCAAAGTTTAAGCTTGGGGAGGTTGTTGGCGGCTGTTATAGCATGAAATGACCGCCAACATACCGGTAAATAAAAGGTAATTCACCAAGATTCTGTGCACATTAGGTTAAGATAATAAATTTCCACAAGTTTTGGTGAGTTTTGGATGCAGGAGTGAATTATGGAGAAAGTGGGCCCGTGTTGCAGAAAACACAGGCCGGCCGGCCCCACCAATAGGTCGGTGTTGGCGGTGTTTATCACTCAATTTTTATCGCCAACACCATTCAATAAAAGCCATCAATCAAGGATAAAATGAACATTCTTTTATGTTAATGGCTCTCCACGAGTTTTGTTGGAATATTCGAATGCAGGGAGCAATATGGACCAAAATCACAGGAAAAGGGGGACAAAGCCCACCGGCCGGCCCAATCATAGGCCGGCCGGCCTACTCAGGCTCCCGCTGCAGTCCATCTTATCTCCAGAGGCCTTTTACTGCTCCCACACGTGGAATTCAAGGCCCAGCCCAGCAGGAGACAACTGACATTCTAGAACCTGGGCTTTTGGGCCTAAACTTGAAGGCCACTCAACATGTGCTGCCCCCACGAAGTAGCCGACCTCCTTACCGCCATCGGGAAGCAATCTGAGCCGTCCAGGAGGAAGTCGGTGGTGAACCGACCAAATGGATGGCCGGCCGCCCCCCTCCCCCCCCTAGGCTGGCCGGCCTGGAGTAGCGCGCCCGCCACTTCTCCTTCGGCTATAAGAGGGCCCCTGTCCTAAGGACCCTATAAATACCCCTCTTCGCTGCAGAAACAATTCGCACCTTGATACATTCTTGAGTTAGATACATTTGTAGTAGCGAAGCGCTGCTTGTAGTGAGTGAGTGAGAGGGAAGGAGAGCTAGTAGTCCCGGGGATGTCGGGACTGTTCTTCTTCTTCGCCTCGGGTATGCTCCTCGCCTGGGAGTAGTCCCCTCAGTCTTCCAGGCCGGGTAACATGTAAGGAGATTATCGGTCGGGCAATAAAGTAAGGTATGCTGCTCTATTTATTTATGGGTTTCAGGTATGCATTAAATATTTATTTATTTATTGCATAGACTAGCTTATTTGGATGTCCTCGCTAGTTGTGATGATAGGTGTAAACGTGGTGTTTAGACCTAGAGTTATCCCTGATTTGCTCTTAACCCCACGGAGGATGGTAGCCGCGAGTACGTGTGACAGGCGTAGCGGTCTCTGTAATCCACCACGTCCGGGTTCATGTCTGTAGGGTTGTCAATAGCAGTCGGTTTCCCAAAGTAGTTGAACCTAGTTCTCGGTTTGCTGCTTTGGCACGTTTGTGCCCCGAAATAAATAATAGAGAAAGGACCTTACCAAGTTGTCCAGCTACATAGCTCCTCGACATTAGATTACCTGGCTAGAAGACCTTTTTATTTATTGCTGCTTCCTACACATCTGTGCCACCTTTTTCGGATAATTTATCTAGGATTAGAGCTTTAGCACACTGTTCGTTCCATGTGGATTCGATACCTTAGGAATGCTTGTTAGTATTTCTTACGACATACTAGAAATATCACCATAGGCTGGTTAGGCCTTAAGTGAATATCCCCGGCATGGCGCCAGAAATACCATGGGTTGGTCACTTGCATAATAACACCAGATAATCCACGACTAGCAACAAGTGCTAGAAATGTATTATTGATATTCATGATAAAAGATAATCCACAAGCGCACGGATAACCCGTTGTAGCATTTCACCCGAGAGTATTCCAGGGTATCGTTATTTATATTTTCCCAAAGGAAGACATGGTTGACAAGAGCGTACTCATGCTAATGTGATTACAAATGATAGGAAGGAGCCACATTCCAATGCAGGGGTAACGATAAACGGATAAGTGTATAGGGTGACACACACAGAAGGCATTCCACTCTCTTGATAAAAGGCGAGAGGCAAATCTAAGCAGAACAAGACAAAGCAAAGGGTTGCTATTCCTAATGTACATCATCATGTAGCGCACTAGGTTCTACCTATTGCCAGGCTCACACAAGTCAGGACTAAGGAGCCTATGCATAGACACCATCGGGAGATCCGGTTTACGCAGAGTCTGCCCCGCGACGCCGGCCTTTTCATATATACTCCTATGCCGTGCCCGAACGTGGAGGATTACAAGGGACGGACAGGGCTGTCACCACCTGTCGCCTCCCTCTACAAACCGTGAGACACGTTCACATCCAAGGGTGGAAAGAGAACCCTAGCACCAAGCTAGCATTACTAACCACAACTCTAGATCCCTCGAGGCACCTCGCAAGGCGACAAACCTAGAACACCTTTGCAGGACATTGGACCCGATGTCTAAACAGAGAACAACTAGCCTAGCTAGCATAAACTTGAGTTATGCATAAACGTTCGTCGCTCAAGAATGAGCGGCGGACGAAGAACAGTTAAGGACGATCCTCGCTAATCGATGATCAAGTATGAACGAACGACGAACGAACGATGAACGATCATCGATAAACGATGAACAAACGATGAACGAACACGAACGAACGATGAATGTTCATACAAGAATGCCAATGAAGGAAGTACGAACAGCACAAGCTCATAACAACTACATGAGAAATGATAATTCATTATGAAGAACAAGTCTTACAAGAGAAGGACACAAGAGCTATACCCAATTCTCGAAGGGACTTGGGAGCAAAAGGGCAGCCCATTACTCAGCCCTAATCTACCTAGAGAGCCTCTAGACTCTAATGTGAGGAGGAGGGAATGAGCCTCTTGTGTTGGTGTGTGTTGAAAGGAGGAGGGTACCCCTCCTTATATAGCCTTGAAGGTCGGTGGAATTGAGGCGGTTCCCGGCATTGATGGCATTGATTGCAGTGGGAACTGACCTCAGGAGGTCGGTTGTGAACCGACATAAGAAGGTGGGGCCGAGGGGCCACCTTGCTAGGTCGGCCGACCTGGCAGGGGGAGTCGGCCGACCCAGTCCAGCCCCTCCTGGGCTGGGCCTTGGCAGGTTGGTCCCCCTCGGTGTCTTGGTCTTTGATCCAGGTGCTATGGCCTTCAGTTGTTGGGTTTGTTGATTATTTGGCCTTTTATCCTTGAATTGCATTCCCGCGGCGATCGTCGTTTTATGGAAGTGTTGATTCGTCGCTTTGGGGCATGTGTACACCTGGATTTTCCCTGTTTTCCACCTGAACATTAAATTCTAGAGGTACATGTGGAAATAGGTTATTCATAAATAATATGCAGGTAAGAAGTGTTAGTCCTTCCTTATTTATTGAGCTATTTGACGGTCGAAATCGTGACTTAACGACCGTCAACAATACTCCTGGGTGAAAGCTACATCGGTATCGGTGCGCTTGCGGATTAATTTCTGTTAGGCCTTAGGATTGCCAACAAGCTTTCTGGCGCCGTTGCTGGGGAACGGTAGCTGTGCTAACTCGAACCTAGAGTCGTCCGTTTAAGGTTTTATTTTCTTTTCTTTTGTATTTTGTTTTTCTTTTATATTATCAAATCGTGGACACATCGTCGATCTTCGACGCCACTGCTCCGAAAGGAGCATTATTGGTGCCTCCACTAGCATCTGAACCAATCACAGCTCAAAGCTATGAGATTTGTCCTGAGCTGATTGCACTGGTCCGGGGATTTGTATTCCATGGGGAGGACAATGGAAATCCGTATACACATATGCGTTACTTCGAGAGACTCTGCTCCACTGTGGTGACATCAGGTGTCCCGCAGAACAGTTTCAGATGGATGCTGTTTCCATTCTCCATAACTGGCCAAGCAGAGCTCTGGTATGATTGGCATGTGGGTGAAGCAAAAGGAGATTGGATCAATCTCAGGAAGCTCTTCTTCCTCAGGTACTTCCCTCTCCACAAGGTCATTGTTCTTCGCAAGAAGATCATGACCTTCGAGCAGGGCAGTAATGAGTCATTAGGAGCTGCCTGAGATCGTTTCCTATCCTACACCCATGAAGGGCCAGATCTGGGAATTCCATCACCATTGATCCTTCAACATTTTGCTGTGGGACTCATCCCGAATGGCCGTAACTTTCTGGATACAGCCTCGGGAGGGTCTTTCCTGTACAAGACAATTGAAGAAGGATTTGAGGTTCTTGGAAAGATTCTTAGCAATCTGGACTCCTATGAAGCATGTGCGCCTAAACCTCCAAAAGAAGAAACACATGCCATAGTAGAAGTACCTTCAGCCAGTCCGCCAGAGGAAAAGGAAGAAGCGTGTGTAATGACACCCCAAGCAGAACTTCCCCAACCACATGCAGTTCCAGAGGCAGCACAAGATTCGTTCTATGTCTTCCCATCAAATCCAACGCTATTCCAAGACAGCCAGATCTTCTCTGAGGGCCAAAACCAAGTTGAGTCCATTCTTCCTCTACTACCATATGAGGAAGAATTGGATTTAACAAAGTTTGGGGACACGAGGTTCTAGCCAGTAGAGAGGAATTGTCACATCGACAGGATAGAATTGGAAGAGCTAGATTGGGACGATAAAGCAGAACAAGAAGAAAGATTACAACAATTGTCTGCTGTCTGCTCAAGGGAAGTGATCAAGTTGAAACCAAATCCTGATAGCATTCTGGTAAACTGCAAGCAAGTGCAACAGATGAAGGCCATCTATGATTTGAAGGCCAGGATAAATATTCTATCAAGACATCAGGCCCAGCTCTTGGCTATTACACTTACTAGCCTTGTCCCATCAGGGAAAAGGCTAATTTACCGGAACAAGTACTATCGAGCTGAAGGAATCTTGCAAGGGATGGAGATAGGAATCAATGAGCAGCCTGTGCTCTTGAACTTCCACGTGTTCGACATACCTGACCAAGACCTCTTCCTAATTGGAACTCCAATCTCGACATTCACCAGGATGAGAAGCTCCCAAGAAAAGTTGGATGTACCAATAGGGAAGGAATGCTTCGCTCTTGACCTCAGGCGCACGCTCAACACAAAAGCTGAAGCAAAACCTGAGGGAAGGGATGAATTCACAGCTGTAGAAGAAGCTGCAGCTGTTGAATTCCTAGAAGCTTCACAGCCTAACATGGAGAAGGAAGAACATTTCTTCACCGAAAATGAGGACCCTTCCCCATATGTTCCGCTTAATAAGCAAGAAGAAGTAGCTCCAACACCCGTCGAGCTTACGCCACTACCGCCAGGTCTCAAGTATAGTTTCCTCTTCCAAGACCAAAGAACACCAGTCATCATCAGTGACAAGTTATCTGAGATAGAAGAGAAGGAACTAGTTGCCATACTAGAAAAGTACCGATCAGTAATAGGCTACTCGCTAGCAGACCTCAAGGGAATCAGCCCAGAATTCTGCAAACATCGGATCCCAATGGAATCCGACCACAAGCCTATTCGTGAGCACCAACAATGGTTGAACAATGCCATAAGGGAAGTAGTTAAAAAGGAAATTTTGAAGCTACTCAAGGCAGGGATTATTTATCCCGTTCAAGACAGTCAATGGGTCAGCCCCGTCCAGGTAGTACCAAAGAAGGGTGGGATGACCGTTGTGAGGAATGAAAAGAATGAGCTGATCCCTCAGCGCACGGTGACAGGATGGAGAATGTGCATCGATTACAGGAAGCTAAATAAGACAACCAGGAAAGATCACTACCCACTCCCCTTCATCGATGAGATGCTCGAACGGTTGGCAAAGCACTTGTTCTTCTGCTTTCTTTATGGTTATTCAGGGTACCACCAAAGTCATATCCACCCTGATGACCAAGACAAGACCACCTTCACATGCCCTTATGGCACCTTCGCCTACCGACGGATGTCATTCGGATTGTGCAACGCACTGGCCTCTTTCCAAAGGTGTATGATGGCTATCTTCTCCGATCTGGTCGAGAAGATAATGGAAGTGTTGATGGATGATTTCTTGGTCTATGGAGAAACATTCAGTCGATGCCTCCAGAATCTTGAGAAGGTACTCCAGAAATGCAAAGAGGCAGACTTGGTTCTAAACTGGGAGAAATGCCATTTCATGGTAACAGAGGGAATTGTCCTAGGACATAAGGTCTCTACTCGAGGGATAGAAGTTGACAAGGCCAAGGTTGAGGTTATTGAATCACTTCCACCCTCGGGGAAGATAAAAGGGATCCGCAGCTTCTTGGGACATGCAGGTTTCTACAGGAGATTTTTTTAAAGACTTCTCCAAGAAAGCTCGACCTCTCACCAGTCTTTTGGCTAAGGATGCACCATTTGTCTTCGACAGCAAGTGCATGGAGGCATTCAATGAACTGAAGCAAGCTATGATATCAGCCCCCATTATCCAGCCGCCAGATTGGTCCCTCCCGTTCGAAATCATGTGCGATGCAAGCAACTATGGCGTCGGGGCAGTGTTGGGACAAACCAAGGATAAGAATGCAAGGCCATAGGCATAGTTTGTTTATTTACTAATCAAATTCCACGAGTTGTGTATCCGCCATTGTTTTGCAGGGTTCAAGGCAATTTGGCGTGATTTTAATAAAGAAATGGTGAAACCCCAATATCATGAAGATTGGACACAAGTTATGAAGCCAATTCGTTCGGTCGAAGCTCGGGCGACGTACACATCCGTACGTCACCCGATCCAAATCAAGTCCAAATGGTCAAGTGGCTATGGAAATGTGCTACACAATGATAACACGACCATATGAAGAAGAGGTTCGAGGCAGAAGACCATCGAAGAACCGGGTGACGTGATCACCCATAGGTCACCCGATACCAAATGAGGTTCTATGGCCGTGGAATTTACCCAACATACTCCACCAAGTCACCATGGCCATATGAACCGAAGAAGTGAAGCAATTGGACGCGGGAAGCACCGGGTGACGTGGGGGTCAACCCTCCAGCAGGGTCGCCTGACCCCCTACACGTCGACCGACGTGTCAACCACGTCGCCCGACCCAATCCACGTCGGACGACGTCCAACTCAGCTCCCCATCAAGCCATCCAAGTTCCACCGCCTCAATCCAACGCTTCGGAGGACTTTTCGACCAAATCGACATATCCAACCGCCATCCAACCGCCTCTGGGAAGGGATCCAAGCCGTAGAGGGGACAACCAACCCTGATCAAGGGTCGGGCGACGTCCCTGGGTCGGCCGACCTACTCTGACAGGTGGGGCGACCCCCCAAGGTCGGCCGACCCCCCTCAACCGCATCTTCCACTCTATAAACGGGGTGCAAGGCGCCTGGAGGCAGGACACACGAAGATCCACCAGAGAGAAGTCCAGTTCTTGTCTTGTTCGCCATTTAGAGTCTAGGTAGTAGTCTATTTGGAGTTAGAGTCGAGTCGGGCACTCGCCCCGATTCCGGAAGTTGTCTTCGGAATTGGTAAGCAAGAGTCCATTGTGTCTTTCTTTCCGATTTCCTTTGTATCAAGTACTTAGTGAAAATCAATATAAGTTGGTCCTTGTTTATATCTTGCAAGTTCTAGTTTATGCCTTGCTAGATTTAGAACAAAGTCCTTAAGTTATCTTTAGCGGGTAATTTCGTCTTGTGCTGAGCGTTCCTCGGTGGGAACTTCTCTTTGTCAATTAACACGAACAGTCGTTCGACTATTTCGCTTTGCTTAAGCACGTGCTAGGCGAGGTACTAGTTGTTAGCATAGGCGTGGTGCCTAGGTTAGCGCTAGCTGCGGAATACGGCGAAGCCCACGGGGGCCGTAGGCGGCAAGTGATGACAGCCTTGTCCGTCCCTTGAAGTCGGCCACGTTCGGTTAGCCCAGTAGGTGTACCGTAAATCCCGACAGGACTAAGACTTTGCCTCAAGTGTAGAATCAGATCGTGGTGGTGACAGCACCTCGTGAGATCGACATAGCTTTAGAACTAACTTAGGACTTGAACCTTTTTTTTTACCAACACTTAGGAATCGTTGTACTCGCTCGTTATACCAAATAGATTTACTTACCTACGACTTGGCGACTTGATACCTCTTTGATAGTGTGAATCACTCCTATCTTATTCTATCATTGAGTTTACCCCCGTCGTTGGATTAGTAGTATTCTTGTAGCTAAGTCTTTATCAAGTAACGATATACTTTATCCGAGTTGCTTCCCTGAGGAAATTCGATACCCCGGAATACTCCGAGGTGAAATGCTGCAATGGTACACCGTGCGCTTGCGGTTTAACTTGAATTAAATTAATAGGGCATAGCGACCGTCAACAAGCATTTCTGGCGCCGTTGCCGGGGAAGCAATAGGCTAGAGATATCTTTCTTGGTAGAAACTTGCTGCACGTTTACCGCTATCCTTTGCGGGCTCACCCTTTTCGTTCTTGCTCTTGTGTTTGAACGAACAGGACGTGCATGTCCGGTTTCTCGCTTCCGGAGAACTACACCGATAACCCCAAGCAGATTTTGAGACGAGTTCGTCAAAGACTCAAGTCTCCAACTCGCCCACTAGCATTGCCCAAGGTGGATTCTTCGAGCGGCGAACCCGAGGGTCGTACTCCTTCACCAACTTGACCCGTTGACAACATGGCCGACAAGACGATCCGAGAGTACTCCGTTCCAAGCACCAACAACTTGCCCGCAGCCAAGACTGCGGCAAATGGTGCGAACTTCAAGCTGGATCTATCCTTGGTCAGCATGGTGAATGGCAACCCCTTCTGCGGAAAAGCTTCGGAGGACGCCAACGCGCACCTCCAAAATTTCCTTGAAGTTAGTGGCACGCTCACCATCAAAGACGTGTCCATTAACGACATCCGCCTTCGCCTTTTCCCATTCTCGCTGTTGGGAAGGGGGAAGCAATGGTACTACGCACTCCCTCCCGACGTGGTGATTGATTGGAAGAAAGTGTCCGATGCCTTCCTCAACAAGTTTTTCCCTCCCGGGAAAACCAATGCACTTCGGAACCGCATCGCAAGCTTCACGGGAAAACCAATGCACTTCGGAACCGCATCGCAAGCTTCACGTAGCTCACGGAAGAAAATCTTTCGGAGGCGTGGGATCGCTTCCAAGATTATCTTCTCGCTTGCCCGCACCACGGCATGGAGGAGTGGCTGCGCATTCAAAGCTTCTATAACGGGCTGCTGCGGAACTACCGCGAACATCTTGATGCTGCAGCAGGAGGCGCATTCACGTCTCTCACCGTCCCTGCGGCAAGAGAATTGCTCGAGAAGATGACATCCAACCAAGGGTACGAGAACGAGCGTGAACGTCCAGCCCCGCAACCCCGTACACGCGGTGTACACCAAGTCGACACCCTCGACATGCTCGCAGCCAAGATGGACCTTCTTTTGAAGAAGGTAGAAAGCCAAGAGTCGTGCCAAGCCCTCGACTCAAGGATGACGTGCGAAGTGTGCGGTAACACCGGACATTCCGGGGCTGCCTGCCCCGAGACTAGGGATGAGGAGGCCAACTTTGTCGGCAACAACAACAACAACGGCAATGGAGGTTTCCGCCCCCGAGACAACTTCGCACAAGGATGGAACACACGCCCGAACTTCAACTTCGACAACCGCGGTCAAGGTAACAACAATTTCGCCCCTCGTAATTCCGCTGAACCGAACCTTAAAGAACTTGTTCTAGGCCAAGCTAAAATTAATGAGAGCATTAGCAAGAAGTTCTATGTTAATGTTAAAATCTTAGAGAACCTAGATCACAAGCTCGATGCTCTTTCCTCAACTCTCCAAAGTCAGCTTAGCCACACTAAGATGCTTGAGACCCAAATCGCACAAATTGCTGCATCGCTTCCACGCACAATATCAGGGAAACTTCCGGGCCAACCGGAGGCAAACCCAAAGGAAAATGTTAGTGTTGTGGAAACCAGGTCGGGAAGGAAGATGCAAGATCCACCATGACCAAAGGTGGCGACCAAGGAGAAGGGAAAGGAGAAAGAGAAGGAGGTTCAAGTTGCGGACGACAAAGAAGAAGAGGAGGCGCCGGAAGAAGAGCCCATGCCTAAAACGGCACCACACGAGTACTACGACACTACGATCCTGCCCTTCCCCCGAAGGAACCGCAAGCCAACCGTCGACGAGCAATTCGGCAAGTTTGTGGAGGTAATTCAAAAATTATATGTCAATATTCCACTACTTGATGCGATGCAGGTCCCCACCTACGCCAAGTTCCTAAAGGACATCCTCCTCAACAAACGGCCGCTGCCCTCGACCGAAGTGGTAAAACTTACGGAGGAATGTAGTGCCGCCATCCTCAACTCCCTTCCGGAAAAGAAGAAAGACCCTGGCTGCCCCACAATTTCATGTTCCATTGGGCAACATCGCTTCGAGCACGCTCTCTGCGATTTGGGGGCGAGCGTGAGCGTCATGCCGAAGGTAGTTTTTGATCAACTCAACTATACTACCCTTGCCCCTACGGCCATGTGCTTGCAGCTCGCGGACCAATCCATGCGGTACCCTGCCGGAATCGCCGAGGATATCCCCGTCAAGATGAGGAACTTCTTCATACCCGTCGACTTTGTCATTTTGGACATGGAAGTGGACAACAAGACCCCTCTCATCTTGGGTAGGCCGTTCTTAAGCACGGCCAACGCCAACATTGACGTTGGGACAGGGGTCATCCACCTCAACATCAACGGGAAAGAAGAATCGTTCGACTTCAAAGCCTCGCGTAGAGCAATGCTCGCAAGTGAAGACATTTCAGCGCTATGTCCCGAAAAAAGTACACGCCAATCGGCCAAGTGATGCCCCGACTTGGAGGAAGGTCGAGCCTCAAGTGGCCGTGAACAAGGACAAGCCGAAGAGCGAGTCAAAAGCACCCGAAAAGAAGGCCGCGCCAAAGAAATATGTACCAAAGAAGCCATCCACCCCGAAAGGCGTAGATGCCCCGAGGTGGGAGAAGAAGGAGAAATCCGCTGCCCCAACACGTACAACTCAAGTATGGCGGAAGAAGGAAGTTGCCACGAGCACGACGCCCACGCCCTCTCCTGCGACGGGCGTCGACAAAAAGCACTAAAAGGTATGGAGAAGTCGAGCCTACCGACTTAAAACGAAGGGCACTAGCCGGGAGGTAACCTGGAATTTTCCTTTCTTATTTCTCATTCAATATTTTCGTGCTTTAATTCCTTTCCGTAGTGTAAATTCACGTAGAAGTTAATCTAGGAGTTAAATTAAAACAAAACAAAAAGAAGAAAAGGATAAAAGCATAAAAAAATGGAGGATTGAGCGTCGGCCGACCAGGCCACGTTGGCCGACCTGGCCATCATGGTCGCCCGACCCAGCCACCAAGTCGCCCGACCCAGCCACCAAGTTGTCCGACCCCGCCACGACGTCGTCCACCTTCTTCCTCCTCTGCACCAACAACCGGCAAGACAAGACACATGAACAGGCGCCGGAGCAAGCTAAGCCGCTAGTGTCCCGTCGGCCGACGCTCTCCACATCGCCCGACCCCGCCACGAGCTCGCCCGACGCCACCACGGCGCACTGCAGCGCGTCCTCCACCGCACACGTCGCCCGACGCCTCCACATGGTCGCCCGACCCCGCCGTCGCGTCGGTCGACGCCGCCAACCCACGCACATGGGAGCACAGCACGACGCAGCGCGTCGCCCGACGCCGAGCCAGGTCGCCCGACCAAGCTGGGGTCGGCCGACCCTCAGCTGCGCGTCGCCCAACCATTGCTCGCTCCGGGAGCTCCTCCTCCATCTCCTATAAATGGAGCTCGAGTTCCTCTGCAGCAATCCGCACCAGAACAAGGTATGAACATTTTCAAGAAGAAGAAGAAAAACAAGAAGGATGGAGAGGGCACATCACACCACACCGGCTCACCGTCGATCATGGGGAGGCCCCGTTCGAGCTCGACGCGGTTCAGCCATAGCGGCTCGGAGATGGACATGGACAGCCCCGTGCAGCCAGGCCGACGGTCGGTGTCAGTCATCCACACACCGCCGTTCCGTCAAGTACCATCTCCGCTGATCCGAACACCACCGCCGCAGGCCGAGCTCACCCGGTATGAGCACATTCTACTCCGAACTGATCAAGAGCGAACACGGTTTGAGCGTCTCCGCCAGCACACGTTCCTTCCAAATCGAGTAATCGATCTTGGACTGCTGGCCGCCCTTGGGATCGAGGGTGACTTCCACAAGGCGATGAAGGCGATCAGTTGGGAGAAGTTTTGCATGATCGAAGAACCAGGTTCTGAACTTCTCACACTTGAATTTCTTTCAACCTTGATTCGCGAGCAAATAGATGATAGTGTGCAATACAAATTTCGTCTCTTTAATCGTGAGCACACTTTATCCTTCTCCCGCATGTCAAAAGCTCTTGGTTTTCATCCTAGTAAAATTTCTAATATTAATGGTTTTGATCCAACCAAATTTTGGGAGAAAATAGCTGAACCAATGAATGATGGACCTCGCACTAGTCACATTCATAATCCCACTCTTCGAAACCTGCACCGTTTTATTGGGTATTCCGTGACTGCACGTAAAGATCCTCGCATAGTAAGAATTGACGATATGCAATACCTTTATGCCATGCTCAAGAAAATTGAAATGAACCCCACTTACTTTATGATTGAACATTGGCTGGAATTTGCGACAAGAGTGCAGAACACCGATATCCTCTTCACCTCTTTCATCACTAGAATTGCGAACTACATTGATGCTCTTGATAATGTGCGTCTAGCTTATCTTCCCGGGGGAATTGTTGAATTAGGGGAGACTCATTTTGTGCAAGCGCATATGCTTTTAAGAAGGAGCGAAGTGTTTTACTCGAAATATAGATGGAGTGACACTTTGATTAAGCTTCCTGACTCAAAACTTAGCATTTATAAGCTTAAGAAGTATAAGTTAAAACTGCCCCATAAGCAAACCGGAGAAGGCAGCGCTGCACCACAAACTAACCCCGCAGGTCCACGTACACGGAGACGAGCACGCCAAGAGGAGGAACGCGCTGAAAATGAAGAAGAAGAGGAGGAGGAGGACAGCGAAGAAGAGGATGGTTCGCTGCAAGCACCTCATCATTATGGCCAAGGACATGGTCATGATTATGGTCACGGGCATGTGCAAGGTTACGGATACGACCACTATGGTCAAGGCTATAACCACGCTAACCCGAACTATAATTATAACTATAACCAAGGCTTTGATGATGGGTACAATCAGGGATTCAACGAGCACGCCGGGGCTGGTTCTTCGCGCAAATACGAACATCAAGGTGCGTACAATGAAGGGGAATATTATTATCCGCAGGAAAGGCGTCGATGGGAGGAAAACATGGAGCAACAAGTCTACCTCAACGCCCACGAAATTGAAGGAAATCGCCTTGCCATTGAGCGCAACAATGAAGAATTCACCCGTCAACAACGGAGAACCGACTTCATGCTAGAGTACCATGGAACCTCACTCTCTACGCTATTCAACAACCTTCACATCGAGAGACCGCCTCCACCCCATCGACCGCGGCGTGACGACAACGTCGAATGGTAGAGAGCCGCCATAAGCTCTTACCTTGCACCAATGTGCAAAGGTTCGAGCTTAGGGGGGGGGGGGGGGGGGGGAGGTATGTCCATGAAACTCCACTCTAGTCAATCTCCGTTGCTTTGCTCGTTATCATGTTGCTTGCTGGTCATGTCTCGCTGCCCGTTTCACTTGTCAATTGCTAGTCCCGTTATGCTGTTTGTTCGCTGTCCGTTGGAGAAGTGCCGCACCTTGTATATAAATAATTTCTCACTTTAGTTTTCCTTTCTTTCTTTATTTCCATATGACAAAAACCCAAAAAGATTTCTGTTTTTATATGTTAAGAAAAGCCATAAAAATTTGCATAACTTAAAGACCACCAAAAAGAAATAAATGGTTTGTCTTGGTTCTACCCTTGCTAAAAGGAGATGATGAATGGTTGCTCTGTTTAATTGCCCTCAATTGCTAAGTTTGCTTTATCATGCTCTCACAATAAAAGTATTTATCGGCCTTCCCTTGCGCTTAGCACTCAAATTTTCACACCTTGTGGGATGCTACATGATATAACCAAGTCTAAGTGGTTGAGAGCGTGTGATATGGTAAAATGGGCATTAATTCACCTCCCCCTTATCATGATAAAACCTTGGAGATGTTTCATTCAGTCGCATATATCAAAACCCCAAGTTACTTGTTCCCTTATGACAAATAAAATGTCCTACCAAAGCTGCATATGAGCTGAATTTATTTAAACCCACACATATGCTACTTACTTATGTATTGAGTTTTGTCAAAGTTTGAGTCCTTATGGAGTATGGCTGTTCAAAAAAAAATTGGTCATTTCCTTCGCGTTTATCTTTGCTCTCTTCATCACAAATAAAAAAAAAACGGGGCGTGCTGAAATTCTCATCGAATTCAAGCACTCACTTCCCCGGGCATTTCAGATTTGAGCCAATTCTCACCTTCGCGAAGCCTTTGAACCTATCCAATTAAAAAAAAAACTTTGTCTTCGAATTGCCCCCATATTTGTTGATCCTTTAAGCATGCTGAAAAATAGACATGAGAGCTATCAAATTCAAAAGCAAAAGAGCGTGCTTTGTTAAAAAAAAAAAAGAAGAAGAGAGAGAAGCACGAATTTCATGTAGCTCTCATGATCTTTATTCAAGCAAGGACCTAGTACTTCAAAAATTTTGGGCAAAAGAAAGACAAGTTTTTCATGACACAAATTCCGACATAATGGACTAGCTAGTACCTTATGTCATTGCCTCTGTGTCATTTTTCCAAAATCCTTCGCGTGAGTCCATTTTCTCCCTCATTCCCGAACATTTTATTCCAACGACCAATGTGCGAACAGCCATGTCTTTTCAATAGGACCATTCTTTGACTTAACAAAATATACATGGTAAGTATGCCTTTTCCTTGCCGAGCTCCACTTTCAAGCCTATATAGAGAAGGAAAAGAACTTTGGTGAGGAAAACACATATGAGTGAATGAGAGTGTCATTTGAGGAAACATGTTAACTTGGGAGAAATTTTCATGCTCATCACAAAAACTCCAAGGAATAACCTCCTAAGGGGTTGGTTTTATTTCTGAACCATTTGTAAGGATCGTGTGACCGAGAGGGGGGGGGTGAATCGGTGCACTCTAGAATCTATTTCCAAACACTTACACCCAAGCAACTCCTAGCGAGTAGTTCTAGTAGCAAGGTAAAGCACACTAAGGAGTATCCTTAACCTATATAGCTAGTGCATATAGATAACACAATCATACCACACTAGCAACCTAGCACAAGATAGATAGATAGCGGAAGACTTAAGCTAGGCAAGGCAAGGTAACAAGATAACTAGAGACAAGGCAACCAAGATACTAGGCACACTAAGTAGAGTCCTTAGAGCTATTAGATAGGCTATAACAAGTAGGCACACGAGCAAGGCAATCAAGCAAACCTAGTGAAGCTAGTAGGTACCAAGGTAAACACACAAGCAAGATAAGAGCACAACTCAAGTACTACAAGCAATCATATGAAGTGCGATAAGTAAATGCGAGTAGTAAAGGAGAAGGGATAGAGAATGCTCATGATGTTTTCCCGTGGTCTCGGAAGGATGGCGCCTTCCCCTACTCCACGTTGGGTCACTCCCGCCGGAGTCTCGACCCCGTCCCTCCGCTCGATGGCGATCCCTCCTAGAGCACACTTCACCCTCCGAGTGAAGTCGCGGGCACGTCCCGCCGGGCTCGATCCCGGGTACTCTTCCGGAGGTAAGGCTCCGCACTTGATGCGTGCCAAAGGGCGCTCCACTAGTGATGCTTCTTTCGCACGGGAAGCTCCAAGACCGTGTACAAACTTGTGTTGACTTCCACAATCTCCTTGGACAGCTCAACACCGACGCCTAACCGGTCTAGGCCTTGCCATAGACCAAGAGTAACAGCCCTAGATGACTCTCTCAAGCCCACACTAGCCTAGAGATCAAAGGATGCAACTTGCTACTCTCTCAAGCACTAGGATCACTCCAAATCCCTCTCAAGTGCTTCACACTTCTTCCTCTTGGCTTCTTGGCAGCACCTCCCCTCTTTCCTGGGTCCAAGAGCACCTCAAAGAGGTAAACAACCGACTATATATAGGCCTCCAACCTCAAACTAGCCGTTGTCCAAAAGTACCCAGTCTGCGTAGGGACCGTACAATAGACCGTATTGTCCGGTCTCCATTTGACCGTATTGTCCGGTCTCTACCAGACTGGCGTCCGGGGAGTGCTGTTCATCATCTCAGACCAGACCGTATTGTACGGTCCCTAGGACCGTATTGTCCGGTCTCCTTTCTTCATCAGCCAACAGAAACTTCTCCTTCTCTGTTGCTCTTCTCCTGTAAGACCGTATTGTACGGTCTCCATGACCGTACCATCCTCTCAATTGTCCGGTCTTCATTCTTCAACTTCCAGAAACTTCAGCTTCTCTGTCTGGATCTTCCAATAGAGACCGTACTGTCCGGTCCCTAGGACCGTACTGTCCGGTCCACTGTCCGGTCTCTATTCTTCCACTTCCAGAAACTTAAGCTCTTCTGTCTGGATTTCCTCTGTAGACCGTATTGTACGGTCTCCTTGACCGTACTGTCCGGTCCCTTCTGCCTTCGCAGCTTCGATCTTCTTCTTGATCTTCTTCTTCAAGACTTGATCTTATTGTTCCTTCAACTCTCTTCTGCCACCCTAGCCCCTGAGAGACTCACCTTGCATCCAATGATCTCTATAACTAGTGTGTACTAAGAGAACCACCTCGAACCCTCTTGATAGTCCGGTTTTTCCTATGGACTCAAGCTAACATCTAACCAAGCAACACCCGCTTGGATCTAGCATGTCCTTAGCCTTGATCCATGTCTTCTCCGCGACTCCATCAAGTCCGTTCTTGTGTAGATGAAGGCAACCAATCATCCTTTTCATTAAGTTCATGGTGTATTGGCGTTCACCACCAACGGACGGAGCTTTCTTCATATGTGACCTATAGGATCTCACAAAGAGTGTTAGTCACATTCATGGTTCTCATCCTATCACCAAAACATTCATACCTTGGGGTTTCCCTAGCTCCAATGGTCATGAAGCTTACAATCTCCCCCTTTTTGGTGATGGATGACAACCATGATAAAAATGATCGAGAAGATAAAGAATGTAATGACAAAAGCCAAGATAAAAGCGCAACTCGATCAAGACACTAAACAACAAGTATATGATAGAGAGGTAGTTACCTTGTTGATTAGGTCGAGGCAAGTCATAGCTCAAAAGAAGTCACAAGTTAGAGCAAAAACTCATATCACAAGTGAATGAAAGCACATGGAGCTATGACAAGCAAAAGTTTGCAAGGGGTTTACCTTCATACTTACTTTGTAGAATTCCGCTCCCCCTTGACAAGTGCACCAATCTCAAGATTGTGTGAAGATCGATCATCTTGATCACTTGATCTTCATTCGCGCACACTCCCCCTTGAGACGGCATTGCTTCTTCTTCATCACCTCAAGATTGTGCGAAGATCGATCGTCTTGATCACTTGATCTTCTCTTGTACAAACTCCCCCTTGAGGTGACATCTTCCAACTCATTGTAAGTCCGAACTCTTCTTCCCGTATTCTTCTCCGCTCGAACTCTTCTCCCCCCATATTCTTGCTCGATCATTAAGCCCAACTCTTCTCCCCCTTTGGCATCTATCATCCAAAAAGAAATCTTCCAAGGGAGAAAAGGTTAGTGTAAATGTATGAGACGAGTGGGAAAATGAGTTACTTGATTTGGCGTGAAGCTCCCCCTTGATCCGTGATTCTCCATCTCCCAACAATTTCCCTACACACATTCTCAAAAGAATATTGTCTTGAAGTTCATAGGGGTTAGTTGATGATGATGGAAATGTATGAACCCTTAGACTTTGAGCCGCGCAAGTGGATTTAACCTTGGAGCTCAAAAATCTTGGTTCAATGGGCATGAAGCTCATATAGCATTGCTATAAATTCATCATAGGAGGTCATATACTCATATTGTGAATAAGCAACTCCCCCTAGATGGGTGCTCGGCGCCGAGACACTTATGCAATATGCAAGATGCAAATGCAATGATAAGTGTACAATGCATGATGCTATAAGGGTAAAACAAGAGAAAGCTAAGAGCGAAGTTACCAACAACAAGTTTTGAGCCCTCCATGAGCTTGATCACAACAAGCCATTCTTCAAAGCCTCGGGAGCCAAGTGCCACCAATCCCAAGCTTAACCCATGCTCATTGCTATCTCAAGAAGGTTAGTCGTCGGTCCTACAAAACAAGAAGAACACACAAAAACAACAACACAAACAAAAACAAGCAAAGTATATATACATATATACATATGTAAGCTCAAGGATATCAAGTGAAGTCGGAGAGGTCGAGAACATTAAGTTCTCCCCGGAGCTTACAAAAGGTCTTCTTGTCAAGTGGCTTGGTGAAGATGTCCGCCAATTGTTCATGAGTTCGAACACCAATCAATTCAATATCCTTCTTGGCCACATGATCTCGAATGAAGTGATGCTTGACTTCAATGTGCTTGGCATGGCCGTGATCACCCTTGTTGAGAGCCATATTGATAGCACTTTCGCTATCACAATAGAGAGGTACTTGCCCATAAGATAATCCATAGTCCAATAGGGTTTGCTTCATGTATAGGAGTTGAGCACAACAAGCACCGGCCGCCAAATATTCCGCCTCCGCCGTAGAGATAGCCACACAATTTTGTTTCTTGGAACTCCATGAGATGAGTGATTGTCCAAGAAATTGGCATCCACCGGAGGTACTCTTTCTACTCACTTTGCATCCGGCGAAGTCCGAGTCCGCATAGCCAACAAGTCCAAAGTCCGAGCCTTTTGGATACCATAGGCCCATTGTAGGAGTACTCTTGATGTACCTAAGAATTCTTTTCACGGCACTCATATGGGACTCCTTGGGGTTAGCTTGATAACGAGCACAAAGGCACACACTAAACATGATATCCGGTCTAGATGCGGTAAGGTAAAGAAGTGAACCAATCATAGAGCGATAGAGTTTGGGATCCACCGGTATACCTTTTACATCCACATCAAGAGGGACACTTGTAGCCATAGGTGTGTCGTAGGGCTTGGAGTCTTCCATGCCGAATCTCTTAAGAAGATCCCGAGTGTACTTCTCTTGGTAGATGAACGTGCCCTCCTTCATTTGCTTGACTTGAAAACCGAGGAAGACATGAAGTTCACCTATCATGGACATCTCAAACTCTTTCTTCATAAGAGCACGGAACTCATCATTATAGATTTCGTTAGTGGAGCCATAGATGATATCATCAACATAGATTTGACAAACAAAGATCATCACCAATATGCTTAGTAAAGAGAGTGTTGTCGATACTACCGATCTTGTAGCCCTTGGTGATGAGATGATCTCGAAGTCGTTCATACCATGCTCTTGGTGCTTGTTTGAGTCCGTAGAGAGCCTTCTTAAGCTTGTACACATGGTCCGGATGCTCGGGGTCCTCGAAGCCGGGAGGTTGCTCTACATAAACTTCTTCATTGATTAGTCCATTGAGAAATGCACTTTTCACATCCATTTGGTGAAGTTTAAAATCAAAATGAGAAGCATAAGCAAGAAGTGTTCTTATAGCTTCAAGACGAGCGACGGGGGCAAAGGTTTCGTCAAAGTCGACGCCTTCAACTTGAGAGTAGCCCTTTGCCACAAGTCTTGCCTTGTTCCTCACGATTGCTCCCTTCTCATCTTGCTTGTTCTTGAAGACCCACTTAGCGCCAATGACATTGGATCGCTTGGGCCGCTTCACCAACTTCCAAACATCATTCTCTTGAAGTTGTTGAGCTCCTCTTGCATGGATAGCACCCACTTGTGATCTTTCAAGGCTTCCTCGATCGTCTTCGGCTCTAGGGTAGAGACAAAAGAGAAGTTCTCAACAATGTTAGCTTCATCAACATAATTAGGTTTATATTGACTTCTCCTAGTCTTTAACCCTTGAGAAGGACTCCCAATGATGAGATCACGTGAATGATCCCGATCGATGGGTTTGTGCTTCCTTGAAGGTTCTTGTCGAGGAGGAGGAGGAGCCGGCGAAGTGTCTTGCGCGTCTCTTGCGGCTTGCTCCCTTGAGATGTGAGTGTCTTGTTGTCGAAGAGGTGAACCCGAGCCATCATCTTGAGTTGAAGTAGATTGTGCTTGTTCTTGATTGCTCGGTGAAGCTTGGCTCGTAGATGCATGAGGTGGACTTGATGGCGCTTGTTGCGGTTCGCTTGGAGTAGCTTGACTCGAAGATGCTTGTTGCGGATCACTTGAAGGTGCTTGATGTTGTTCACTTGAGGGAGAGCTTGGATTCACTTGAGATGTGCTCGTAGAAGGTCCGCTTGATGAAGTTGTTGGAGGAGGTGTCGGAGGTTCATCTTCACGAGGAATAACTTCACCAATGGGCATGTTCTCCAAAGCTTCCTCGACGGGTTCATCACCTACAATATGAGAAGAAGGAGGGTCTTCTTGAGACCCGTGAGATTCATCAAATTGCACATCATAGGTTTCTTCAACAAAGCCGGTAGAGGTGTTGTAAACCCGATAAGCCTTAGCCGAGCCCGAGTAGCCGACAAGAATGCCCACATCGGTCCTCTTCTCGAACTTGCCAAGTCTTTCCCTCTTCTTGTAGATGTAGCACTTGCAACCAAACACTCGGAAGTAGGCAACATTCGGTCTTCTCCCAACAATCACTTCATATGGGGTCTTGTTTAGCAACTTGTGAGGATAGATCCGGTTGGAGGTGTAGCATGCGGTGTTGATAGCTTCCGCCCAAAACTTCTCCGGAGTGTTGTACTCATCAAGCATAGCACGAGCAAGAGTGATAAGTGTCTTGTTCTTCCTCTCAACAACACCATTTTGTTGAGGAGTGTATGTAGCCGAGAACTCATGCTTGATGCCAATCTCATCACAATAGTCTTCAATGATAGAGTTTTTAAACTCCGTTCCATTATCACTCCGAATCTTCTTGATGCGATGCCCATACTCATTTTGTACTCTTCTAGCAAACTTCTTGAATATCCCAATTGCTTGTGCCTTGTTCTCAAGAAAGAATACCCAAGTATATCTTGAGTAGTCGTCCACTACCACCAAGCAATAGAGATTCCCACCAATGCTCACATAAGTTGTAGGCCCGAAGAGATCAATGTGTAGGAGCTCAAGAGGTCTTGAAGTTGACAAGAAATTCTTGGACGGATGAGGTGAAGCCACTTGCTTTCCGGCTTGGCATGCACTACATAGCTTGTCCTTCTCAAAGGTGACATCCTTGACTCCTCTCACTAGCTTGTTCTTCATCACACGCTTGAGTTGACCCATACCAATGTGAGCAAGCCTCCGATGCCATAGCCAACCTAGAGCGGACTTAGTGAAGAGACAAGTGCTAGGGGCAACAATGTTAGTCTCAAAATCAACAACATATAGATTATTATGACGAAAGCCCTTGATAGTGAGACCCATAGCATCATTATGAAGAACCACCCCATTAGCATCAAAGTTACAAGAAAAGCCAAGATCACATATTTGAGCAACGGATAGAAGATTGAAGTTTAGGGACTCAACAAGCAATACATTAGAGATAGAGAGGTCATTTGAGATAGCCACCTTACCAAGACCTCTCACCTTGTGCTTGGAGTTGTCGCCAAATGTGACCTTGTCATGATCTTCATTTTCTTCCAAGTTGGTGAAGATGGATGAAGTACCGGTCATGTGTTGAGTGCACCCACTATCCAACACCCAATGTTTGCCACCAATCTTGTAGTTCACCTTGGAAGTAGCCATCAAGCAAAGAGGAGTGTTAGTATCATGAGAATCAATTGACATATCATTTACCTCTTGCTTGCTCTTGATGTAGGCCATAGGAACTCCATTTAGATAATCCAAGTCCAATGCATCCAAGGCGTCAATCATTTCCTTGGTGACTCCATTGTGTCTCCACTCACTCCGATCATATCCCAAGTGTAGGACATGGTTCCCAAGAGGATAGGCTTGAAATCTTCCCACTTCATCACTTCCATTGGCGTACTCAAGGATGTTGTACATTTGATGCTCATAGGATAAGGCAATCAAGATAGCTTCCTTGAGAGGCATCCGATCAATATCATCACCAATATCATTTAGGACATAGATCTTCCGATGATAAGGGAGGAGAGACAACATTATCCGTATAGCACTCTCATCACTAACCTTCTCCTTCCCTTCAAAAGAATTGACTCTTGCAAACAATATGAGGAGCCTCTTCCAACACTCAAGCCAAGTCTCTTCTCTTCTCTTGTAGAACTCATCATACATATCAAGGAGAAGGTAGTGAGCTCCACCGGCAAGACCCGGTTCATACATGTTGTAGTAGTTTTCATAGAAAGGAGGTAAGAGATCTCCATCCGGAGGATATTCCTTGATAGGCTTCGGCTCATCATCACTAGCACTTGAATAGTCATCATCACAATAGAAGACGGGAACTCTATCATCTTCTTCTTCTTCCTCATCATCACTTGGGGCCTTGAATGTGTTAGAGAGCAAAGAGCGAGCCCTTCTTCTTGTGACGATCTCAATGATTTGCTCAATTGAATATGACTCAAGCTCAAAGCTCTCAAACTCAATGTGATCACCATACTTGTCCTTCGGGAGAGCATCAAGAAACCTTCTAAGACCTTGACCCTTAGTGACTATCCAAAGCTTGTTCTCATTTATCCTCTTGATGAGAGAATCCATCCGAAGAGCAAACTCAACAAGATCTTCATTCGGCTCCATAGAGATGTGATCCAACTCATCACATAGCTTGAGATATCCATCCTCTTGATCCCGAGAAGAAGAACCTTCACCAACACGAGATGATGATTGAGCTTGGGGTAGAGGTTGAGCTTCAATGTGTTGATCTTCACTTGCATGAGAGATATCCTTGCCCTTCTTGATATCCTCCTCAAGAGAGGAGAGAATAGCAACCACCTCATCATAGGGCATGTTCACAAACTCATCCACTCGAGCAAAAGCAAGAATACCAAACCGCGAGAGTGGTAGAGATCGGATAAGCTTCTTCACAACATGCTTGTGCATAATAGATGGATAGCCTCGTGACATGAGTTTCCTAGCAAGAACATACAAGCGAGATGCGAAGTTAGTGATATCCTCATTATCATACAAAACAAGCTCATCATACTCATCACGCACATGATAGTAGGAAATATCATTAAGCACACAATCATAAGGCTCAATCAAGGTAGAGGCGATGGAAGTGTTAGAAACGTCATCATGAGTGGACTCCATTTTCCCACACGCAATCCCGGTCACGACTCAAGGCGGTAAAGCCCTAATAATGAGCACTTGGCTCTGATACCACTTGTAAGGATCGTGTGACCGAGAGGGGGGGGGTGAATCGGTGCACTCTAGAATCTATTTCCAAACACTTACACCCAAGCAACTCCTAGCGAGTAGTTCTAGTAGCAAGGTAAAGCACACTAAGGAGTATCCTTAACCTATATAGCTAGTGCATATAGATAACACAATCACACCACACTAGCAACCTAGCACAAGATAGATAGATAGCGGAAGACTTAAGCTAGGCAAGGCAAGGTAACAAGATAACTAGAGACAAGGCAACCAAGATACTAGGCACACTAAGTAGAGTCCTTAGAGCTATTAGATAGGCTATAACAAGTAGGCACACGAGCAAGGCAATCAAGCAAACCTAGTGAAGCTAGTAGGTACCAAGGTAAACACACAAGCAAGATAAGAGCACAACTCAAGTACTACAAGCAATCATATGAAGTGCGATAAGTAAATGCGAGTAGTAAAGGAGAAGGGATAGAGAATGCTCATGATGTTTTCCCGTGGTCTCGGAAGGATGGCGCCTTCCCCTACTCCACGTTGGGTCACTCCCGCCGGAGTCTCGACCCCGTCCCTCCGCTCGATGGCGATCCCTCCTAGAGCACACTTCACCCTCCGAGTGAAGTCGCGGGCACGTCCCGCCGGGCTCGATCCCGGGTACTCTTCCGGAGGTAAGGCTCCGCACTTGATGCGTGCCAAAGGGCGCTCCACTAGTGATGCTTCTTTCGCACGGGAAGCTCCAAGACCGTGTACAAACTTGTGTTGACTTCCACAATCTCCTTGGACAGCTCAACACCGACGCCTAACCGGTCTAGGCCTTGCCATAGACCAAGAGTAACAGCCCTAGATGACTCTCTCAAGCCCACACTAGCCTAGAGATCAAAGGATGCAACTTGCTACTCTCTCAAGCACTAGGATCACTCCAAATCCCTCTCAAGTGCTTCACACTTCTTCCTCTTGGCTTCTTGGCAGCACCTCCCCTCTTTCCTGGGTCCAAGAGCACCTCAAAGAGGTAAACAACCGACTATATATAGGCCTCCAACCTCAAACTAGCCGTTGTCCAAAAGTACCCAGTCTGCGTAGGGACCGTACAATAGACCGTATTGTCCGGTCTCCATTTGACCGTATTGTCCGGTCTCTACCAGACTGGCGTCCGGGGAGTGCTGTTCATCATCTCAGACCAGACCGTATTGTACGGTCCCTAGGACCGTATTGTCCGGTCTCCTTTCTTCATCAGCCAACAGAAACTTCTCCTTCTCTGTTGCTCTTCTCCTGTAAGACCGTATTGTACGGTCTCCATGACCGTACCATCCTCTCAATTGTCCGGTCTTCATTCTTCAACTTCCAGAAACTTCAGCTTCTCTGTCTGGATCTTCCAATAGAGACCGTACTGTCCGGTCCCTAGGACCGTACTGTCCGGTCCACTGTCCGGTCTCTATTCTTCCACTTCCAGAAACTTAAGCTCTTCTGTCTGGATGTCCTCTGTAGACCGTATTGTACGGTCTCCTTGACCGTACTGTCCGGTCCCTTCTGCCTTCGCAGCTTCGATCTTCTTCTTGATCTTCTTCTTCAAGACTTGATCTTATTGGTTCCTTCAACTCTCTTCTGCCACCCTAGCCCCTGAGAGACTCACCTTGCATCCAATGATCTCTATAACTAGTGTGTACTAAGAGAACCACCTCGAACCCTCTTGATAGTCCGGTTTTTCCTATGGACTCAAGCTAACATCTAACCAAGCAACACCCGCTTGGATCTAGCATGTCCTTAGCCTTGATCCATGTCTTCTCCGCGACTCCATCAAGTCCGTTCTTGTGTAGATGAAGGCAACCAATCATCCTTTTCATTAAGTTCATGGTGTATTGGCGTTCACCACCAACGGACGGAGCTTTCTTCATATGTGACCTATAGGATCTCACAAAGAGTGTTAGTCACATTCATGGTTCTCATCCTATCACCAAAACATTCATACCTTGGGGTTTCCCTAGCTCCAATGGTCATGAAGCTTACACCATTCCATCGGCGCCATCTCAACCGCCCAAGACAAGGTAATCTTATGCCCCATGACAAAATAACGAGTGCAAGGTTACGCCGGTTTATATTGTAAGTTTGAGCATGTCTTGCAACCTTAGCCCTGAACGGTAATTGGCATAGTAGCAACTCCTGATCCGCCGGATTTAGAGTCTTGATTTGCTCGGGACGAGCAAAGGTTTGAGCTTAGGGGGTTTGTTGGCGTCGCTTAAACGCCAATATTTCTGCACTAAATCCGGGAATAAAAGGGTAAGAATGCAAGGCCATAGGCATAGTTTGTTTATTTACTAATCAAATTCCACGAGTTGTGTATCCGCCATTGTTTTGCAGGGTTCAAGGCAATTTGGCGTGATTTTAATAAAGAAATGGTGAAACCCCAATATCATGAAGATTGGACACAAGTTATGAAGCCAATTCGTTCGGTCGAAGCTCGGGCGACGTACACATCCGTACGTCACCGATCCAAATCAAGTCCAAATGGTCAAGTGGCTATGGAAATGTGCTACACAATGATAACACGACCATATGAAGAGAGGTTCGAGGTAGAAGACCATCGAAGAACCGGGTGACGTGATCACCCATAGGTCACCCGGTACCAAATGAGGTTCTATGGCCGTGGAATTTACCCAACATACTCCACCAAGTCACCATGGCCATATGAACCGAAGAAGTGAAGCAATTGGACGCGGGAAGCACCGGGTGACGTGGGGGTCAACCCTCCAGCAGGGTCGCCCGACCCCCTACACGTCGACCTACGTGTCAACCACGTCGCCCGACCCAATCCACGTCGGGCGACGTCCAACTCAGCTCCCCATCAAGCCATCCAAGTTCCACCGCCTCAATCCAACGATTCGGAGGACTTTTCGACCAAACCGACATATCCAACCGCCTCTGGAAGGGATCCAAGCCGTAGAGGGGACAACCGACCCTGATCAAGGGTCGGGCGATGTCCCTGGGTCGGCCGACCTACTCTGACAGGTCGGGTGTTGACGGTCCTTAGACCCAGTTTTTGACCGTCAATTAGCTCTATAAATAAGGAAGAACTAACACTTGTTACTTGCATTTTGTTATCAAATAACCTATTTCCACGTGTACCTCTAGATTTGGATGTGCAGGTGGAAAACAGGGATTTCCAGGTGTAAACAAGGCCCAAGGCGACGATTCCAACACGTCCATCAAACGACGCTCGCCGCGGGAATATAATTCAAGGATTAAAGGCCCAGAATCACCCAGAATATCAACTGAGGCCACGCACCTAGAAAAGAGGCTAAAAGGCCGAGGGGAGCCAACCTGCCAAAGCCCAGCCCAGGGGGGGCCAGGGCTAGGTCGGCCGACCCCCAACCCTAGGTCGGCCGACCTGACAGGGAGGCCCCCTGGGTCCATCTTTCTAAGGCGGTTTGCAACCGACTTCAGGAGGTCGGTTCCACCTGCAATCAATGCCACCGACCTACGGAACCGCCTCAATTCCACCGCCTTTGAGGGCTATAAATAAAGGGGTACCCCCTCCCCTTGGAAGACACACAACACAAGAGGCTCATTCCCTCCTCCACACATCCAGAGCTAGGGGCTCTCTAGTTAGGCTTAGGCTGAGTAGTTGGGCTGCCCTTTTGGCTCCCAAGTCCCTTGGAGAGTTTGGGGTATATTCCCTTGTATCCTTTTACTCTCTTTGTAAGACTTATTTCTTTATCAATGGAATATCATCGTTCTTGTAGTAGTTATGTGCTTATGCTAGTTCATCGTTCATCCTTGATCTTGGATGAACGTTCTTCGTTCGTTCATGTTCGTTCATCGTTCGTTCATCGTTCATCGATGTTCGTTCATGATCGTTCATCGTTCGTTCGTCGTTCGTTCATACTCGATCATCGGTTAACGATGATCGTTCTTCATCGTTCATCGTTCGTCGCTCGTTCTTGAGCGACGAACGCTATGCTTAACATAGTACTAGCTTTGATCCTTTGTCTAAGTAATCGCTTGCTAGACCTAGTTGTTCCTTTTGCTTAGTCATCGGGTCCATTGTCTTGCAAGAGTGCTCTAGGTTTATCGCCTTGCGAGGTGCCTCGAGGGATCTAGAGTTGTGGTTAGTTACGCTAGCATGGTGCTAGGGCTTCCTTTCCACCCTTGGATGCGTGTTCGTGCCCCACGGTTTGTAGAGGTAGGCGGCAGGTGGTGACAGCCCTGTCCGTCCCTTGTAATCCTCCACGTTCGGGTATGGCGTAGGAGTATATATGAAATGTCCGGAGATTGGGGCAGACTCTGATCGCTGGATCTCCCGATGATGGCTTGGCAGTAGAACAGCTTAGTCTTGGCTTGTGTGCAGCTTAGGCTATAGGTAGATGCTACGCACGCTACTTGACGATGTACATTAGGAGTAGCAGTTCTTCTTACTTAACCTTAGTCTAGCCTAGAGCCGCCTCTCGCCTTTTATCAGAGAGTGGAAATGCCTGCTGTGTGTGTCGCACTATCCTCTATCCATACATTGCCTTACCCCTGTATTTGGATATTGGTTATGATCTATCATTTGTAACACCATGAGTATAAGTACACACTCGTCAACCACGTCTTCCTTGGGAAAATATAAATAACGATACCCTGGAATACTCTCGGGTGAAATGCTACAACGGGTTATCCGTGCGCTTGCGGATTATCTTTTATGATTAAATACTAATAATACATATCTGGCACTCGTTGCTAGTTGTGGATTATTATGTATCCTAAGCAAGTAACTTAACCCCAGGTATTTCTGGCGCCGAACCGGGAATATTCACTCTAGGCCTAACCAGCCTAAGGTGGTGTTTTCTGTTTGGTGTAAGAAATACCAACAAGCATTTCTGGCGCCGTTGCTAGGGGAAGACAATTGTTGACAAGTGTATACAATGATTACTCATGATTACACTTGATGTGATTTAACCATTTCCATTACAGGCTAACCTTGATCTGTTTTCTCTCTTTGATGTGAAAACAGGATAGTGTATGCGTGGATTCAACTTGCCGGAAAACTTCGTTGATAATCCAGAGTCGCTTGTAAGGAAAGTCCGACCCCGCGTCGACTCTCCCTCACAAGCAACACTCCCGACAGACGAACCCACATCATCCGCACCATCATCACTTATTGACATGGCTGATCAAAGGACCCTCCGTGACTACTCTGCTCCCTCCGTTGCCAATGTTCCCGTTGGGCCCAATGTCAACGCCGGTGACGCAGGGTTTGCAGTCAAATCAAGCCTAATCACTATGGTGCAGGCCATTCCCTTTTGTGGAAAGGCCACGGAGGACGCCAACACTCATCTCCAGCAATTCCTTGAGATATGCAACACATCGGCAACCGCCGGAGTAAACCAAGATGCCATTCGACTTCGTTTGTTTCCCCTCTCCCTCCTTGGGAAGGCGAAACAATGGTTCTATGCCAATCGTGCTAGCATTGACACTTGGGACCGCTGTTCTACCGCGTTCCTCGCAAAGTTTTTCCCGTTGGGTAAAACTAATGCCCTTCGTGGAAGAATATCAAGCTTCCAGCAAGCCAACAATGAAACCATCGCCGAGGCGTGGGATAGGCTCCAAGATTACATATCCGCCTGCCCACACCACGGGATGGAAGAATGGCTCATTCTTCAACATTTCTACAACGGGTTGACACCAACAACCCGTGGACATATGGATGCCGCTGCTGGAGGAGCCTTCTTCTCAATGACCGTTGCTCAAGCTAAAGAACTTATTGAGAAGATGGTCTCCAATCAAGGGTGGAGCGATGAACGTCTCCAACCACGCTCTAAAGGCGTACACCCTATCAGGAGGTGGACTTATTGTCCGCCAAGCTCGACCTCGTCATGAAGCGCTTGGACGACTTCAACACGCATAGAAGTGTTCGTTCACTCGACTCACACATTACGTGTGAGGAATGTGGCAACACTGGCCATATGGGGAAGGACTGCCCCAACCATACCCATGAAGAAGCATTCTACATGAATAACAACAATGGGTATCGTCCAAGTGGAGGTCAAGGTTTTAACCAAAACCGCCAATCTTATCAAGGAGGTAATAATTTCTCTAGTTTTAATAATAATCACCGTCTTTGAAAGATTTGGTTTATGGCCAAGCTAAAATCAACGAGTCAATCAACAAAAGCTTGCTGCCAATGATCAAAGTTTAGAAAGTTTAAATTCAAAAATAGAAGGTCTTTCTTCCGCTTTCAAAAATCAGTTGAGCTTTAATAAAATGATAGAAACCCAGTTAGCTCAGCTTGCTGCTCTTGTTCCTTCTGCTAAATCAGGGCAGATTCCTGGCAACCAGAATCTCCCATTGAAAAAGTTAATGTTATCACCACGAGAGAAGAAATGTTCTCTCGTAGGACTAACCATGCAGGGGAGAACAGGCAAATAAGAGGAGAGCCTTCTACAATGAAATCTGATCCAGGCTTTCCAGTAATCTCTTGTGCAATCAAGAGATTCCACTTCGACTATGCACTGTGTGACCTTGGGGCCAGCGTGAGCATTATGCCCAAGGCAATCTTCGAGCAATTAAAGTACAGATTCCTCACACCAACAGCAATGCGGCTACAATTGGCCGACTCATCCTTTCGCTTTCCAATGGGGATTGCGGAGGATGTGCCGGTATTCATAAGAGGCCACACCGTTCCGGTGAACTTTGTGGTGCTTGACATGGATATTGACAAGGAAACGCCCCTCATCTTGGGACGTCCCTTCCTTAGCACCACAAAGGCCCAAATTGATGTTGGAGTTGGAGAAATCCGCCTCTACATCAATGGGAAGGAGGAGAAGTTCGAGTTCCAACCTCGGAAAGAACAATGCTCGATGATCAAGGTCAAGTATGGGCCAAAACCTCCAACATTCAAGAAGTTGAAGTGACAGCCAGGAAAACGGACAGCCTCATTGCTCTATGGAAGAGCTTGGCAAAGATTGAAAATCCATCGCAGTTTCAACCAAAGAAACCTGCGACCACGAGGCCGGGATTATGGGCAAGAAAACACGTCCCAAAGTCCGAGAAGAAGCCACCTACACCACCAAAGATGAAACAAGTGTGGCAAGTCAATGCGCAGCCTCTCTACGTCCTCATCTCCAAGGACTGGGTCCGCACCACCAAGCTAAACCGTGGAGAAGTCTTAGCCGTCGGACTTTAAATGACACGGGCCCTGGCCGCCAGGAAACCGGCATTATCATTCGGTTTGATTCTTTTCTTTTGAATTTTCCACCACATTTGCATTTGGATTTCTTTCCAAACCACTTGCATATTTATTTCCTCCACCAAAAATTTATTTGGATTTTCCGCCAGCATATTTGAATTTTTCCCTCGCCATGCATTTAAAAATCAAAATTTCAAAAACACTTTTGCGTTCAAAAAAGACTCATCTTGGACGAAAATTTTGGACCACCCTTGTATCATCATAGAAAAGCCAAAAATATTTTTGCATGTTGAAATTTTCATCAACATGTCGATTTTGATTTTTTTCGAAAAATTTTGAATTCGAAGGCAACTTTTTATTTGGAAATCTTTTGAGCAAAAATTTTGAGGAGTTTCTGGACATAGCAACCATGGTCATCACCAATATGGCTGTTGGGGGCTATGGGCCGAAGAGGGAAGCAGGTGGGCCCCAGAGGGGGTCGGCCGACCCCACCGATCAGGTCGGCCGACCCATGGAGCAACGGCTCCCTCCTACCTTTGCTCCAACGGTCACATGCACCTCCTAACGTTCAAAAACGGCTACTATGGCCGTGTATAAGATGGGGGTGGCCGGCCATTGCTCTCTCCCTCTCACACTCTCATTTCCACTCTTCAACACTCTTCACTCCATTGCTCTCAAGTTTTCCTTTGTGCTCATTAAGTTCTTGCCTCAAAATTCTGCAAAAACATTTCTCCTTTGGTTTGCTTTTCAGTTTTGATTTGGTTTGGTTTTCCGAGTTGCGTCTTCTCGCTTGCAAGAACACCGACGGCTTCATCGATTGGTTTTCACTCTCATAACCCGTTCGGAGTTTTCGTTCTTGCGTTCTTGCTCGACCTCGCTGCAGCATGAAGCGCGCTGGCAAGGCCTTCGCCTCGCTGCTCCGGTCCGGGAGCACGGGCTCGGGTTCATCTCGACCTCGCACTCGCGCCCGCACCACCACCGAGCAAGTGTCAAGCCCTCAACATGAAGCCGCAACGGAGGAACAAGCCAACACCGAGCATCGTCTTCTCGTCGACACCGACCTCGACTTGGTGGGCGACAAAGAGATGGGCGCCTACGAAGCTCTCCGACTCCGTACATTTGCTCCTACGCGAGCATTTGATACGGAACTGCTGCAAAAGATTGGTATGGATGCTGAATTTTCTCGAGTATTTAAAGCAATAGGGTGGGATAAGTTTGCAAGTGTAGATGAGCAGGGTTCCCGCTTACTTACACTACAGTTTTTATGCACCCTACGCGTGGTAGATGACGGTATTACCTTTCGGTTTTTTCCGGGAGGAATATCATTTGACATGGAAAATCCTTAGTCAATGCCTCGGCTTTAATTCTCGCTGCACCCTTGATGTTGATAGTTCGATCCCGGGTTACTCAAAGTTAGCTTTTTGGCAAAGAATTTCTGCATCTCCTACTTGTGAGAAACCCCGAACTAATCACATTCATCATCCTACCTTGCGCTTGTTGCACATGTGGCTTGGCATTACCTTGTTTCCTAGAAGTGATATTAGGATTGTGCGCGAGGATGATCTGAAAATTCTTTATGCTATGGTTGAGAAAATAAAGATTGCTCCTGTCATGTCCATGATTTCTCAGTGGTTAGAAAATTTTAGAATGACTGGACCGATTGAGTGCACCTCGCTGATTACACGTATTGCTGCGGGTGTTGGTGCTTTGCATGATGCTAATATTGCTTATCTTGATACACCCCGCTCTCTTATCACCAAGGATTATCTTATTCAAGGTCATACACTTAAGCTTGGTCCAAATAATTCTCTCATATTTTACTATGTCGGTTATACAAATGAATTCCCGTTACCTAACCGGGAACTTCGTTTGTATGGCTGTAAAAATCTAACCACACCTCTAGAAAAAGAGGAGGCTGCACGCAGGAGTACTTCTTCTCGCAGGAGGACGCGCAGGCCGGAGCCGACCACCGACACCGGGATACCCGCACCGCAGCCCATGACCTATGCATATGGGCCAAGCTACGGTCACGCCGGGTATGGTCCCGGTGGGTACACCACTCCACCACCATTTGAGGTCGGCGGCTCGTCGCAGCAGGGTGCGGGCCAAGCCCAATGGACGCACCACCCCCGCGCGCAATGGGAGGAAATCTCCTCCGATTCGACGTCCTACTCACCACGGGCTGGTGGGCGACGTTCGTCTGCAGCTCGTGATCCATATCTCGAGCAGCAAATGAATGCGCTCACCGAGCAAATGGGACGCATTGAGACTCGAGGAGAGGACGTTGAGTACACTCTCAACCAACACGTCCTGCAGACCCATCAGTGGCAAGAAAACACAAATGCCCAGCTCACCAACCTCACCAACATGACGCAGCAGGGCCAAGCCGATATGTTGGCTTACTTTCGCCACACCGGGTTCGATCCTCGACATCACCCATGAGCAAGAACAAGCTTGGGGGGGGATGCCATACCCCCCGCTAAGGTATCATGTATCGCAACTTGTATCTTTTCGTTTCTTTTGTTTGCTTGTTCTTGCACCTCTCATGAAAAATACCAAAAAAATGATAAAACTGAAAATAAAATAAAAATGACAAAACTAAAAAGAACAAAAATAGTCTTTAGTGTGGTTTCTAGTTTTTCGTAGTTTCTCTTCATATGCGAGTATGAGTGTTTAGCCTTCCTTATGTTGAGATGATGAATAGTTGCTCTGTTTTATCTCTTGTTTGTACCTAGTCACAACTTAGTGCTCTCCCAAGTTTTGAGACTTTTGGCTTATGCTTACCTAGAACTTGAAACTTGTGGGCTGCATGGTGCTTGATCTAAGTCTAAGTTGTTGTGAGATATGATATGGTACAAATAGGGCTGCTATGATCTTGTTCAAAGTACGACTTGACTTCCGGAGTTTTATTTTACAAAATACAAAAAAATGATAAAGTTCCTCAATGATCAAAATTCCTACCAAAGCCATATGTTGTTCTTACATTGCAAACCCTTACACATATGCTGCTTGTCATTGCATGAGCTTTATCAAAATTGTGTGACCCTAGTGAGAAGCTTGTCATACTCTCATTGATCAAGATCACGTACACTCCACCTCGCATGCTAAACTTCTACACTGGAAGTTAGCAATACCACCACACTTTCCACCAAAATAAATACTCCAAAAAAAAAAATTCATTGTTACCTCTCTCTCAAAATTTATCATCGGAGACATGGCTATGCAAAAGAAAGAAAAAAGAATAATCCCCTGCTCATACAAAAGTAGAGCATGATGAAAAAATGGGGAAAGAAAGAAAAATGTTGAGAAAAAGAAAGAAAGAAGGATAGCCATGTTCTCCTCAAAAATTCAAAAAGAGAGAGAGGAAACAAATAAAAAGGAGTATAGTTCTTCCACCTCACCACCACCATATACACACATGCACATCTTGATCAAGGTTGTATGACTTGCATTCCCCATGGATCCACTCTTTTGGTTCAGCAATATGTGTGATGCAAGTATGCCTCATAACATCCCTACCTTGAGCTCCACATACAAGCCTTAGAAGTAGGATGACAAAGAGGCAACACAATAATGCCTTGGTGAGGAATATACACTTATTGAGCGATTCGAGAGCATCATTTGAGGAACTTTGCTTTTATTTCAAAACTTTTGAAAACCTCCGGAAAATAAAAGTCAAACAATGGACAAGTGAATGGTGCTCTGTTATAACCGTTCTATCTCTCAACCGCCCAAGACAAGGAAAAAGCCATACGCCCCATAAGGAGTAAGGTAAAGGGTGAGTTGCCATGCCAACTTTTTCAACTCAAAGGAGAGTATTTTGTTATGTGCATGGTACCTATGAGATATGAAACATTGTAGCAACTCCTGATCAACATCCTAAGTCCTACTTCTTGCTCGGGACGAGCAAGGAGGACAGCTTGGGGGAGTTGTTGACGGTCCTTAGACCCAGTTTTTGACCGTCAATTAGCTCTATAAATAAGGAAGAACTAACACTTGTTACTTGCATTTTGTTATCAAATAACCTATTTCCACGTGTACCTCTAGATTTGGATGTGCAGGTGGAAAACAGGGATTTCCAGGTGTAAACAAGGCCCAAGGCGACGATTCCAACACGTCCATCAAACGACGCTCGCCGCGGGAATATAATTCAAGGATTAAAGACCCAGAATCACCCAGAATATCAACTGAGGCCACGCACCTGGAAAAGAGGCTAAAAGGCCGAGGGGAGCCAACCTGCCAAAGCCCAGCCCAGGGGGGGCCAGGGCTAGGTCGGCCGACCCCCAACCCTAGGTCGGCCGACCTGACAGGGAGGCCCCCTGGGTCCATCTTTCTAAGGCGGTTTGCAACCGACTTCAGGAGGTCGGTTCCACCTGCAATCAATGCCACCGACCTACGGAACCGCCTCAATTCCACCGCCTTTGAGGGCTATAAATAAAGGGGTACCCCCTCCCCTTGGAAGACACACAACACAAGAGGCTCATTCCCTCCTCCACACATCCAGAGCTAGGGGCTCTCTAGTTAGGCTTAGGCTGAGTAGTTGGGCTGCCCTTTTGGCTCCCAGTCCCTTGGAGAGTTTGGGGTATATTCCCTTGTATCCTTTTACTCTCTTTGTAAGACTTATTTCTTTATCAATGGAATATCATCGTTCTTGTAGTAGTTATGTGCTTATGCTAGTTCATCGTTCATCCTTGATCTTGGATGAACGTTCTTCGTTCGTTCATGTTCGTTCATCGTTCGTTCATCGTTCATCGATGTTCGTTCATGATCGTTCATCGTTCGTTCGTCGTTCGTTCATACTCGATCATCGGTTAACGATGATCGTTCTTCATCGTTCATCGTTCGTCGCTCGTTCTTGAGCGACGAACGCTTATGCTTAACGTAGTGCTAGCTTTGATCCTTTGTCTAAGTAATCGCTTGCTAGACCTAGTTGTTCCTTTTGCTTAGTCATCGGGTCCATTGTCTTGCAAGAGTGCTCTAGGTTTATCGCCTTGCGAGGTGCCTCGAGGGATCTAGAGTTGTGGTTAGTTACGCTAGCATGGTGCTAGGGCTTCCTTTCCACCCTTGGATGCGTGTTCGTGCCCCACGGTTTGTAGAGGTAGGCGGCAGGTGGTGACAGCCCTGTCCGTCCCTTGTAATCCTCCACGTTCGGGTATGGCGTAGGAGTATATATGAAATGTCCGGAGATTGGGGCAGACTCTGATCGCTGGATCTCCCGATGATGGCTTGGCAGTAGAACAGCTTAGTCTTGGCTTGTGTGCAGCTTAGGCTATAGGTAGATGCTACGCACGCTACTTGACGATGTACATTAGGAAGTAGCAGTTCTTCTTACTTAACCTTAGTCTAGCCTAGAGCCGCCTCTCGCCTTTTATCAGAGAGTGGAAATGCCTGCTGTGTGGTCGCACTATCCTCTATCCATACATTGCCTTACCCCTGTATTTGGATATTGGTTATGATCTATCATTTGTAACACCATGAGTATAAGTACACACTCGTCAACCACGTCTTCCTTTGGGAAAATATAAATAACGATACTCTGGAATACTCTCGGGTGAAATGCTACAACGGGTTATCCGTGCGCTTGCGGATTATCTTTTATGATTAAATACTAATAATACATATCTGGCACTCGTTGCTAGTTGTGGATTATTATGTATCCTAAGCAAGTAACTTAACCCCAAGTATTTCTGGCGCCGAACCGGGAATATTCACTCTAGGCCTAACCAGCCTAAGGTGGTGTTTTCTGTTTGGTGTAAGAAATACCAACATCGGGCAACCCCCCAAGGTCGGCCGACCCCCCTCAACCGCCTCATCCACTCTATAAAAGGGGTGCAAGGCGCCTGGAGGCAGGACACACGAAGATCCACCAGAGAGAAGTCCAGTTCTTGTCTTGTTCGCCATTTAGAGTCTAGGTAGTAGTCTATTTGGAGTTAGAGTCGAGTCGGGCACTCGCCCCGATTCCGGAAGTTGTCTTCGGAATTGGTAAGCAAGAGTCCATTGTATCTTTCTTTCCGATTTCCATTGTATCAAGTCCTTAGTGAAAATCAATATAAGTTGGTCCTTGTTTATATCTTGCAAGTTCTAGTTTATGCCTTGCTAAACAAAGTCCTTAAGTTATCTTTAGCGGGTAATTTCGTCTTGTGCTGAGCGTTCCTCGGTGGGAACTTCTCTTTGTCAATTGACACGAAGAGTCGTTCGACTATCTCGCTTTTCTTAAGCACGTGCTAGGCGAGGTACTAGTTGTTAGCATAGGTGTGGTGCCTAGGTTAGCGCTAGCTGCGGAATACGGCGAAGCCCACGGGGGCCGTAGGCGGCAAGTGGTGACAACCTTGTCCGTCCCGTGAAGTCGGCCACGTTCGGTTAGGCCAGTAGGTGTACCGTAAATCCCGACAGGACTAAGACTTTGCCTCAAGTGTAGAATCAGATTGTGGTGGTGACAGCACCTCGTGAGATCGACATAGCTTTAGAACTAACTTAGGACTTGAACCTTTTTTTTTTACCAACACTTAGGAATCGTTGTACTCGCTCGTTATACCAAATAGATTTACTTACCTACGACTTGGCGACTTGATACCTCTTTGATAGTGTGAATCACTCCTATCTTATTCTATCATTGAGTTTACCCCCGTCATTGGATTAGTAGTATTCTTGTAGCTAAGTCTTTATCAAGTAATGATATACTTTATCCGAGTTTCTTCGCTGAGGAAATTCGATACCCCGGAATACTCTGAGGTGAAATGCTGCAATGGTACACCGTGCGCTTGCAGTTTAACTTGAATTAAATTAATAAGGCATAGCGACCGTCAACACCTACGCTAGTAAGAATCTTACTGGACCAGAACTTAACTATGCGACCACGGAGTAAGAGTTACTAGCAGTGGTATATGCCAAAGTTCAGGTCGTACTTGGTTGGGGCAAAGGTGATAATATACACAGATCATGCAGCCCTTAAGCACCTCCTGACAATGAAAGATACAAAGCCACGTCTTATCCGCTGGATACTCCTCCTTCAAGAATTTGATTTGGAAATCAGAGACAGGAAGGGAGTAGAAAATATCGTGGCAGATCATCTCTCACGTCTGCAGACAGAAGACCCTGACGGGTTACCTATTAATGACTATCTGAGAGATGACATGTTACTAAAGGTAACAAGTACTGACCCGTGGTATGCAAATATCGTCAACTACATAGTAGCAGGATACATACCACCAGGGGAAGACAAGAAAAAGATCATCAGGGACAGCAGATTTCATCTTTGGGATGACCCATATTTGTACAGAGTCTGCACTGATGGTCTGTTGAGAAGATGTGTACCCGCCTGCGAAGCTATGCAAATTATTGATAGATGCCACTCAGCAGCCGGCGGTGTTGACACCAAATTTTGGCTGGGACCCATTGACAGTGAGTAACAGGGTATGCGCCAGGTATAGAAGAAATTTTGTGCAAAGAGGTGGCCCACAGATGATCGTGAAGCCAAGGGAATCACGAAGATACGCGTACATGTGGGATTGTATCCCGTTTTTAATTCTTTTCTTAGATTTGGATAGTTCGACCTGATCGTAGTCAAGTCGGAGTCTTGCCTCGGGTGTATAAATATAAACCCAGGTGCTTGTAAAAACAGAACCAATCAATACAATCTACTTTTCGGCGCATCGCCACAATTTCTCGACGAGATCTCCGTCGACATCGGCGTCCATCGGGGCTCCGGTTTCGACCTGGATTTTGTCAGGTAAGCGCATCGATCTTGTTATGTCGACTTGTCCATGATTAAGATTGATGTGGCTGCTAGTTATCCGGTAATTTAGATTCAATCTAGGGTTTACATTATGCATCGACTACATGGAATTGTTTAAGACCTGGTCCAATTCTTTGTTACGGTTAGTTGACTTGTCCTAGCCGCGACCTTGTTTGCCGATTGCTAATGTCGATTTCCTGTTTGATTTAGTTATTCGAGTCACGGTTAAGGTGCTTGGTCGATTAGATCTGCTCTTAGTGATTGGGTAGGCAGTTTGACTTGTCCTGTCTGCTTCGCTTAGTTGACGTGTCCTCGGCGAAACAGTTGCTAAGAGTTAGATTTAATTTATTGAGTACCTGGGACCGGTAGTTGCCGATTATACTTGTACCTGCCGATCGTGTAGAGCAGTTTGACGTGTCCTGTTCTACTTCACTTAGTTGACGTGTCCTCGGTGAAGCGATTGTCAGATTATGGGTATAATTAGTGGTTACTGGTTTAATCGTTCTTTTGGGGTGTTTAGCCGATTGTTTACCACGTTCAGATCTATGCTTGCATGCCTTTAATATCTTATTGTTCCTGTTCAAGTATAAGTCTGAGCCTTCTTTCGTCAATGTCGATTCACCTTACCGTGATGCTTGCCGATAGATGTTGCCGATTGCATGCTTTGCCGATTGCCGATTCTGATGCATGCCTTGCTTTATTTATCGCGCGAGTATTTATTGTTGCGACATGTCGATTCGTTTCTAGCCGACAGCCGAGCGCTTATTTTATTATCTTTTATTCACTAACATCGGCTGCGGTTACGCATCGGCCTATCCGGGGCCGATAGTCCGGGAATTTTACACGCTTTTCTTGTCTTTGTCGATTTGCAGGGAAAATCGACTGGCACGCTCCGGAATTCACCGCGTTCCAAGTTTTGGTCCTGAACAGAGTTAAGCAAATCTCTCAGGCCACGTGTGCGAGCGGTAGAACACACATTTTACCGTCAACACACTTTTTGGCATGCCCGGTGGGACAGATCAAGTTCTTAGAAGCAGATGGCGTTCGTTCAAGCTGTTGCTGATGATGGTACTTTACTCGTTGATGCGAAGGGTCAGAAGATCATGATTCCTGCACCATTTGTTCGAGATGATAAAGATTCTTCTGAAGTTACTACCAACAATGAGTTGAATGTATGGGAGAAGATGTCTTTGGACCAGAAAAAGGCATATCAGAGTTATCTGTACGAGTGTCAAGTGAAATACTTTGAAACCATCAAGATGACACGTGGCAAGATTACATCAGTATCAGCTTCGCCAGTAGTGATGAGAGCAGAAGAGTTGGTTACAATAAAAGCTGCGAAGATGCCAGATCGAGCTCTGTTGGATGAAGTTGTGAATACTGCGGTTCACAATGCTTTCATTAACCAATCAGGGGTGCTTGTTAACACTTTGTACAACATGCTCAAGGCATTTGCTGATGGGACCCTGCAGTTTGAGTCTGGATTTATGGGGCCATCATTTACTATACCAACTACTACGCCGGCACGTCCTGCACATCCTGGTGGTCAACCCGCAGCTCAAGATGGGACAAGTGCTGCTGGTCAGCAAAGGCAACCATATGGTATGCCACCAGAGCTGTGGTCTCCAAGCGCTCAAGCTTTCGCTGCAGGAACAGCTCGGGTATCGGCGCCAAATCTTATTGATGCGCCGCTGTCCACACAGAAGGAAGTAGGTGGTACATCTAATGAACCAAGGATGAGTCAAACCCCTCAGACAAGGTATCATGTGGCTCCCAATGTCAATGCTGCACTGTTCAACCAAGAGATACCGCAAGGCTATCATAGAGTGGCAGATTACAGTGAGTACTACAACAGGGAGCAACCTGCTCAAGTGCAAGCACAGCTACAGCAGCCAGCCCAATTGATGGGGGGCAAGGACAGAATACATCAGAAGACATAGTCGCCAGGTTGGCTGAAGTCATGAAGGAGCAGTTTGATCTCAAGCCCAAGGAGCAGAGCTTTATGTATCGACGTCCATATCCAGAGTGGATGGAACAAGTTGCCTTGCCACATCGATACAAGTTGCCAGAGTTTTGTAAATTTTCTGGGTAAGACAATGTGTCCACAGTGGAGCACATTAGCTAATATTTGGCACAGTTGGGAGAGGCATCGGCACAAGATGCATTGAAGGTCCGTCTGTTTCCTCTGTCGTTGTCTGGATCGGCATTATCATGGTTCACCTCCCTCCCTGCGGGATCCGTGCGGAATTGGGCCGATTTGGAAAAGAAATTCCACTCTTATTTCTTCACTGGCATGGCAGAGTTGAGCATATCAGATTTGACGGCTGTTCGTCAGAAGGCTGGGGAGTCAGTTGCCGATTTTGTCCAGAGATTCAGAGTCATCCGTGGCAGGTGCTATAACTTAAATCTGACGGATCGGCAAATGGCTGAGATTGCTTACCAGGGTTTACTGCCCCAGATAAGGGACAAGTTTGCACCTCAGGAAGTCGATGGCTTAGCACAGCTCTTCCAGAAGGCGTCGATTCATGAAGCGCGCGTCCAGAATACACGTGGCAGACAGTTTCAGGCGGCTTATGCCGATTACTCTTCTGATTCTGATGATGAAGCTGAAGTTGCTCTTGCTGAGTGGACCAGGAGTAAGAAGACTGTTCTCTGTCCGTGGGTCAAGCAGAAGGCAGAAGAAAAGAAATATGACTTTGATATCAATAAAGCCGACAAGATATTCGATTTGCTGCTACAAGAGAAGCTTATTCAACTCCCACCTAATCACACATTGCCTCCAGCTGAAGAGTTGAAGAAGATCAAGTGGTGCAAGTGGCATAATACTCCCTCTCATCACACCAATGAGTGCAAGGTGTTTAGGCAACAGATCCAATCGGCAATTGAGAGTGATCGTATTAAATTCTCTGGTCAGAAGCCGATGAGGATTGATGGGCATCCTTTTCCAGCATGATCAGGGGATCTGCTGGATTGATCGGCAAGTACTCAAGGAAGAGAGAGAGGGAAGACAGGAAGACTAGTGATGATGATTTCGATCCACACTGGAATTGTCCCTTTTTCCAGTACTGTTGGGAGCAGGGTATGAAGTTGCCACCAATTGAAGGCTGTCCAGGTTGTAGCAGGAGATCTGGAGATTTGTATAGAGAAGTTGGTACTTCGAGCCGGGTTCCTATGAGGAGACAGCATGATCGTTTTGAAGGGAGGCTGACTTCAAGGGTTTCTGTGCAAGAAAGGCTTGGGCCTGTTAATCAAGTTGAAGAATATGATGAAGATTATCAGGGTGAATTCACAGAAGAAGGTCAATGGTGTCCAAGTGGTATTTTTACCAAGACGCAGAAAAGAAGAGTACAGAGGACACGTTGCCGGGAGCTGAACAAGGATGTGAACCAGAGGGATGACCATGACAAGGGGCCCAAGTCTAAAAAGGTATGGAGACCAAAAGTCAAATCTCAGGTACATGAAGTTGAGGCTCCTGTCAATATGGTATTTATGCTGCCACGAGAATTTAGTTCTTTGGATATTAATGAATCGGAAGAAGAAGCTTCTGCCGAGTTGCTATTGGGTCCACAGCAAGCAGTGTTTGAGAAGCCGTCTGGTGTTGATCATCTCCATCTGAGGGCCCTGTACCTTAACGGTTTCGTCAACGGCAAGCCGATGAGCAAGATGATGGTCGATGGTGGTGCTGCTGTCAATGTTTTGCCGATGGCGACGTACAGGAAGATCGGCAAACTGCCTGAAGAGTTGACCAAGACCAACATGACGTTGAGGGATTATGGGGGCAGGAGCTCTGAGGTCAAAGGAGTCACCAATATCGAGGTCGCTATTGGAAGCAAGACCTTGCCGACAACATTTTTCGTGATTGAAGGCAAGGGACCGTACGCCGTACTGCTGGGTAGGGATTGGATTCATGCTAATTGCTGTATCCCGTCTACAATGCATCAGCTCCTTATCCAGTGGGTCGGTGACGAGGTGGAGACTATTCAAGCTGATAGATCGGTGAGTGTGGCAACTACAAATTTTTTGCCGATGATGGTGGAAAACTTGCCATGCATATCAGGGACTTACTGGGAAGGTGTAGCATTGGACGTTACCGATGAGGGTGTCTGCATCACGGAGGGATCAACAACTCCGCGGTTGTTATAGCAATTACCGGACCTGGACATCGATCGGCCGACGGAAGCTGAGAAGAAAGAAACAATCGACAATCAGCTGATTGATGAAAGAGAAGAAGGAAAGCTTGGTCATGGTTTCGTATCGGCCGATGAGTTAGAAGAAGTCGACATTGGAGATGGTGACAAGCCTCGGCCAACGTTTATTAGTAAGAAGATTTGTAAAGAGTTTAGAGAGAAGTTGATAGCATTATTGAAGGAATATAAAGATTGTTTTGCTTGGGATTATTCCGAGATGCCTCGTCTAAGTCGAGATATTGTTGAACGCTGATTGCCTATTAAGCCTGGGTATCGGCCGTTTAAACAACATAATCGGAGGATTGATCCAAAGATTTATGATGCTGTCAAGGAGGAAATTACGAAGTTATATGATGCCAAGTTTATCCGACCATGCCGATATGCAGAATGGGTGTCCAGTATTGTCCCAGTGATCAAGAAAAACGGGAAGATGCGGGTGTGCATTGATTTCAGAGATTTGAATAAGGCTACACCCAAAGATGAGTACCCGATGCCGATAGCAGATGTACTGATTGATGCTGCTGCTGGACACAAGATTTTGAGCTTCATGGATGGAAATGCAGGATATAATCAGATTTTTATGGCTGAAGAAGATATTATGAAGACTGCATTCAGGTGTCCAGGAGCCTTGGGATTGTTTGAATGGGTTGTGATGACCTTTGGGTTGAAAAATGCTGGTGCTACATATCAAAGAGCAATGAATTTCATCTATCATGATCTGATTGGCCGATTAGTGGAGATTTATATTGATGATGTGATGGTAAAGTCTAAAACAGTTGAAGATCATATTGCCGATTTGCGGCAGGTGCTGGAGAGGACCAGAAAGTATGGCTCGAAGATGAATCCGCATAAGTGTGCTTTTGGTGTTTCGGCAGGACAATTTCTGGGCTTTATTGTTCATGAAAGAGGAATTAAAATTGGTCCCAAGAGCATGGAGTCGATCAAGAAAATTCAACCTCCCACCAGTAAAAAAGAATTGCAGTCTCTGATTGGCAAAATCAATTTTGTGAGAAGATTTATTTCTAATCTTTCTGGAAAGATTGATGCTTTTACTCCATTTTTGAAATTAAAAGCAGATCAAGAATTTCGATGGGAAGCCCAACATCAGAAGGCGCTTGATGATGTCAAGGAATATTTAATCTCACCACCTGTGTTGATGCCACCTAAGCCAGGTATTCCTTTCAGATTATATTTGTCTGCCGATGACAAGTGTATTGGTTCGGCATTGACACAAGTACAAGATGGCGATGAGAGGATTATCTTTTATCTCAGTCGAAGATTGGTGGACGCAGAGACAAGATATTCTGAGATTGAAAGGTTATGTTTATGTCTTTATTTCTCTTGCACTAAATTGAGACATTATTTGTTATCCGAAGAATGCACTATTGTTTGCCGATCCGATGTCGTCAAATACATCTTGTCCGCTCTGGTATTGAAGGGCAGGCTTGGGAAGTGGATGTTAGCAATTGCAGAATTTGATCTTGAATATGAATCTGCTAAAGCTGTGAAGGCCCAAGTGTTTGCTGATTTGATAGTTCAGCATGGGGGGCATGATCAAGTTGTGGTGGAGCCAGTTTCATGGCGCTTACTGTTTGACGGATCGATCTGCAAACATGGATGTGGTATCGGCATTGTTATTGTTACTCCAAAAGGGTCCAGGTTTGAGTTTTCATTCACAGTTGAAGCTCATACTAATAATCAAGTTGAATATGAAGCTGTGTTGAAAGGGCTGCAACTGTTGAAGGAAGCTAATGCCGATTTTGTTGAAGTTGTTGGAGATTCTTTGCTGATTGTGGGGCAGTTGAATGGTGAATATGAATGCAAAGACGAAGTGCTTCAGGGTTATTATCAGAAGTGTCAAGATCTAATGAAGAGCTTCAAACATATCACATTCAGTCATGTTCCTCGACAAATGAATTCTGAAGCTAATGACTTGGCTCAGTATGCATCTGGGTATCGGCTTATTATAGGATCTGTCGATAATGAAGCCGATGTCGATTTGCAAGATTGGAGGATCGAGATAATGAATTATTTGAAGGATCCAACCAAGAAAACGTCCAGAGAGTTACGGTACAAGGCAATAAAATATGTGTTAGTTGATGATCAGCTTTATTATAGGACGTTGGAAGGGATTCTGTTGAAGTGTCTGAATGCCGATGAAGCCAAGAAGATGTTGATGGAGGTTCATGATGGGATTTGTGGGACTCATCAGTCGGCATACAAGATGAAATGGTTGATCAGAAGAGGTGGATATTTTTGGCCTACCATGCTCGAGGATTGTTTTGAATATTATAAAGGCTGTCAAGATTGTCAGAAGTACGGATCGATTCAAAGAGCTCCAGCGTCGGCAATGAACCCTATTGTCAAGCCGTGGCCATTCAGAGGATGGGGAATCGACATGATTGGTGAGATTAATCCTTCTTCCAGTAAGGGGCATAAATATATATTGGCAGCTACGGATTATTTCACCAAGTGGGTTGAAGCAGTACCTTATAGAAGTGTGGCTTCGAGGGATGTGATTGCTTTTGTTAAAGAGCACATAATCTTCAGATTTGGTATCCCTCAAACTATCACTACAGATCAAGGTTCTATTTTTATTTCTGAAGAATTTAGAGATTTTGCTGATGATATGGGTATTAAATTATTAAATTCGTCGCCATATTATGCCCAAGCAAATGGTCAAGCTGAAGCATCGAACAAATCCTTGATCAAGTTAATTAAGCGCAAGATTAGTGATCAGCCAAGAAGGTGGCATACTTCGCTAGCCGATTCATTTGGGCATATCGGATGTCTCGACATGGGTCGGTACAAGTAACACCATATCAGTTGGTTTATGGGCATGAAGCTGTTTTACCATGGGAAGTTACTGCAGGATCAAGAAGAGTCGATTTGCAGGATCAATTGACAGCAGAACAGTATCATGATCTCATGATGGATGAATTGGAAGATGTTAATCAGCAGCGGTTGATTGCGTTAAAGAAAATCCAAGACAATAAAGCACGGGTGGCTCGGCATTATAATAAGAAGGTGGTGACTAAGCAATTTGATGAGGGAGATCTTGTGTGGAAGATCAAATTGCCGATTGGTGTACGAGACAATCGTTTCGGCAAGTGGTCACCTAATTGGGAAGGTCCTTATATAATTAGTCGATGCGTGCCCGGTAATGCTTATATTTTGAAGGAGCTGGATGGAGAGGAATTTGGCCGAGCGCTTAATGGAAAATATTTGAAGAAATATTGCCCCAGCATCTGGGTAGGTTCTTAAAAGTGTTCAGTTAAATTTCCATTTAAGCCGATGTTAAGAGCGTCGCCTTCGAGATGGCCGATGTCGATGGTATCGCCCTTAGGAAAAATATATGCAAGAAGAACAGAAGAAGATAATGAAGTGCTTATAGTTTACAAGTTGTTACGTCATACATGGGAATACAAAATTCTTGCGCCAAGAATACACACTGCAGCTGCTGTCAAGTGTCAACCAAATGCTGGCGCAGGGTAGGATGGGTCGATGCTCTGGTGTACGAGGAGAGGAGCAAATTCATGGACCTCATCACGTCGAAGAAGATGTTATCCCTGAGAAGGAACCTTATCTGATGAAGAACATGAGTTCTTCCTCGTAGTCTGAAGGGGAGCCGCCATTCTTGGGATCTAGCTCAAGAGAGATAGCGTCGGTTGGAAGAGATTAGAAGAAATATGGAAGGAAGACGGAAGGTCGGAGTAAAAATGTGAGAAAACAAGAAAGGTTTGTGGTGGTTATCTTGCATATTAGGATGCATTGGTCAGGCTTTGTGAAAGGGATTTTTCTTGCTGGCCATTGTGTTGATGATTCTGGTGAAGGGAGCCGATCCTTTTATAGGCCGAGATGCGGAAGGAGATAAGATCGTGGAATAGTGAAAGACCTATTGCAAATTAAAGCGATTGGTACGAATTGTCTGCCGAAGAGGTGCACGCCATGTGAAGACAAAGGTACAGTTCATTAAGTCAAATGTACAGTTTTCACGTGAAGTGTCATCTAGAAGCTTGCAGACGTGATAAATGGTGGAACAATCCGGCGCATGGAGATTCCATACCCCGGCTTGGGGGGCATGTGTTGACACCAAATTTTGGCTGGCACCCATTGACAGTGAGTAACAGGGTATGCGCCAGGTATAGAAGAAATTTTGTGCAAAGAGGTGGCCCACAGATGATCGTGAAGCCAAGGGAATCACGAAGATACGCGTACATGTGGGATTGTATCCCGTTTTTAATTCTTTTCTTAGATTTGGATAGTTCGACCTGATCGTAGTCAAGTCGGAGTCTTGCCTCGGGTGTATAAATATAAACCCAGGTGCTTGTAAAAACAGAACCAATCAATACAATCAACTTTTCGGCGCATCGCCATAATTTCTCGACGAGATCTCCGTCGACATCGGCGTCCATCGGGGCTCCGGTTTCGACCTGGATTTTGTCAGGTAAGCGCATCGATCTTGTTATGTCGACTTGTCCATGATTAAGATTGATGTGGCTGCTAGTTATCCGGTAATTTAGATTCAATCAAGGGTTTACATTATGCATCGACTACATGGAATTGTTTAAGACCTGGTCTAGTTGACTTGTCCTAGCCGCGACCTTGTTTGCCGATTGCTAATGTCGATTTCCTGTTTGATTTAGTTATTCGAGTCACGGTTAAGGTGCTTGGTCGATTAGATCTGCTCTTAGTGATTGGGTGGGCAGTTTGACTTGTCCTGTCTGCTTCGCTTAGTTGACGTGTCCTCGGCGAAACAGTTGCTAAGAGTTAGATTTAATTTATTGAGTACCTGGGACCGGTAGTTGCCGATTATACTTGTACCTGCCGATCGTGTAGAGCAGTTTGACGTGTCCTGTTCTACTTCACTTAGTTGACGTGTCCTCGGTGAAGCGATTATCAGATTATGGGTATAATTAGTGGTTACTGGTTTAATCGTTCTTTCGGGGTGTTTAGCCGATTGTTTACCACGTTCAGATCTATGCTTGCATGCCTTTAATATCTTATTGTTCCTGTTCAAGTATAAGTCTGAGCCTTCTTTCGTCAATGTCGATTCACCTTACCGTGATGCTTGCCGATAGATGTTGCCGATTGCATGCTTTGCCGATTGCCGATTCTGATGCATGCCTTGCTTTATTTATCGCACGAGTATTTATTGTTGCGACATGTCGGTTCGTTTCTAGCCGACAGCCGAGCGCTTATTTTATTATCTTTTATTCACTAACATCGGCTGCGGTTACGCATCGGCCTGTCCGGGGCCGATAGTCCGGGAATTTTACACGCTTTTCTTGTCTTTGTCGATTTGCAGGGAAAATCGACTGGCACGCTCCGGAATTCACCGTGTTCGAAGTTTTGGTCCTGAACAGAGTTAAGCAAATCTCTCAGGCCACGTGTGCGAGTGGTAGAACACACATTTTACCGTCAACAGGCGGGGGTCACTATGGAGCATTTCGTACAAGTGCTAAGGTATGGCAAAGCGGATTTTACTGGCTAACCATGTACGAAGACACGAAGGAGTACGTGCGGAGATGTTCCCGTTGTCAGAAGATTGGAGGAATCAACGCCCGCGATGCTATGCCCCTAACAAACAATTTGCAGATCGACATATTCGATGTTTGGGGCATAGATTTCATGGGACCCTTCTCCAATTCAGAAGGATACGAGTATATACTCGTGGCAGTAGACTATGTCTCCAAATGGGTGGAAGCCTTACCATGCAGAAACGCTGATTCCACCCACTCCAAGAAAATGCTCCAAGAAATCATCTTCCCAAGGTTTGGCACACCTAGAGTGCTAATAAGTGATGGAGGTTCGCACTTTATCGACAAGACTTTCAAGAGAATGTTACTGTCACTGGGAATCGAGCATAGAGTCGCAACCCCCTATCACCCACAGACCAGCGGTCAAGCGGAGACATCAAATAAACAAATCAAGAACATTCTCCAGAAGACCGTGAATCAAATGGCGAAGAACTGGAAGTCTAAGTTGCATGAAGCACTATGGGCATACAGAACAGCATACAAGACTCCAATTGGCATGACACCGTACCAGCTAGTTTATGGGAAGACTTGCCACTTGCCCGTTGAGCTAGAATTCAAGGCATATTGGGCGATCAAGAAATGGAACGTGGACCTAGATCAAGCCCAAATCAAGAGGCAAATACAAATCGCCGAACTTGAAGAATGGAGGGAAAAAGCGTACCAAAGCTCTAAGCTCTATAAAGAGCGAACAAGAGATGGCACGACAAGCGCATCCGGGAAAAACACTTCACGCTAGGAGATAAGGTACTTATGTTTAACTCCCGCGTTAAGTTATTTGGTCATGGTAAGCTAAGAAGTAAGTGGGATGGCCCCTACACCGTGGTGGAAACATCTAACTATGGGGCCGTCACTCTCCAAAGTGATGATGGAGAGCACTTTAAAGTAAATGGCCAGGGCTTAAAAATCTTTTTAGAGCCCTCCATGCCTGAGCTCGAGGAAGTAGATGTCCTCGAGTTCATTCGAACTTAAAAAAGCTTTCTGAAGAGGCTCTACAAACTCACGGGGTTTAGTGAGTACTATGAGGCCTCCTTACCATTGGAGCATTTAGGATTAGATTTTGGCGCTAGTTTGGTTTGAATTCGTTTAGTTTTGCTTTGAATTCGTTAGGATTGCTTTGTTTAATTTAATTTTGATGCAAAAGCGCCTAATGCTCCTCTGAATAAAATAAAATGCCTCAAGTATTTAATAATTGTGAGTGTTAATTTAATTGTGTGTTGGTTTATGTGGGAAACCACATAAACCGACCTTTATACACTCACATCTCCCGAGTGTGCAGGAGAAAAATGTTGTACAGGTACTGGCACACTGCCATGACGAAAGCGAGGCGAAACAGGGGAAGGACCCCACCGGGCAGCCCACACCATAGGCCGGCCGGCCTGGTCCAGACCCCGATCAGGTCCAATCTTTTCTAGCACGTATTCCTCGACCCCCTCGTTCTGTTTCACCTGTTAACTAATAAAAATAAAAATATTTCCGAAGATTAACCAAATACAAACCTTTTGTCTATCATCGGTTTTATGACCTTTTTTTTTATTTCGCAATTCTGTCTTGCTCACAAAATACATACTAAGGACGCTCTTGTCTATTTTGTTGTGAGGTTTGATATATGCTTAAGTCTTGATCCCATTGCTTCTCATAATTCTCTTGGGAATCTTTCTTTGCTCTTCAACCTTTTGTCACAAATTCTCCCAAAATCCTAGTAGAGCCAAATAAACTATAGGAACAAAACTCCTCAAAAGCCAATCTTTTTGTGGTGAGTTTGTTTAAGACTTAATTCTCTAAGGTTGCATGCACTCCTCAGAATTTCAGTCATACACCATTCACATGTGTAAGCGTCTCCTCCACTACTTGGCATAAATCATTTCATGAGCAAATCCCACCAAAAAGAACTTCTGTCTTTATGTTCAATGCCTTGTAATCATGAAAAAGCTAAAAAGGAGCCACGATTTGCCTCATGTATCACGGGAACTACTCTCTAAAAAGAGAGAGAGAGAGAGAGAAAGAAAGAGGAGAGTTCCCTGCTAAAAATAAAAAGGCATAATGGCTACCTTTTTTATCATGGGCATGACATAAAGCAGAATTCTGCCATAAGTGTGAGTCATCATGTCGCCATCACATGCATCATGCTTTCTCTTGACTGAACCATGAGGATGTGCAACACACTTTTTAGAATTCTTTCTTAATTTTACAATAGCTACAAAGGATTTTGCTCTCCTTACCAAGCTCCAAATATAAGCCTCTTTATGCAAGGGAAGCAACTTTTGAGAGAGGACAGGCTTTTCTCCACTTTGAGTGACTCATGATTTTGAGAATTTTGTGACCTAAAAGGGAGAAGGGAAAGTTTTTGAAACCCAAGGGATCTTGAGCTCAAAAGGATCTTTGATTTTTGCTATTCAATCTTTCAACTTCTCAAGACAATGAGTTTTAGCCACGCCCACATAGTGAGCCTGAAGGAATTGTTGAAATAACTTTCTCATACTACCTTGATGATGTCTTTTTCTTTGGTTCAATCCCTTTTGCTCGGGACGAGCAAAGATCTATTCCTGGGGGGATGTTGGCGGTGTTTATCACTCAATTTTTATCGCCATCACCATTCAATAAAAGCCATCAATTAAGGATAAAATGAACATTCTTTTATGTTAATGGCTCTCCACGAGTTTTGTTGAAATATTCGAATGCAGGGAGCAATATGGACCAAAATCACAGGAAAAGGGGGACAAAGCCCACCGGCCGGCCCAATCATAGGCCGGCCGGCCTACTCAGTCTCCCGCTGCAGTCCATCTTCCCTCTAGAGGCCTTTTACTGCTCCCACACGTGGAATTCAAGGCCCAGCCTAGCAGGAGACAACTGACATTCGAGAACCTGGGCTTTTGGGCCTAAACTTGAAGGCCACTCAACCTCTGCCGCGCCCACGAAGTAGTTGACCTCCTCACCACCATCAGGAAGCAATCTGAGCCGTCCAGGAGGAAGTCGGTGGCGAACCGACCAAATGGATGGCCGGCCCCCCCCCCCCCCCCCCCCCAAGGCTGGCCGGCCTGGAGTAGCGCGCCCGCCACTTCTCCTTCAGCTATAAGAGGGCCCCTGTCCTAAGGACCCTATAGATACCCCTCTTTGCTGCAGAAACAATTCGCACCTTGATACATTCTTGAGTTAAATACATTTGTAGTAGCGAAGCGCTGTTTGTAGTGAGTGAGTGAGAGGTAAGGAGAGCTAGTAGTCCCGGGGATGTCGGGACTCTTCTTCTTCTTCGCCTCGGGTATGCTCCTCGCCTGGGAGTAGTACCCTCAGTCTTCCAGGCCGGGTAACATGTAAGGAGATTATCGGTCGGGCAATAAAGTAAGGTATGCTGCTCTATTTATTTATAGGTTTCAGGATGCATTAAATATTTATTTATTTATTGCATAGACTAGCTTATTTGGATGTCCTCGCTAGTTGTGATGATAGGTGTAAACGTGGTGTTTAGACCTAGAGTATCCTTGATTTGCTCTTAACCCCACGGAGGATGGTAGCCGCGAGTACGTGTGACAGGCGTACCAGTCTCTGTAATCCACCACGTCTGGGTTCATGTCTGTAGGGTTGTCAATAGCAGACGGTTTCCCAAAGTAGTTGAACCTAGTTTTCGGGTTGCTGCTTTGGCACGTTTTTTGCCCCAAAATAAATAATAGAGAAAGGACCTTACCAAGTTGCCCAGCTACATAGCTCCTTGACATTAGATTACCTTGCCAGAAGACCTTTTTATTTATTGCTTCTTCCTACACATTTCTGCCACCTTTTTCGGATAATTTATCTAGGATTAGAGCTTTAGCACACTGTTCATTCCCGTGGATTCGATACCTGAGGAATACTCCTGGGTGAAAGCTACATCGGTATCCGTGCGCTTGCGGATTAATTTCTGTTATGCCTTAGGACTGCCAAGAGCCGACCGGCCCCACTTGGCCCCCAAAGGCCTCGGCCTTTCTCCAGTGGGCCTTGCACAAGCTCCACACTACGATTACAGAGCCCAACCCGGAGATGGACAACCGACCTTCTCCAGAGCAGGCCTTGGGCCTTGACTTGGCCCATACTCAAACTCTACCGCCCCCGCCAAGTCACTGTTGGCGGTCCTTAACGACTACTTTTTACCACCAACACCAGCTTATAAAAGCCATCAATCAAGAATAAAATGAACATTCTTTATGGACTAATGGCTTTCCACAAGTTTTGGTGATATTTTGATCGCAGGTACAATTATGAAGTAAAATCACCACAAACTATAAACAAAGAGGGGTTTTGCCATGGAGATAAATTATCCAAATAAAATATTTGATCTCTCCATGTGAAAGCCCTTGAAAAGATAGTCAAGATTGACTTTTGGTTCACCCAATTCGGAGTTCGGGAGCAGAAGTTATGCCTCAACGAAAATTACAGGAAATGCAGAAATTTCCTGACCGGCCGGCCACCCCCCTAGGCCGGCCGGCCTACCTTTGTATCCAATGGACCCGATCTTCCTCCAGTGAGTTATACGCATCATAAAACATCAAGCCCAAGTGGTCTCCATCGTGGGTGAACAACCGACATCCAGAAGATGGGCTTTTGGGCCTTATTTTGATGATTTCTGCACTTCTGCCGCCCCCATTCGAAAACCGACTTCGGAGCCGACCTTGGGAAGCGATCCCGGACGTCCACGGCGAAGGCGGTGGCCATCCAAGACAATGTATGGCCGGCCGGCCTAGTAGGGGGGCCGGCCGGCCTGCCCTTTCGCGCAATTCCAGCCACCGACTTCCTGAGCAACGTGCCGGCCACTCTACCTCACTTAGGCCTATAAATAGAGGGTAGCTCCCACGGTAGAACTTGCACCTTCACACTTGAGAAGAGAAGATCCCAAGTTGGGTCACGCTCTATCAAGTTCATTTAGAAGTAGGGAGTGAGTGAGGGTCGGAGGAAGGGTGGAAGCTCCGGAGATGTCGGAGCTCTTCTTCCTCGGCGCCTCGGGTATGTGCTCCGCCTGGGAGTAGTCGTCCGAGTCTTCCAGGCCGGGTAACATGTAAGGTATTATTTGTTGAGCAATAAAGTAAGGTTTTTTTCTTTATTATCTATGGGATTCAGGTGTGTAGTAAGTATTTCTTATTTACTGCATGTGCTAGCTCTAGGAAATTGCTAGTTGCTGGTATTAATGATAGGTGTAAACGTGGTGTTTATACTTTGATTTATCCTGAGTTGCCCTCGACCCCACGGGATGTTGTGGTAGCCGCGAGTGTAGGTGACAGCTACACCGGTCTCTGTAGTCCACCACGTTCGGGTTGAGTGTGTAGGGCCTAGACGCGGTCCGTTGACCGGATACGTTGAACCTAGTTCTCGGGTTGCGTGTCTTGGCGGCGGCCGTGCCCCGAAGTAGATGATATCGAAAAACCCTTATCGCATTGCTCAGTTATTTAATATCTTGCATTAGATTACCTGGCCAGAGGACTATCTTTTTACTGTATTAATCCCCTGCTTAGCGTGTCCCTTTTTACGGATATTCTGCATAGATCTCGAGTTTAGTACACTGTTCGTTCCCTGTGGATTCGATACCTTAGGAATACTCTTGGGGTGAAAGCTACATCGGTATCCGTGCGCTTGCGGATTCATTTCTGTTAGGCCTTAGGACTGCCAACAAGCTTTCTGGCGCCGTTGCCGGGGAACGGTAGCTGTGCTAACTCGAATCTAGAGTCATCCGTGAATAGGTTTATTTTGTTTTGTTTTTCTTTTTCTTTACCATGGTTACATCCTCCATCGTCTACGCCAATGCTCCGAAAGGAGAATTGCTGGAGCCTCTTCCAGCATCTGCACCAATCACAGCCCAGAGCTATGAGATTCGTCCAGAACTCATAGCACTGGTTCAGGGGAACATCTTCCGCGGAGATGAAAATGAGAACCCATATGAACACCTGAGATACTTCGAGCTGCTCTGTTCCACTGTTTCGACCCAGGGATTTCCACAGGACACGCTGAAATGGAAGTTATTCCCATTCTCACTCAGTGGAAAGGCAACACAATGGTATGCTATGTCAGTAGGAGGGGCCTGCGGAAATTGGACAACTCTCAGAGATCTCTTCTGTTTCAAATACTTCCCTGTTGCAAAGGTTATTGCTCTTCGTATGGAGCTTCTTACCTTCAAGCAGGGGAGTAATGAAACATTGGGGGCCTCATGGGAACGCTTCATGTCATACACTATCAAAGGACCAGATCTCGGACTCTCACCAGCAGTACTCCTTCAGCACTTCATGTGGGGGCTCACTCCAGGGAGCCGTAATTTTCTGGATACTGCTTCTGGAGGATCTTTCATAAGAATCACACCAACTGAAGGATTTGAACTTCTTGGGAAAATTCTGAGCAATCTGGACAGCTATGTGCCACCTACACCCGAGCTACCAAAAGAAGAAGTATCCATTGCTCAACCTGTGCTTCAAATCGAGGTTCCTCAAGCTCTAATCATGGAAGAAGCTCCGGTTATGGAAGAAACCCCTGAACCATTCTATGTCTGCCCAACAAATCCAAATTTGTTCCAAGGTGGTCAAACTCTTGCCGAAGCTGAAAACCTTCTGGTGGTGGAACCAATTCTTCCTCTCGTGCCCTACGAAGAGGAATTTGATTTCACCAAATTCGGGGATACAAGATCATATCCGATAGAGAGAAATTGTTACGCTGACAATGATGACGCCGAAGAACTGGATTGGGAAGATATAGAAGAGCAGACAGAAAGAATACATCAACTGTCAGCTGTTCTGGGTGAAGATTGGTTTCAAGAAGCCGAATGCACGAGGGAGACAATCAAGTTAAATCCAAAACCCGACTGCGTTATGGTGAATATTCAATCCACTGCTAGGAGGAAAGCCATATATGACTTAAAAGCCAAAGTCAATATCATGTCAAAGTATATGGCTGAAAGTAGTGGATGGCTGTCCGAAGACAACCTAACACCTTCAAAGAAATGGTTGGTCTTCGAGAATAAATATTACCCAGCGGTAGGAGTTTTGCGGGAGGTGGAGACAGAGATAAATGAACAGCCCATGGTTCTCGCCTTTCACATATTCGATATACCCAAGCAAGACTTCTTACTGATCGGAACTCCAATCTACACATTCTCCCAAATAAAGTACTTACAGGAGAAGTTGGATGTTCGTATTGGGAAAGAAAGCTTCCCCGTTGACATCAGGCGTGCTCTCAACACCAAAGCAGAGACGCACCCTGAAACTATGGAAGAATTAGCCTCTATTGAAGAAATAGTTGGAGAATTCTTGGAAGCACCCCATATGGAGGAAGAGACTAAATTCTTTACTGAAGATGAAGATGCTTCTCCATATGTTGAACTAGACAAGCATGAAGAAACTGCTCCAACGCCTGTCGAGCTAAAACCGTTACCGCCAGGTCTCAAGTACAGCTTCCTCTTTGGGAATCAAAGCACCCCAGTTATCATCAGTGACAAGATTTCCCAAGAAGAAGAGAAGAAGCTAGTAGCCTTACTGGAGAAATATCGATCAGTAATAGGTTACTCACTAGCAGACCTCAAGGGGATTAGTCCAGAATTTTGCACCCATAGAATCCCAATGGAACCTGACCACAAGCCTGTTCGTGAACACCAGCGACGTCTCAACAATGCCATGAGAGAAGTAGTAGTGAAAAAGGAGATATTGAAGCTACTCAAGGCAGGGATTATATATCCAGTACAAGACAGTCAATGGGTCAGTCCAGTTCAGGTTGTGCCAAAGAAAGGAGGGATGACTGTTGTGCGGAATGAAAAGAATGAATTGATCCCTCAGCGCACTGTGACAGGGTGGCGGATGTGCATCGACTACAGGAAGTTGAATAAGGCAACAAGAAAAGACCATTATCCTCTTCCTTTCATCGATGAAATGCTCGAGCGGCTGGCAAAGCATTCGTTCTTCTGCTTTCTAGATGGTTATTCAGGATATCACCAAATTCCTATCCATCCTGATGACCAAGACAAGACAACCTTCACATGTCCCTATGGCACCTTTGCATACCGCAGGATGTCGTTCGGATTATGCAATGCACCTACTTCCTTCCAAAGATGCATGATGGCTATCTTCTCAGATCTTGTTGAGAAAGTAATGGAGGTATTCATGGACGATTTCTCTGTCTATGGAGAGACATTCGATGGATGCCTACGAAACTTAGAGAAGGTGCTACAAAAATGCAAGGAAGCCGACCTAGTCCTGAACTGGGAGAAATGCCATTTCATGGTAACGGAGGGAATTGTCTTAGGACACAAGGTCTCTGCCAGAGGGATAGAAGTTGACAAGGCTAAGGTTGAAGTCATTGAGTCACTTCCACCCCCGAGGAATATTAAGGGGATCCGCAGTTTCCTGGGGCATGCAGGGTTCTACAGGAGATTTATCAAAGATTTCTCCAAGAAAGCCAGACCTCTCACCAATCTGCTAGCTAAGGATGCACCATTTGTCTTTGATGAGAGGTGCATGGAGGCATTTAATGAACTCAAGCGAGCATTAATCTCAGCCCCCATTATCCAACCTCCAGATTGGAAGCTCCCATTCGAGATCATGTGCGATGCAAGCGACTATGCCGTTGGGGCAGTGTTGGGACAGACCAAGGATAAGAAGCATCATGCCATAGATTATGCAAGCAAGACTCTCACAGGGCCACAACTCAATTATGCTACCACTGAGAAGGAATTGCTTGCAGTAGTCTATGCCATTGATAAGTTCAGGTCATACTTGGTGGGCGCGAAAGTGATAGTTTATTCTGACCACGCAGCCCTCAAGTACCTGTTAACTAAGAAGGATGCAAAGCCACGACTTATCCGATGGATTCTACTCCTCCAAGAATTTGACATAGAAATCAGAGACCGCAAGGGAGTAGAAAACACAGTGGCAGATCATCTCTCTCGTCTACAAGTTGAAGATCCCAATGCATTACCTATCAATGACTACTTGAGAGATGATATGTTACTAAAGGTAACAAGCACCGACCCGTGGTATGCAAATATTGTTAACTATATCGTTTCGGGATACATACCACCAGGGAAGGACAAGAAGAAGCTCATCAGGGATAGCAGATACTATCTATGGGATGATCCTTATCTATATAAAGTCTGCTCTGATGGCTTACTCAGAAGATGTGTGCCCACCTGTGAAGCAATGCAGATCATTGACAGATGTCACTCTTCACCGTATGGGGGCCACTATGGAGCATTCCGTACCAATGCTAAAGTCTGGCAGAGTGGATTCTACTGGCCGACTATGTATGAAGATACCAAAGAGTATGTACGGAGATGTCCTCGTTGCCAAAGAATTGGAGGGATAAACTCTCGAGATGCGATGCTGTTGGTATTTCTTACACCACGAATAAATCCGCAAGCGCACGGAATACCGTTGTAGCACTTCACCCGGGAGTATTCCAAGGTATCGTATTTGTTTTCCCCAAGGAACGGAGGTATCCTGCAGCAAGGTTAGTTTTACCCAAGGACACACAAGAACGATAGTAGTGTAGGATTGAGAGGATGAATAAAGATCTAGTTATCCCTTAGGATAGACGCACTCAAGCTCTACTTGTCTACTTCGGGCACTGGTATAGACCTGGTCTGCCAAGTCACGCCAGCCTGTAGCTCTACGACGAACCCGAACGTGGAGGATTACAAGGGACGGACAGGGCTGTCACCACCTGCCGCCTACCTCTACAAACCGTGGGGCACGCTGCATACAAAGGTAACCTCTAGCCTAGACACCACGTCTATGCCGTCGATTACTACTCTAACCCCGGTCCTGGTACTGATTCAGAAGGCTAGAGCACTCCTTGCGGAGCGATGATCCCGCAAACAAGTATAACAAGAATAACGACTAGTAAACAATGCTCGCTAGATCAATATCACCACGAATACTAACTTATGAATAAGAACGACGAACGAACGAAGAACGAACGACGAACGAAGAACGAACGACGAACGAACGAAGAACGAACGAAGAACTACTAATAAGATAATATCCGCCAAGGTACAAGATTTGGGCTAAGTCCTCACAAAGGGAGGACTACCCCTCTCTTCTCCCCTGCCCTCTCTCCTACTCTACTACTATACAAGAGGCCCTTGGCCTGGATGGGAGTGGAATGACTTGTGTCTTGTGTTGTGTGTTGAAAGGAGGGGGGGTACCCCTTTATTTATAGCATTGGTAGGTCGGTTTGGGGGTCCTCCACCGCCTGTGGGCATTGATTGCTGGCTGAACCGACCTTGGTATGACGGTGGGAAACTTCCATAAAAAGATGAGCCTTAGAGGCTAAGGCTCTGGGTCGGCCGACCTGCCCTGTGGGGTCGGCCGACCTGCCGTTGCCGCCTCTTGCTTTCCTTCTTCTCTGGAATATCCTCTGGCATATCCTTGATTTGATTCTAGATGCTATCCTCTGAGATATTCTTTATATGATTCTGATATGATCCTTGGATATGATTCTGATATGGATCCTCCGGAATATTCTTGATATGATTTGGGTTGATTTGGTGGGTCCATATATCTTTGCCATTATTGAGGATCTCCAGGAGAGGATATTTCTTCATGTCTCCTTGATATTGGGCTTTTGGGGAGATATCTTTATTCCGGGGGACATCGGTGTTTCCAGAGTAGACCTTTTATGCTTCCTTTTCCCCGTTTTCCTATGAAATGCAGCTGCACTCACAAATTCACCAAGACTCGTGGAATCCATTAGTTTCAAGAGCTAAATCTACCTTTGGTGTTTGATTTGAGGGTAAAAGGTGCAGCTAGTTGACGGTTTATTTTGGGTCTAAGAGCCGTCAACAACTCCCCCACACTTAGCCTTTGCTCGTCCTCGAGTAAAGCTGAAGGACTAAGGTGGAACATAACTTTCTTTGGTATGATGCTAGCATACAAGTTATTCCAAGCCATACCTGCACCCGTGAACTTTGATGTGTCTACCATGTCATCTTGGGCGGTTGAGGAATGGAACGGTCATGATTCGAGTCATCATAGCTACATCTGCTGAGTAACTTGGGTTTTTGAAAGATTTTCAAAAGTAAAAACATAGCTTATACTCCTCGAATGATAACTCTCAGATCGCTCAATGTGTATGTTTCCTCACCAAGGCATTTGATTTGCCTCTTTTCATCCTACTTCTATATAAGGCTTTATGTGGGGCTTGGTAGGGAATGAAAAGGAGCATACTTGCATTACTTATGTTGCTAAGTCAAAAACCGGATCCAAGGAGATAACAAGTCATACAATCTGATCAAGAGTGTGCACGTGTGTGGATAAGTGTATGATAGAAGTAAATATAGTGGATACTCCTTGATGTGATGATGTCTCTCTCTTGGTTAATTTTTATTTGAGAACATGGCTATCACTTCTTCTCTTTCTTTTTTTTTCAATCATGCTCAATATGTTTGAGCAGTTTTTTTTTTCATTCATGCTCATGCATATGAGCACTCTTTCTTCTTCTTTTTTTTTTTCATTTTCTCTCTCTCTTTTTTTTCGATAGCCGTGTCTCTTTTGCAAGAATATTTGGAGAGAGACATCAAGAACAAATGACGGAGTATTTATTTTGGTGGATGGATGAAATGGTGTGGCTAACTTCCAGTGTAGAAGTTTAGCATGTTTTGTGGTGGTGGTGTATGTGTACGTGATCTTGATCATGAAAGTATGACAAGCATCTCTCAAGGGTCACAACAATTTGACAAAGCTCAAAGCAATAACAAGCAGCATTTGTAGAGGCTTTCAATATGATCATTATTTGGCTCTGGTGGGAATATAAGATCATTGAGGAGTGCAAAGCTATGGATTTTGAATTTTGCAAGATAAATTCCCAAGCACTTTATGCAGAATAAGCAAGATTCCTCTCATCCAACCATATCACATTCGCCAACAACTTAGATAAACATGGGGTCCTATGAGATTGGTGTTCACAAGCAACAGGTGTATGATGCGAGGAATAAAGAGTATGCAGGCCAACCAGGTGAAAGTATGTTGGTTCATTTTATCTTGAGTTAAATTTGCAAGATTATCACGAAAAGGTTATTTAACTCAAGAAATAGGGACTAGGGGATAAGATGCGCAAACCATCGCCATGGATGAAGTGGAGATCAAGTGGGACCTTTGGGTGTTTGATCGAACCAAAGGGTTCAATTATTCTTTGTTTTCTTGTGCCCAATGGCTCCACTCAGCGTGTTGATCGGTGCGATGTTGTGCATCGTGTTGGTGGGAGATCTCGAATGTATGCGTGATGAAGACAGAGAGATCTCCCCCACACTTGTTCTTGTACCTGGCTTCTTTTTATTCAAAACAAACAAAAGAATATGAAAGCAAAAAGGACTCTACCGGGGTTAAAGACTGGGGAGCCTTAATTTATTTAAATAGAAAACCAGCTCAAGGCGCATTATGCGTTTTGAAAAGGGAAGATAAAAGCGCCTTGTTTATTCATATTTTTTTTAAAAAACTTATTTCTTTATTTGAATTTAGGTTATTTTTCAACTTTTTATTTTATCATGTAAGGTGAAAGCTGAAGGATACAAGTTGCGATACAATTTACCTTAGTGGGGGAGGGAACCTCCCCCACACTTGTTCTTTGCTCATAGCCCTTGATTGGGGTTGAACCCCATGCGTTGGTTGTGGGTCTTGAGATTGACCGGGCTTTGTTGCAGCGCGGCGTTGATGTTGGCACCTTGGTCCTTAGTGGTTTGCCGCCATCATGTGCCACGACGAACCTCAAGCCTTATATCCTTGCGTGGGTTGGTCCCAACCAAGTGGATACTTAGTTGTTTCCCACCCCGCTTAGATATTCATAGGCTGGGGCTGCGGTGGTGGCACCTTCATGGCTGCATTCCTTGATCTTTTCCAAGTAATCCCTGCCAAAAGCACTACTCTTGCACGCAATCCTCATCCAACTTGGAGAGGGATGGTTAGCTCTCATAGCATATACAAATAAAGGCCCGGGTTAGGTAACCGGATCTCATTTGTATAGCCGAGGAAGATAATCACAAGCGAATCATGCGGACCGTGTATGAGAGAAACCATAAACATGATAAATCTCATTGATAAAAGATCAGGGCTCATTGATATAAGAAACTTAAGCATTTGTAAAACCCAGACTCCATAAGCAACATGAGCAATCAACGAGGTGCACTCAACAGGTCCTTGATGCTTGAAAAGTTCTAACCATTGCCAATGCATTGCAGAGGAGGGATTCTTAAGTTGTAAACCATGCAGCAGGATTCTAAGCTCATTCCTCATAGAATGGTCAAATGATTGCCTTAAGGAACACAAGTCATAGCAAGCCAATCATGCATCAAGCACAAGGTGGAAAGTGACACTTTGCCAAAGAGCATGCTTGCAACGATTAGGAGTTGTAGAAAAGCTCAAGCAAGCAATGCTTACGGAAGCCTAGTAGTAGACCAAGATTGTTTCATGAAAGCACGTGATACTCGTTCAGCAAGAACCGAAGAGTAAAACCATTGTCTACTACTAGTAGGGTGCATAAAAACTGTATAGCAAGTAAGAAGGAACCTTTCTCACCACACAAGCAAATTCATCTCACCCTATGGCTTCTCATCAATGGCAAAGTCGACATTCATACCTGTTTTGTGCAGCAATTTCGAGTCACATACTCATGTGTGAGCATGGACACGGTTCCATAAGTGTTGTAGGCTTGCTTCTCCTCATCGCACACCAAGATGGATTGGTGTTGAAGGGGTGTCTCAACGTGTTGTTTTCATCATGGTCCACCTCCATGAGATCTTCTTGAAGTTCTTCATACCAACCTTCTCAAGCTAGGCATGAGCTCGATGGAGGGGTACGAATATGTGTCACGTTGAGAGTGACTTGGGTTTGAGCTTGTCGCCTTCTTCAACGCATTGATGACCACATGTCGGCCCATTTCATAGCTGCACACAAGAGCAAGAACACAAGAGCAAACTCGAGAACGGGTTATGTTAGTGTAAACAAAAGTGGCACACCCATGGATTGCTCTTGCAAGGTTCTTTTTTTTTTTTCGCAACTCAAATCATGAAAACAAACTAAAAGAAGAAAAGGGAAATCTTTTCTTAAGTTTGAGGCAAAACGCAAAAAGGATTTGTCTCAATTTATTTCTCCTCTTTTTCTTTGAATGATTTTCAAGTAGAAAAATAAAAAGAAGAGTTGGAACACTTCCAACAACGAAGAACTTATTTTGGGAAACTCCCCAACATGCAAATGGAAAAACCAAAAAGGGGAAAGAAAATATTTTTCTTGAACTTGAGGCAAAATGCAATGAGAACTTGGGGAAATGCCAGAGCAAGAATTTTTGTAAGGGTGCTGGAGTGAAAAAGAAATGAAATTGAAGAGTCCAAGCACCCTTGCATCCCAAATAAAGAAATGAAGCTCAAATTGGTCACCAGCCCCACTTGGCTATAAAATGCCATAGGAGGCTGTGCCAAAATGTTTCAGAAATTTTGCTCAAAGCATTTTCCAACAAAAGAATATCTCAAATTCATTTTCCCAAAATTGTTATTTCAAAAGAAATGAAAATCTCTTTGTTTTTCAAGGAAGAAGAAAAAAAAGAGAGTTGGAGGAGGTCCAACTTGCTGGAGAATTATTTTGGAAACTTTCAAAAAAATACAAATGGAAAAAATCAAAGACAGATGGAAACATTTTTTTTTCTTGAATTTGAGACACAATCCAATGAAAATGAAAATGAAAGTGAAAACTTTGGAGAAAGGTGTGAAGAAATGAAGTCCAATTCGGTCAACAACCCCACTTGGCTATAAACAGCCATAGGAGGTTGTGCCAAATTTCCACCAAAAGTTTGCTCAAAACATTTTTTTTCATCAAAAAGTAGTCTCAAAAAATCATTTTCCAAATTTATTCCCTTAAAAGAAATAAAATATATATTTTTTTTTCATGCAAAATGCAAAGTGGTTTGAAAAATCCCAAACATGATTTGGAAAAATTCAAACATGCAAGAATGCAAGTGAAAATCAAATATGTATATTTATTTATTTATTTTTGGAAAAAGCAAATATGCAAAACAATGCAGGTGAAAATTCAAACATGCATGGATGCAATTCGGAGAAAATCAAATATGCATGGAAGAAGCAAATATGAGATAACTACCGATTATCCTGTCGGCAAGGGCATCATCATTTTAAGTCCGATGAGCAAGACTTTTCTCCGTCATGTTCTTGATAAAATAGTCTCGGAGAATGATCTGCATGGTTAGTGCTAAAAATGCAACCACGAGATTTGCAATATTTATGGTAAATGAAAGCATCTACAACCATCCTGAAGAACAGGTAGCAAAAGAGAGCTTTATGGTGGTTGTAGGCATCAAAAGTGGTTATGGCACTAACGATGCTTGACTCTAGAGATTCATGATGTGAGCATGTATCAAAAGGTTGTTCAAGGAAGAAGCTCTCATGCTCGTTCAATGATTCTTCTTTGGATTCTAGAGTCGATGCCTCAAGAAATTCCATGGGATTTTCTTCGAGAAGTTCTTGATCATCATCAAGAATGATGCAAGGAGGGCCAGAGGGAAAAGACTCAAGTGAGGCAGAAGAAGAGGATCGTTGGATTTGAAGTGTTTCTTCCTTCTTGTCCTCTTCTTTGCTGGAAAACTCCTCATCCTCATGAAGAGCAAGATCGGGCGATATGAATGGAGATATGAACTTTACTTGCTCGAGTGGTGAATGATCGAGGTGAGGTTTCACCAAAGGATTTTGAGTGGTGGTGGTGGCGAATGAAGTTTTCCAAGGGTTTTCTTTCGTGTCCTCCTTGAGAAATGGTTCTTTTGGAGGATCGGGAGGAGAAGGAGGTGGTTTCTTTACCCAGGTGTAATTCGAGGTATTCCCATAATCTTCAAAAATTGTTTCCTCAAACATCGGATATTCAAAGGGTTCATCTTCTTCTTCCTCCATCATCGATGGTTTGGGGGGTGATGCATAGGCTGATGGTTTTTGATAGGAAGGATTCAAGGTGTTGCCATAGCCTCCAAAGATATCATCCCCAAACTTGGATGGGAACTCCAGAGGTTTTTCATCCTCTTTCATTGTTCGTGGCTTGGGTGAGGGCTCAACGGTCGAATGATATGATTTAGAAGTCAAAGGCTTGCATTCGACAGTTGGAGTCTCCTCACAGCTTGACTTGGGTTCTTCTGGCGGTTCGAAGGAAAAGGGAGTGTTTTCTACGATCCGTTCTAAAAGTTCTTTTCCTTCGGCTAAGGTTTTATGAAAGAAAGATCCGCCAGCAGCATTGTCGAGATAAAGTGCGGTGTTTTTGCTCAACCCCGAATAAAAATGTTGCAATAAAACTGGTTCGGGGAGCAAAAGTTCCGGGCCGGAATCGGTCAATGAACAAAACCGAACCCAAGCCGCACTAAGGGTTTCTTCCTCTTCTTGGCGAAAGTTAATTATTTCCGCTCGTAGAGCAGTGATACGAGATACGGGAAAAAATGCTAGACAAAATTTGTCTCGCAATTCTTTCCAATCGCCGTTCACTCTCTTAGCGGTGTAAGTGTACCATTGCTTCGCCTTCCCATTGAGGGAGAAGGAAAACAATGTCCACTTTAAGGTTTCATGTGTCATGCCATTGATCAATCGGCATGCACACAATTGCTCAAACTCTCGCAAGTGTTGAAAAGGATTTTCATCTTTATGACCAGAGAAAGATAAACCTTTGATCAAAGCAATAAAACTGGGGCAAAGCTCATAGCTTGATGATAAAACTGGTTGTGATGATAAAGGTGGCTCTAAGAGCTCGCCCCGCGGAGCAGAGAATGATTGAATCATAGGTGGTGGCTCCATGGTGAATGTTTTTGGTATTTTTCTTTAAGTGGATAGGTGAAGGTGTGAAAGGATGGAAAGGATAAACGGTGGAAATTTTTTTTTTCTAATGATGGTAAAGGAAAAAGGTAAAGGATACAGTACGAGAGCAAACCTGGTTCGCAGCAGAGATAGCAACCGTTCCCCGGCAACGGCGCCAGAAATGCTTGTTGGTATTTCTTACACCACGAATAAATCCGCAAGCGCACGGAATACCGTTGTAGCACTTCACCCGGGAGTATTCCAAGGTATCGTATTTGTTTTCCCCAAGGAACGGAGGTATCCTGCAGCAAGGTTAGTTTTACCCAAGGACACACAAGAACGATAGTAGTGTAGGATTGAGAGGATGAATAAAGATCTAGTTATCCCTTAGGATAGACGCACTCAAGCTCTACTTGTCTACTTCGGGCACTGGTATAGACCTGGTCTGCCAAGTCACGCCAGCCTGTAGCTCTACGACGAACCCGAACGTGGAGGATTACAAGGGACGGACAGGGCTGTCACCACCTGCCGCCTACCTCTACAAACCGTGGGGCACGCTGCATACAAAGGTAACCTCTAGCCTAGACACCACGTCTATGCCGTCGATTACTACTCTAACCCCGGTCCTGGTACTGATTCAGAAGGCTAGAGCACTCCTTGCGGAGCGATGATCCCGCAAACAAGTATAACAAGAATAACGACTAGTAAACAATGCTCGCTAGATCAATATCACCACGAATACTAACTTATGAATAAGAACGACGAACGAACGAAGAACGAACGACGAACGAAGAACGAACGACGAACGAACGAAGAACGAACGAAGAACTACTAATAAGATAATATCCGCCAAGGTACAAGATTTGGGCTAAGTCCTCACAAAGGGAGGACTACCCCTCTCTCCTCCCCTGCCCTCTCTCCTACTCTACTACTATACAAGAGGCCCTTGGCCTGGATGGGAGTGGAATGACTTGTGTCTTGTGTTGTGTGTTGAAAGGAGGGGGGTACCCCTTTATTTATAGCCTTGGTAGGTCGGTTTGGGGGTCCTCCACCGCCTGTGGGCATTGATTGCTGGCTGAACCGACCTTGGTATGACGGTGGGAAACTTCCATAAAAAGATGAGCCTTAGAGGCTAAGGCTCTGGGTCGGCCGACCTGCCCTGTGGGGTCGGCCGACCTGCCGTTGCCGCCTCTTGCTTTCCTTCTTCTCTGGAATATCCTCTGGCATATCCTTGATTTGATTCTAGATGCTATCCTCTGAGATATTCTTTATATGATTCTGATATGATCCTTGGATATGATTCTGATATGGATCCTCCGGAATATTCTTGATATGATTTGGGTTGATTTGGTGGGTCCATATATCTTTGCCATTATTGAGGATCTCCAGGAGAGGATATTTCTTCATGTCTCCTTGATATTGGGCTTTTGGGGAGATATCTTTATTCCGGGGGACATCGGTGTTTCCAGAGTAGACCTTTTATGCTTCCTTTTCCCCGTTTTCCTATGAAATGCAGCTGCACTCACAAATTCACCAAGACTCGTGGAATCCATTAGTTTCAAGAGCTAAATCTACCTTTGGTGTTTGATTTGAGGGTAAAAGGTGCAGCTAGTTGACGGTTTATTTTGGGTCTAAGAGCCGTCAACAGATGCCCCTTACAATAACCTCCAAATCGATATCTTCGATGTATGGGGCATTGACTTCATGGGACCCTTTCCAAAGTCAGAAAACTACGAGTACATCCTAGTGGCAGTGGACTATGTCTCAAAGTGGGTAGAAGCAATACCATGCCGCAATGCAGATTCCACCCACTCAAAGAGAATGCTCCAGGAACACATCTTCCCAAGGTTCGGCACACCAAGGGTGATTATTAGTGATGAGGGTTCACACTTCATTGATAATACCTTCAAGGAAATGCTACACAAATATGGAATTGAACATAGAGTAGCGACCCCCTATCACCCACAAACCAGCGGTCAAGTGGAGACTTCAAATAAACAGATCAAGAATATCCTCCAAAAGACCGTTGATAAGATGGGAAAGTCCTGGAAAAGCAAACTGCATGAAGCATTATGGGCTTACAGGACAGCTTATAAGACACCCATTGGCATGACCCCATACCAAATGGTATATGGGAAGACATGCCATCTACCTGTCGAACTAGAGTTCAAGGCATATTGGGCAATCCGGAAATGGAACATGGATTTAGATCAAGGCCAAGTCAAGCGGCAAATTCAAATCGCCGAGCTTGAAGAATGGAGGGAAAAGGCGTACCATAGCTCCAAGCTATACAAGGACAGAACTAAAAGATGGCACGACAAGCGCATCCGTGAGAAGCACTTCGCGCCAGGAGATAAGGTACTACTTTTTAATTCCCACGCTAAATTATTTGGCCTTGGTAAACTCCGGAGTAAATGGGACGGCCCTTATACCGTCGTGGAATCTTCCAACCATGGGGCCATCACTCTCCAGAGCGATGATGGAAGCCTTTTTAAGGTAAATGGCCAGCGGTTAAAAGTATTCCTAGAACCCTCCATGCCTGCTCTCGAGGAAGTAGATGTCCTCGAATTTATCCAAAGCTAAAAATGCTTGCATCTACGGTCTGGCTTCGACCTTAACCAAGCACCCTTTTCCTTCCTTCTTAAAAAAATAAAAATAAATAATAATAAAAATAAATAATATCTAACATGTCAATGTGAAGTGTTTATTTAATTGAGTGCTGGTTTATGTGGGGCAACCACATAAACCAACCTTTGTACGCTCACATTTTCCCGAGTGCACAGGAACAAAATTGTGAACACATGATGGCGCATCGTCCCGACAAAACAGAGAAGGAACAGGGGAGGGACCCCACCGGCCGGCCCACACCCCAGGCCGGCCGGCCTTGGTCAAACTCCAATCAGGTCCAGTTTTTCCTCAATCTTTATCTTGACCCGTTTGCTCTGTTTCACATACCTGGAAAACAAAACAAAATAATTTTTTGAAGATGAACCAAATAAAACTCTTGCTAATCATCAGGTTTATGACATTATTATTTCGCTGTTTCTTCTTGCTCACAAAAATAAATTTAAGGACGCTCCTGTCTATTTTGTTGTGAGATTTGATATATGCATAAATCTTGATTTCTTTCTTCTCTTGATTTTCTTGGGAATCAAATTTTTCCTTCGGATTTGTTGTCACAAAATCCTTTGAAAAAGCCTATTAGAGCCAAAAGGATAAATAGGTATGAACTCCTCAAAAGCCAATCTTTTTGTTGTGAGTTCGGTTAAGATTTAATTCTCTTGAGAAAAATGCACTCCTCAAAGTTCAGTCTTTATCCTTCGCGTGTGTTCTCAAATCCTTCCACTAGAAAACTTGCTTGACTCAAAATTCAAATTCTTTCATCTTCAAAGAATTTTTGTCCCTATGTTCAAGCCCACAAAATCATGAAAGGAAGTAAAAGGAGCCACACAAGTTACCTCATACATCGCAGGAACTCTTAAAAAAAAAGAGAAAAAGAAAAGAGAGTTTCCCCGATGTCAAAAAAAAAAAAGGGGCACTATGGCTGACTTCAAAATTCAAAATTGGGCATGACATAGATCAAAATTCTCCCACAGTGTGAGTTCATTTTCTCCCCCACCACGTGCATCAATTCTTATCTTGACTGAACAATGAGGATGTGCAGTATTCTCTTTAGAATTCTTTCTTAGCCTTACAAAATTCTGCAAAAAGATTGTGCTCTCCCTACCAAGCTCCAAATACAAGTCTATTAGAGATAGGGAAGATATCTTTTGAGAGAAGAAAGGCTTTTTCACCACATTGAGTGACTCACGTGTTATGGATTTTGTGACATACAAGGAAGGGGAGATTTTTGAAACCCGAGGGATTTTGAGTTTGAAAGAATCTTTGATTATTGCTATTCAATCTCTCAACTCTTGAAGACAGTGAGCTTTAGCCACTTCCACATAGTGAGCCTGAAATAATTATCGAAATAACCTTGCCATAACTCCTTGTTGATGCCTTTTCTTTGGTTCAATCTTTTTGCTCGGGACGAGCAAAGATCTAAGTCTGGGGGGGGGATGTTGGCGGTCCTTAACGACTACTTTTTACCACCAAAGGCCTCGGCCTTTCTCCAGTGGGCCTTGCACAAGCTCCACACTACGATTACAGAGCCCAACCCGGAGATGGACAACCGACCTTCTCCAGAGCAGGCCTTGGGCCTTGACTTGGCCCATACTCAAACTCTACCGCCCCCGCCAAGTCACTGTTGGCGGTCCTTAACGACTACTTTTTACCACCAACACCAGCTTATAAAAGCCATCAATCAAGAATAAAATGAACATTCTTTATGGACTAATGGCTTTCCACAAGTTTTGGTGCTATTTTGATCGCAGGTACAATTATGAAGTAAAATCACCACAAACTATAAACAAAGAGGGGTTTTGCCATGGAGATAAATTATCCAAATAAAATATTTGATCTCTCCATGTGAAAGCCCTTGAAAAGATAGTCAAGATTGACTTTTGGTTCACCCAATTCGGAGTTCGGGAGCAGAAGTTATGCCTCAACGAAAATTACAGGAAATGCAGAAATTTCCTGACCGGCCGGCCACCCCCCTAGGCCGGCCGGCCTACCTTTGTATCCAATGGACCCGATCTTCCTCCAGTGAGTTATACGCATCATAAAACATCAAGCCCAAGTGGTCTCCATGGTGGGTGAACAACCGACATCCGGAAGATGGGCTTTTGGGCCTTATTTTGATGATTTCTGCACTTCTGCCGCCCCCATTCGAAAACCGACTTCGGAGCCGACCTTGGGAAGCGATCCCGGACGTCCACGGCGAAGGCGGTGGCCATCCAAGACAATGTATGGCCGGCCGGCCTAGTAGGGGGGCCGGCCGGCCTGCCCTTTCGCGCAATTCCAGCCACCGACTTCCTGAGCAACGTGCCGGCCACTCTACCTCACTTAGGCCTATAAATAGAGGGTAGCTCCTACGGTAGAACTTGCACCTTCACACTTGAGAAGAGAAGATCCCAAGTTGGGTCACGCTCTATCAAGTTCATTTAGAAGTAGGGAGTGAGTGAGGGTCGGAGGAAGGGTGGAAGCTCCGGAGATGTCGGAGCTCTTCTTCCTCGGCGCCTCGGGTATGTGCTCCGCCTGGGAGTAGTCGTCCGAGTCTTCCAGGTCGGGTAACATGTAAGGTATTATTTGTTGAGCAATAAAGTAAGGTTTTTTTCTTTATTATCTATGGGATTCAGGTGTGTAGTAAGTATTTCTTATTTACTGCATGTGCTAGCTCTAGGAAATTGCTAGTTGCTGGTATTAATGATAGGTGTAAACGTGGTGTTTATACTTTGATTTATCCTGAGTTGCCCTCGACCCCACGGGATGTTGTGGTAGCCGCGAGTGTAGGTGACAGCTACACCGGTCTCTGTAGTCCACCACGTTCGGGTTGAGTGTGTAGGGCCTAGACGCGGTCCGTTGACCGGATACGTTGAACCTAGTTCTCGGGTTGCGTGTCTTGGCGGCGGCCGTGCCTCGAAGTAGATGATATCGAAAAACCCTTATCGCATTGCTCAGTTATTTAATATCTTGCATTAGATTACCTGGCCAGAGGACTATCTTTTTACTGTATTAATCCCCTGCTTAGCGTGTCCCTTTTTACGGATATTCTGCATAGATCTCGAGTTTAGTACACTGTTCGTTCCCTGTGGATTCGATACCTTAGGAATACTCTTGGGGTGAAAGCTACATCGGTATCCGTGCGCTTGCGGATTCATTTCTGTTAGGCCTTAGGACTGCCAACAGTCACCGACTGGACAACCGCCTTCAGGAGCAAATCTGGAGCGTCCAAGAGTGAGGCGGTGGCGAACCGCCACAATGGGTGGCCGGCCGCCCCCCCCCCCCCCTAGGCCGGCGGGCCTGTCTTGGCAGCCGAGCCACTCCACCTTGCTGCACCAGCGGCTATACGTACCTGCACGTAACCTGGTGCTATAAAAGGAGGAGCTCGGCCAGCAGAACGGGGGCACCTCATTCAAGTAGCTCTTTCATTTCTTGTTTTTAGTTGTAGAATAGATATAGTAGTAGTGTTACTCTGTGAGTTAGAGTAGAGGAGAGTAGAGCGAGAGCTCTCTCGGGATTCCGGAATTCTGCCGGAGTACTGGTATAGTTCTCTGTATCTTTACTCTAGTACTTTCCCTACTTATTTAATTATTTTGTTTTATCTTTCTTTATACTCCCTCTGTCCCAGAATACTTCGCATTCTGGCTCTAGGTTCGTTGAACATTCTCTGAACCTGGACAACCTGTCTGTCCAGGTTCATTGAACATTCCATGAATCTGGACACCAGAAAACACCCCCAGAATGCCAAGTAAACTAGGACGGAGGGAGTATCTTTTTAGTAGATTATTTACTTAGCTTATTTATTCTGCTAAGTTATGGCATTTATGATATCTATCGCGGGTCTAACAGTCCGATCCACAGGATCTTTGTCCCACGGTGCTGTTTAAGGAGACACGAGATAATACAACACTTTCATCTTACTTAACAAGTTATTATCTTTATTACAACACAAGTTCAGAGTACAACGGAAGATAAAGTTCAGCGGAAGATAAAGTTCGAAAACGAAAGATACACAAGAGCTACACTACTCTCATCGATATAGCGTGAGTGACCATCCGATGCCCAATCAGATAATCACACTAGCAACAAACACATTACTGCAGCGGCGAATTAGACTCCCATTGGGCGGTCCAACCCTCAGGGACTTGCGCATCCCAAGGCAGAACACCAACAGGTAAAGTAATATCTGCACTACCTGAAACAATAATGGCACAAAGCCTGAGTACTATTTACTCAGCAAGTCTTACCCGTCAAATGACCTCTAGACATGCAAGGTTTGCATAGGAAGGCTGAATTTAAAAGACTCGCACTTAAGCAGCAATAATCCTTTCTAGCATGTTTTAGCCAAGTTTTATCTTCATTAAACAATAGCATAAGTGAGAAAAGACAGTAACAAGCAATTTAACATATAATAGATGAACAACAAGTATGAGAGTAATATCAACAATAATCCATCATTCTAACAACAGTTCATCATCATCAAGTCATGTGTGCTACGTGAAGGCGCAATTCACAAGCGGGTACTCATTACTGCGAGGGACAGCGATTGCAATCGATTTACACCAGCTGGGAAAACCCGAGATACACGACGTATATGCACAAAATTCATATACGGCAACATTTTGCAAGACAGTAAAACAATAAAGGCGGGTCTAGTCTCAGGGATTGGGCAGCCGTCCCACCAACGGTACCTCGTACCTCCCATGGCCTGAACCTGCCCAATACACCTGTACAGGGTACCGTCTAACATTGCCACCATACATGCTACTAAGTTTGCTAGTTCCCATAAAACTAGTATGTACTCGGTACTGTTCAATGCTCGATCAAGAGGGCCAACAACGAATCGGTCCTTAATCGACTAGGCAGGGCTACAGTAGCCAACACCTCCATGTGTTGCTACAACTATACATGCATATGTCATCCTGCCCGGTCTCAGCGAATAAACATAAACTCATTCCATTATCTTCAATTTTAGTGATCAAGTTTTCATTCCCGGAATACAATACTTGATCGTTGTGAAATACTTTAACTAAGCATAGCAGGCATTCTACCGAGCTACTAGGATAGACACATAAACAACATAGGACATTTGGGGATCATGCAGGAGGATTTTCAAACAACTCCTATAAACTTAAGTGCAACAAACATACTAGACTCACTGGCATTATTATTTCCAGAAACAAAGCTATTTGCAAAAGGGGTGAGATGCACCGGGGCTTGCCTTGAGGTTCAGCAACTAAGTTAGCTGCTGCAAAGTCAGTTTCTTCAGTCGAAGGATCCTTCTGAGTATCCTCTTCGAGATCGTTTCCTAAAAATGCATTATATGTCAATAGAAGGAATACAAAGACAATTAATTCAGCATGTGCATGCAATGAGTGTGACTTGGTTTCAGATTCCAAATAATGAGTTCAGTTCTGAATTTGGTGATTTGGATTTAGTTTTCTTTATTTCCTTCATTGACTCCCATGAAGCATTGTTATGATATAAAGCAATTCATTCCAATTAACACCAAAGTAAGTCAAAATAATTCTTCTCTGGACAATTTGGACATGAATGACTTGCTACTGATACTAACATGCAACAACATGTCATGAGACTAATTTTCATGATTTTAGCCCTAGTAGGATTAATTAAAGGTCTAAATCATTGTGGCAGCATAAAATAAATCATACAAAAATCTGAGAAGCAAAACTGATCATGACAGCCAGCAGGATGATATAACATCATCTAAGGATCATGCATGCACAGGTTCATGATTTATAGAGCACTAGAATAATTATAAAGAAGATGACAAGTTTATCAAAGAGAAACACTTAATTAATTATTTCTACAGAAACAATATACATGTAATACATCACTGGACAGAGCATGACAAGAGGATTCTAACAAGCATGAGTTTGCATTTTGTGACAAGCAAATAATTAACTATGAATTAATTGGTGCTAGACTCACAAAAATCATACAGGTCAAGATATACAGAATCAAGATGCAAATCATGAACTACTGGATAGGGCATGTTCCAAGGATTCCAAAAAGTCCTAGTTTGCAATTGTATCACAAGCCAATCATTTACTATGAATTAAACATGGTTTAACTTCCAAAAATCATGCAGGCAAAAATACATCAGAACATTGAGCAACAAGATACTCTATGGGTAGATCTACTCAAGAGGAGCACAACAATATTTAGTTTGCAATTTTTTGACTTCAGAATCTTTTTATATCGATTTTTGAAGTTCGTTCAATTTCTGACCAAGTTGCAACGTATTTACGAAATTGCCATCGTCTTCTTTAACAGGTCGCACCTACAGCACAGCGGCCGGAGTTTGGCGGCGCTTCGCCGGGGCGGGGAAAAAGGCGGCGAGGTGGGTCGGTGAGGAGCTCTACTTGACGCGCTCGTCGGGGTGAACTCACCGGCGATGCTCTCGAGGTCGGCGACTCACCGGAAAGTGGCCGGCGACGAGGGTGGTGGAAAGACGAAGTTCGGCGATGTCGCTCGGTCGACGGAGCTGACGAGGAGATGTGCTTCTTGGTCCTCGAGCTTCACGGATACACGGAGAAGCTCGGCGTGGTACGTGTCGACGTGGAGGAGGGCCGGAGGATGGTCATCGTCGTCGAGGTTGAAGGTGGCCGGCGGGAAGGATTGGGGAAAAGTGACATTCCGGCGACCACGTCGGATAAATAAAGTAAAAGAGGGTCAGGGAGATTCTTCAGAGGTGTACGCATCCAAAGAAAGAGGATCGAGGGGATGGGACTCACTGTGGGCGACGAATTTCGCGTTGGCGTCAGAGATGTTCGCCGGCGACGTCGTGAGAGAAAATCTTCAATTACTCTTTACACCCTCCACGGTTTGATTTACGGTTTCTTCTGAGAGCTAGAGCAGGTTGAGCTGCATCCGTTTGTGTCCTTGGCTCGTGCTACGGTGGAGTGAGTTGGCGGCGAGGCGAGCTTCAGTGGCTGATGGCCATGGCGAGAGGGAAACGGACGAGTGAGGCTGAGTGGTCGAGGAAGAGCGACGCAGTGGACGAGAGAGAGACCGAGGGAGTGAGATGGAACCGGTTTGGGGTTGGGCGGCGCTGGGGTGAGGTGGAGCGGTGGCCTGTGTGCGTGGCATCCATGCATGGCTCAGGTGCTGGCTGAAGAAGGGAATTCAGCGGTCTGTGAGAATGACAATAGGTCCCGCAGCTCCTTTTCTTTTTCTCAATTTCTGATCTCTCCCTTGTAAATTCGAATTGGAGGGGTATTTGGACTCCAAAAATGCCCAAATTTTGCATGGAACTAGATTGACATGTGTAAAGGTGAGATGTGCTGATGATTTGTCCAGAAGCTTCAGATTTCGAATTTGACAAATAATTAAAATTGTTTAAATATTAAACTTGTTTGAATTATTTGGAGGCATTCCCAATGTGAAAAGTTTCTGAACTTTCGGCTAGATTTTCCTTTCACTTAAATTTTTGGTTGCACATAGTTCTATTCAAATTTTTGATCCTTCATTTTATGTGACTTAATTGAAATTTGCACCTAATCAACTTTACATGATGACTGAGCACTGTAGAGAAATGAACGAGACACCTGGGGTGTCACAGCGGGATTCGTGATTATGTCTGGAAAGGTAGACGTGGGCCTCCGTCGGAGATGGCGTCCGCGCTTGGCGCCGCCCTACCGATCTGGAATTAGATAGGCTGCTCTGTTGATCAGGAGTAGTACCTCTGGGCTAGCTTTAGGCGCGGTGCTTAGAAACTAGCCTGGCACGACTAGCTTTCTAACCCCACAGATTTGTTAGTGGTAGCCGCGAGTGCATGTGACGGCTGCACCGGTCTCTGTAGTCCACCACGTTCGGGTTAGTCTTATAGGGATGTAACAGCTGAAGCTTCTAGGGTAGGTAACTAGCGGTATCGGTTAATGCCCTGGACCGACAGTGCCCCGAAGTGATAAGACTTGTATGTGCCATGCTTATCTTGAGTAAATAATCTTTGTGGACTATCTGCTAGAAAATGTAAATATAAGATAAACACTTAGGAATCCTTAACTCTATCTCGTTGTCCTCCCAGTTTAACCTACTAACCCACTAACCCGCTAACTGTAGTTTAGGTGTAGCTTACTTGTTTGAGTGCCAAAAATACCAAAAATATACTCCTTGTATCTTACCCCTGCTATAAGTATAGTTGTTGTTATTTGTATGACAAGTACACTACTTTGTTACATTTCAATATCCTATAAGCTCTACTTCCCTACGGAAAATATAAATACGATAACCCTGGAATACTCCAAGGTGAAGTGCTACAATGGTGTTCTGTGCGCTTGCGGAATTAATAAAAATTAATCTTACGCATAAGAACCGCCAACAATGATTCATCCTCAATTGCATTCTTCATTGACCCGATAGTAACACTACAAGCGTCTTTGCCATAGACTTTTGTTGCCGGATCCGGGTTCTCTAATTCATAAGAGAAACAATTGCAATTCTTGAGGAAATGTTGTTAACAACTACTCTTTTCATATATTCTCATATTCTTCTATTGTTCTGCATTCCCAACACTTCTGTGTGCACTATGGTGTTGGGTTCTCATCTTCATGATGACCACTCTTCATGAGGTTCTTGACTCTTCTTCATGAAGTGTTCTCTCTCTTCAGGGGTCGGAGGAGTTTCATAATAATTGCAATGACAAGTGTCCGTTGATTTAGAATCCAATGGCGTCCCAATAGATTTTAGATCAATGACAAACAAATCGACTGGTGATATAAGCACAAGCGTCGCTGTGATATACCACACACGGTAATTCATTTACTTCTTGTAAACTTAACTTCTAGTTAATAACTTCCAGTTACTCCTCACTTCTTTCAAGATTATTCTGGCATTACGCTTCTTGCGCATACGCTTCATGCGCATATTCAGTGCGTGATTCCATTCCTGCTTCAAGGAATGATAATGTAAGGCATTTCAATTCTGGGTCATGTCTCCCCCTAATGCCAACGTTATAGCATACAATTTCAAGTGATATCCCCTATCATAGGCATTCAATTGATATAATTCCAGATTATATTACCAAACTTCAAGTGGTTGCCCTTCATGTATGTATAAATCATGGTGAAAATATTTGCAAAATATTTACGCACTTATATTCATATATGCAGTGAGCTAGACATGCTCTACATTATGACTGGAGCAATTCTATCATGTCAAAATTAAAACAATGATAATGTCTAGCTTCTTTTATTCATCGTAACAAAATTGGATTTAATTTCATAAACCACAAATTCCAAAAATAAAACACTTCAAGGTAAGGAAACTACAAGTTTCATAATGTTAAAACATGCAAGGAATTTTGTTCTTCTAGAATGTTTGATTGCTATACTAGACTAGTAGGTCTATTCCATAAACACTTCAATTAGCCAATTCAATTTTCCTTATCACCGAGTTAAGAGTTCCACATAATAGACTTAGCATATTCATTCTCCAGCTTCCACACACTCATCTTCGATTGAGTAAAACCCATATTATCTTCATTTACTCCCCCTGATCTCGTCCTTCGAGAATCACTGATAACTACTAGTTTCAATTGTTTATGTGCATTCGGTACACAATTCATGGTGCGGCATATAGGCTAGCAAGCCTTTAGCGCATGAGAGTAGTGGAATGTCAACTCAACATGAGTGTCACATTCAAAGATGGCATGCAAAGCCAAAATGGGAGTAGCGCAACGGCGACAGGCCATAGTGCAGGCACATTGCAGAAGATATATGCAAAAACCATGCAAGGTTAGCAATTGCTAAGTTTAGTGGCGTGCAAGCCAACACATTAGTGCGGATTGTGTTTTCTTCTTGAATTCGTACACAACTCAAATGATAAATTGATTTCAAAGGCTATGCTCAGAGCAACAGGCTCATTCACAATATGTAATTCAATCATCCAGGACTAGATCATGTCTATTAGATTTTCTAGTTATCCACATTTTTCTTATGCCCTCATCAATCAAAATCCTCCCCTTTTCACACCATTACTAAACTTCAAGTTCATTGGATGCTTCTAGCATTCTCTACAACACAATGCTAATGTATCATAGATTGCAAATATACTACTAGTATAACAATAATTGGTGTGAAAACTCACATATGTACCATTCATGTACACAACATTCTCAAAAATAATGTGAGTAGGGTACATATGATAGAAACGTCAGGTTTATTGTATTCAGTACAATATTAAGGATCACACTATTTCAGGGCCAAACTGATCTTCAAAATCAATTATAATGATAGCGTTTTCCATTTGTTCATGTGCTTCTAGGAAATGCAAATTCCATTCTACCTTGTTAGTAGTAATGCACACAAAACTTATGCAATAACCTACTAGGTTATATGTGGCTTCATGGTGGACAAATATCAATGCAGATGATTTAATACTAACAGACTTGGTAAATCAATATGTTCAGCATATATTTCATATATTCCAAGCGAATTTAACAAATATACTTCAGGTAGTAAAACAAAGGCAAGTACTTCAAGAAAAAGCCAAAAGCAACAAGGTAAAAGAAAAACCAAGGCTCACATATAGTCTTCAAGCTATAATGTTAAAAAACGAGGTCTCTACTAGAGATTACATTAACCCACTTAAGTCTGTTCAGGAATTAAAATTAATTGCATTACTACTTCTATTATTACCATCTACTAGATAGGTATTTTGGACTATTTCGAGTCCCATATGCACAATCTTCTAATTCATTACCAAGAAGATTATCCTCATTCATGAGGTTATCATCCAAAGCTAAATTTTCAGAATTACTGCTTGATCCTTCAAGGTTCTTGGTCTCACATTGTGTTGTACCAATGTACATCTTCGTGATGTTTTCATTCTTCTTTTCATTGGTTCATGAAGATTTTGTAACATCCCCGTTTTCCGCAAACCCTAATCATATTCCAAATGATTTGTTAGTACAAAGAAATTCCATGTTCATGTGATCATGTTCAAGAATTTCAAATGGAATCCATTCTTTCTGATATTATCAAACTTGAGCATGAACAGAAATTCCAAGATTTTGCGCAAAAGTGGGACCCACTGACTTTTTTATTTGGGTTCCATGTGCCAAAATATAATTTTGGAGAATTTCCTAGAATTTTATAAATAGGGAAAATAAGTTAACTAAATCGAGAAAACTTTCAAATCGTTTCCGCATCAAGGAATTTTAAGTCAAAATCTATTGCGAATTTTGAAAACTTCCAATAAATTTACTCCTGTGGACTTGCCCTTCAAGTCCCCAATTTCTCAGAATTTTTGAGAAATGGAAGCTTGCTTTTGGAGCTTTTCAAATCAGTTCGTTCAAACAAATCATCAGAAAATATTAAATAAACCGAGGGGCCTACATGTAAATATCTCATCTCTCTCTGCCTCTGTCACACCTGTTTTAATAAGGCCAAAACAGGTACCCACTTGTGTGCCAGGATCAAGTTTCACACAAGTAGTGACTTCATAAATGGTAAACAAAGTACATCCACATCCGAATTATTACATAGTATCATTATTACAAAAGGACCCTTGGGTCTGAAAGAAAATTACATTTATTGCAGCGGAAGAATAAACAACTAGCGTAGGCGCCCAAGACTCCAAGACTCCACAGGCAATCGACCGGTGAACCACCCGCCTAGTACTCCGCTCCGTCGTCTTCAGGATACTCCCCTTCACCTGTAGCTGAATGATTTGTGGGGGAAGCCGTGAGTACATAGAGTACTCAGCAAGTGGGGGAAAAGATGACATGAAGGCAAGACAAGAAAGGCTATAGGGTTTGTTGCAGAAAGCAAGTTTTATTTTACGAGGTTTTAAATGCAGCCTATTTATTTACTAAGTGAAGAGGCCAAACCCAAGAACCCATAGGTGAGACAACCAACCCAAACAAACCATCTCCAAGCCAACTTCCAACCACCATCTAATCATGCGAGGATCCCAGGCCGCTCTTGACCGTGAGCACGGCTGTCATGACAGTTTTACTTCTCTGCAGAGGTCGCGCCACTTTACCCACAAGTCGTGATTTCATCCACTGTTGCCAGCTGGACTAGAAACCTCCCTGATGCCCGTGTTGATCAAGCACTTACACACTACCGAGGTGTGCGGCCAGGAGATCACTACGAGGCCTTTCCGAAGGGTCTTCCAGTGTGCACTCGCCCTCTAAGGTTCCACTCCCGTCCAAAAGTGATAGCCCTCAACTAGCAGCTCATCACCCCGGTAGCCCCCTCTTGAGCCGTTCAGATCCCAGGGCAGTCCTCCTGACTCCCATTCCCCGCTCCGCCACTGGCTCGCACAGCACTGGAAGAACACCTAATTACTTAGCCAAGCTGCTCCCATAACAGTCTTGTGATGGCACTGTAGTCCCGGGGTTGCCGCTCCACGAACCGGTCCTTAGGGTCTAGACAAGCAAACCACCATCCCAACCATGTGCCCACTGCACAAGCAAATCACATCCCGCTTGTCTAGAACCTACCTCATACTACAACATCATAACCAAGCATTCCCACATGTGCAATAAGTAGAGATTAACAAGTTATTAAGCAACCCAACCAGGACTCAAGCATGCTAAGCAACATCACCCATACCATAACATACTAGTTTAAGGGGACAAGGAAAAGTAAACCAAGACTAGTAAACCCTACAATAGGTATCCCATCAAGTTGACACAAGCATGCAGTTTGTAAACAAAACATTTGTAAAATAGGCACAAGATGCGTCAAGGACACTTGCCTTCGTCGTGAGAAGGCTGCTGCTCGTAGGTCTCAAACTCTTGGTACTGCAGATCCTCGGGCCACTGCTCCTGCGTTCCCTCTACTCATACGCGCGTACACATACACAAGCAAGTACATACAATCAATACCACATATGCAACAGTACAAAATCAACATGTAAATGCAATGATATGAAAGAGCATGATTTTCTGAGAAAAACGGCGCAAGAACGACTTAATTCGGAGCTAGGGATCAAAAGTTATAGGGTTTTGAAGTCCTAGGGGCTTAAATGTAATTTACAGAAGCTACTAGGGACTAATATGTAATTATAGAAAAGTACAGGGGCCTCGGTGCAAAAAGGTTTGGACTAAAACATAATTTAAATAAAGTACAGGGTGGTTTCTGTAAAATTACAGGACTGGAAAATAATTTTATTAAAGTACAAGGGCTTAAGTGCAAAACTACCTTTTTAAACCCGAAAAAAGGATTTAAATTAAAACTGTGCTGACTGTGTAAAGGGTGCGCTGACGTGGCTGCTGACTGGGATACATAATTGACGTGGCATCTTCTGATTGGTTGGGGCGAAGGGGTATGTGGGATCTAATCTCAGCCATTGAGATCAGATGGACGGCTGGGAGCGCTCCGGCCGGGTTATGGTCGCCGGCGGCGACCTGGCGGCACTCCCGCGGCGGCGCTTCGCCGGAGTTGGCCGAAACGGCGCTCCGGCGGCCTAAAGCTCGCCGCGGCTACTCTAAAAGGAAGAGGACGGCACGGGGATCTCACCTAGGTGGTCGCGTAGCGTCGGGAAGGGGCATTAGGGGGTCGGCGACGGCGATCGGTGGCGGAAAAGTGTCGTGCTCGTCGGGGATGGTCTTCCAGCGGCGACGGCTCGACGAGAGGTGGTCGGGGAGGTTCTCCGGGGTCCTGCAAACGACGCGGGTGGGTAAACGAGCCGAAACGGCGGGGCGAGAAAAAGGGGCGAAAGCTCACCGGCGGCGGGGGAAAACTCGATGCGACGGCGCTGGAGCGGGGAGAACTCGCGGCGGGTGGATGGGTGGTAGCACGGGGTCGGGTGGGGTTTATATAGGGCGAGAAGGGGCTAGGGTCTCGCGGCGCGGCGTCAAATCCCAAGAAATCCGGCGAGGCGGCGGCTCCATTTCTTGCGCGGGAAACGAGGGAAAGTCCGATGATTCGATCGATTAGCAGAGGGAAAGGGGAGAGGGGATCGCGGCGAATCCGGCGGTGTGGTCGGCTTGACGCAGAAGGGCGCGCGGCGGCTTCCATTTGAACGGCGGCGGCGCGATTTTGGAAGGGCCGGCTGGCTGCTTCGGGAAGAAGAAGGAAGGGCGGGGCCCGCTTGTCGGTGGGAGGAAGAGAGGGAAAAGGAAAAAGGCCAGATGGGCCGGGGAAGGAGGGTTTCGGCCCAAATAGGTATAGGAAATTTCTTTTCCTTTTCTAATTCTATTTCCTGCCCTCTTTTCTATCTAGTTTCCATAAATCGTTTTAGGAAATAATTCCCACGCAATAAAATAAAATAAAAAGGTCCAAAAATGCAGAAAATGCATGAAATAATTTATGATGCCATGGGATGCTGTGCAACATATTATTATTTAATTAAAGAAAATTTTTCCCTAGGCTAATTATGTGAGCCCTATATTACTAACGTTGGCAAATTGTAAAATTGTAAAAAGTAGGGTGTTACAGCCTCTCTGCTCTTTCGTTGCTGTTCGCGCGCTCTGGCCGCCATCGCTGCAAGCCGACGCGCACGCGCACGCGCACTTGATGGTCTCCAGGGGCGCGCCTGCACGCCATCCTCCTCCTTATCCTCTCCTTTGACTCGACGCCCAAGTCGCTGCGCCCCTTCTTTTCTTCCTCCTTCTCTCCCAACGCCACGGCCGCCCCACGCACAAACTCATCGCGCCGCCACTCCACTCTTTCCCGGATGCCACCCAGGGTTCCAATCAAGCCGCCACCTCTCCCTTGAGTTCTCCTTGGCCCCAAGTCGCCGTGTGCCGCCGTGAGCCGCTCCAATTTCCCCGTCTTCTTCTCCAGCACCGAAGCGCTCCCCCGCCGCCTCGCCGTCAATTACTCCCCGTACGGTGAGCCTCCGGACTTGGTTCTTTCACGCAGTTGTTGGTCGTTTGTAACGCACATAATTTATATACCGCAAGTGGATGGTGTACATTGTAGCTTTTTCCCCCAGAAGAGTATTCCAAGGTTTAATCGAATCCACAGAGACCAATGGGAATTAAGCAGAATTATCAGTAAAAGAGTTAGCCAGGCTTTCTGGTGAGCGTAAGCGTGAGTTTTGGGAGAATTGGGGGATGTGCCGATCGGCACAACTGGTGTGCCGGTCGGCACAGAGGCTGAGTCGTCCGAGTGTTGCTTGAACAGCCCTAAGGAACCTGATTAAATCACTAGGTAAGTTAGCCAAAGTCTGCTAGTTGAGATCGTAACCAAAAAGCCTAATTAAATAGCATCATAAGCGGAATTACTCAATTATTGATAACCAAAGATCGGTAGGAAGAAGCCCCTTTCCGATGAGCCCTGTCACGACCCGTTCACCTTAATCGGTAGCCGCTTCCTACTCTACACATCGTCTCAAGGATCTCGCATATTCCAGCGCGTTGAGGTACAGAGACAATATGCAATTATGGCGCATTACAAGATCCCGATATTATCTTAACTACAATGGAGATAGTGAGAGATTGAATCTCACCTCTTATTGCCACCACAATTAAAATAACATCTAATACTTAGTCGTCACTAAGCGTAGGAACAAGTGCATGTAAAGACCATAAAATCCAGGCAAGCAATAATCAAAACCATTCATCCACATATTCAGTCATACTTAGATAATACATAGTACAAGATACATCACCATCTAGTAGGCCTACCTTGATGGATCACCTCTTAGCACCAGTGGTTCTTGATCTAACAACTAGAGAACATGAAGAACGGGGCAAGCCCCAGTGACTCTAAACTTACTAGCTGTGTTGTCCCTCTGGCGGCGGATCCCGAAACCCTAGGGTTTCTACAGGTTCATATAGGGCTGAAGGGAGTCGTTGTGCCGATCGGCACACCTCGTGTCCAACTCGGTTTCTTCTCTAAGTCGGTTCCAAAGTTCTAGGTGGCTTCCATGTGGGCCTTCCAATCAGTTTTATTCGAGATCAAGTCTTGCATTGCTCTTTTAAATCTTCGAGTATCTTTTATCTCTTCGTGACAAATATCTCCCAAGATTGGTTCGGATGACTTCTTTCTAGAATCAATTGAATGGTGGGCCAACCTCGATCACCCTGGAGTCCCTTGTGCCGACCGGCACAAGGCTGTGACGGTCGGCACAGTAAGCCTTTTCTGCTGCTTTTCTTCTCTTCAGGTCCAGATCAGCTACAATGTCCAGAATGTAGTCCTTTTCATCTGTTTCTGCAATAAATTCCAGAACGATATATATACAAATATGGTGCTATTATCAAGAATTAATGGCCTACAATGATGACATTTATGCTCTAAATAAGGCGCAGTTGGCATATAAAATGGTATACTAGAAATCGCCAACAGCTCCCCCACACTTAAATCTTTACTCGTCCCGAGGAAAGTTAAGAATGAAAATCAACTTGCATATAGCCACATCAATCATAAAAGTATTTCAAATCTACACGAGCTGAGCATTTAGTCATTGTGAGATCAAATCAATTTAGCATTTAGCAAATATGTTCAAAAAATGGGTATTGAGCATGAAAGAGTATTTCCCAAAGCAAATCTTGAAAATATTCAACTTGATAAACATGACTTTTCCACTTGTGTAAATCACTGAAAAGTATTGTGAGCAAAAGAACCATCCTTCTCAAACAATCAAGTGAACAACTCAACTTCAATCACTCACCTGAAATCTACTTTATTGATATTTATGTGTAAGGCAGTATGAGTAGCTCGGTGAGGAAATTCAAGGAAAAATAGACATAAATCAACAACATATTGCAAAGCTAAGAAATAGCTCTAATAGGTTTTACTGAGACTTGTCAAAAGGGCCATTAGAAATTGAATTTTGAGAAAGAAACTCACACCTTTAGAATAGTGGACATGTACAAAGCAAAGATTGATCTTGAATTGTGTACATGGTTGGAAAAAGGGATTCTTGGCTACTATTTGATGATAGGAATTCTAGGGAATTCACTCTTCCCCCACACTTAAATTTTTGCTAGTCCCGAACAAAACTGCGCAAGGTACAGACTTTGTCTTCTCTTTTTTTTTTCCTTCTTTTCTTCTTTTTTTATTTTCTTCTCTGTGCCTGTCGGCACAACTGTGTGCCGGTTGGCACGAGGTCTGTACCTACCGAATTGCTCCGGATTTTTCATCTGAACAGTTGTGTCAGATTTGTAGCCAAGAATACAGTAGGATGTGGTCAAGGATTGGTATTCGAATCAAGAAATTTGGTTCTCAAGTATCGGATACTCGGCGAATTATGCATAATTCCAATGCGGTAATTTGCATAGCTCAAGTGGAAATAAGGCTAGAAAATCAACACGATACGCAAAAGATATGGCCAGTTTTTCAAGTCTCATACCCGAAGAATTAAATACTAACCCAGCTCAATTGTCAATCATAGTCTCTACCAATCAAAGGCTTTATTTGAGTCGCATATATTTGGCATTGGTAGCGTGATCGAATTGTATGGAGTGATTCTAAAGCTCACAATAAGAACATTTGAATTTTTATAAAGAAATAGGTATTAAGTCATGTCATCCAAAATTGATATTATTGTTTCCCTTTGCATGGGAATTTTGAAACGCATTACGCCACATGTGAAATATTTGCCGAATACATTATAGTGAAAGTTCGAAATTTTATTTGTGCTCAACATCGCTCGATTATAATTAACACTTCTCTAGATAGACATACATACTCGTATCATTTTTCAAATAAAGCATAAAGATCATCATCATATTGAATTTCAAAGCTCGGACTACAGATGATGTATCATACTAAACACACTACTAGCACACTTGCATAAATAAAACTAGATACTAGCACACTTGCATAAATAAAACACACAAACAAACTAAACACACCCGATACATGGTTTCTCAACCCGCTCACACACACATAAGTAAATAAATAAAAGGGAATGCGAAATGGAAAGAAAAACGCAAACCGGGAAACCGATACAAGTTGTGCCGTGCACAACACACTACTCGAATGGGGGCGGCTACGTGTAGTCGAAGCCGTAGTACGCCGCCTCCAATCTTGCTAACTCATCAATCATCGCGTCGGTGTTGCTCCGCATCTCGCCTGCCAAGTTGTCGATGCGTTCAACGTATTGCACGTTGTTGTCGATGTATTGATGCGTAGGGGCAAAGTTTGCCCCCAGAGGACCTGCAGGAGCATAGTAGGGGGCCCCCTGGAAATACTGAGGGTAGACAGGGGGCATTCCGTAGTACCTTGGGTTTGTGCCGACCGGCACGAAGCCTGTGCCGACCGGTGCGAAGCCCGTGCCGACCGGCACGGACGCCTCCTGCGTTGGTTGGCTGGGCGCATCTACCGCGGCGTCCCAGCTGTCCTAGTCCGCTGCTGCGCTCGCCGAAGACTGCCCGACGGCCTGCTTCCTTCCGCGCTTGGTCTTCGTCACCTTGTATTGCTCGCAGAGGTCGGCCTCGAGCCAATTTCCTCCATCGATCTTGTTTGGGAGGAAGAGGCCGAGCTCAGGGCAGGGGAGTTTGATGTTGGTGTCGCAGACGTAGTAGCCGAGCTAGGCGCTCCCTGTGATGGTCTTCCCGCGCACCATGGACTCGTCGATGAGTGCCGGCCTAACCCAGCAATCGTCCTTCATCAAGAGGTTGCCGTCAGTGACCTTGAAGACGATTGTTTGGAGGTAGCCTCCAAAAGCCAGCTTCGCCTTAAGGTTGGCCCTTTGGCTAAACCAACTCCCCACCATCAACATGATGGGGTTGCACTTGGACGGACTCGCGATGGCGTTGTAGAGCCAACGCAAGTCCGTGTCGGAGATGTTGGTGGTGTCGAGGCGGCCGGTGGTGCGTGCGGCCATCCACTGGTGAAGGATTTGGAACGTGGGGTTCTTGATGTGCCCCCTCTTGCGCTCTTCCGCGTCGGCGATACGGCGCCAAAACGCGTCGAGCTGCTCCGTAGTCGCCGCACCGTATGCGGGAGCCTCCCCATCGAAACCGAGAGCATCGGAGAGATCCCCAATCTCGATGGAGTAGGGCTCGTTCCACACACGGAACTTGATCTCCTCGTCTCCTTGCTTGTTCGTCTCGCGGCGCATGGTGGTGATGAACTCGGTGATGAGCTCGATGTCGAAGCTGCTCACTTGGTCGTGGCGGGTCTCCCACCCAAGGTTGATGAGGCATTGTCGGAGGTCCGACCACACCCCGACCTCGGTGAGGAACTCCTCATCCATGTCGATGTTGGAGACGATGCGGCTGCGGATGTTGGTGTAGATGTACTCCTCCTCCAAGCTTGTGAGGGTGAACCCCTCACGAACCGCGCGCGGCACATATGCCGGCGCGCTCGACTCGGCTTCCGCCGATGGTCTGCCCGTCGCGACGGCGGCGGCAGCGGTTGCGCTCCTTGTGCGCGGCCTCGGTCCTCGAGGAATGCCGGAGTCGCGGTGGGCAATGTAGAAGTTGTCCTGCCCTCGTGGCGGCGTCATCTCGACGGAGAGCTCGGGGCTATCGTAGCCCGCCGAACTTGCCCTCCGCAGCGTGGTGAAGGAGCCGGAGTCGCTGCCGGAGTTGTTATTGCCGAAGTTTTGCCGCCGGACTGCTGCGATCCGCCGGAGCTAAACCCCCCACGAACCCTCTTGCCGATGCTCTTGATCGTGAATCCGAGCCCCTTCATTTCCTGCGAAAACGGAAGCGAATTGCGCGAATTGAGGAAGTGGAGGAGTGGAGAGGTTTACCAGGAAGTTGTGGCGAAAATGGAGGAGGTAGTGCCCCATCTTATAGCTCTCCAAGGCGTCCAAGGGAAGGAACCCGCTGCCGGTTCAAATTCATCTGGCGCGCCGGTCGGCACAGTGCCGTGCCGATCGGCACGATTCAAATTTTTGCGGATTCCGTCGCACCTCGGCTGCCACGCCTTCTTTTCCTCTTCCCCATGCCTGATATAGTGTCGCATGTCGGGAGATAGGGGAGCACCTGCGAAAGCTTGGCTTTTCCATGTGATGCCGATTGGCACGGAGACCGTGCCGGTCGGCACGGTTCAAATTTTCGCGGATTCTCCCGCTCCTTGGTTGCCGCGCCTTCTTTTCCTCTTTCCCATGCCTGGTACAGTATCGCATGTCGGGAAACAGGGAGCACCTGCAAAAATTTGAATTTTTCAGGTGATGCCGATCGGCACGGAGGCCGTACCGGTTGGCACTTTCGCTCCATCCCAAGTCTGGGCGCGCAGTGCTCCCTCTACGCTCGGCAGCTGCATGGACGTCAGTGACTTTTCCTCCTTCCAACGTGCGTAGACTTTGATGCTTCATTTGAATTATTGGCCAGTGTGCCGGTCGGCACAGCAGGGTGCCGGTCGGTACAGTGCAGTCTGCGCCTGATTCAGTGCTTCGTCGCTTTGTGTCGTCAGAATTTCAAATTTCCTACGGATGTCAGATTTCCTGTAGCACCGATATTCCTGGAGGTTGCGTTTCCTTGTGGTGCCGATCGGCACGACGGACGTGCCGGCCGGCAACTGAGCCAAATTTCCGCTAGAGCCCAATATATTTCTGCGACACAGAAAAATATCAAAAACACGGAAATATTCTCAGGACAATTGTTAAACTCACCTTTTTGATTCTTCCTCCCTCGAACATCCCGCACATTTTCCTTTTTTACCCCTAATTAATTTGTATCTCCAGATCAGGGCATCTTTCAGAGCACGTTTTGGCGTGCCAGCTTCTGTGCCGGTCGGCACGGCCTTGTGCCGATCGGCACCAACCAAATTTTTCTCTTTTTGTTTCTTTTCTTCCTGCGCTGTTAGTGAACAAGCAAAATACAAAAAACAAAAACTACAGAAAGTAAACAGACAGCGCAGAGGTTCACACAAAAGTTAAAACAAACACTGGGACTAACAAATTTTATTCCGGGAGTATTATTGTGAATTACAAGCAAACAAATTAAAGGCCGGGTTGCCCTCCCGGTTAGCACTAAATTTCTAATTCACGGGTTGCCCTCCCGAAAGCACTAACACAAAAAGACTCACCCTATGACTCGCTTCCCGGATTTTGGGTTGCCTCCCAAAAGCGCTTTTAGTTTTTAAAAAGGTCGTAGAGCTTGACCTCCCCGTATAAATCACTTCCTTAGCGTCGCTCTACGGGAATCATGGTTGCGACACTACAAGGTTCTCTAGTCCTTTCTCCTTCAATTGTAGGACGTATCCTTCCTCCAATTACCCTCGATTCCTTTGTGGTGCGGAGACTTGTATTTCTCAACCGTAGAGACCATAAGGCTTTCTTCTCCCTTGGGGCGAAACTTGAACGTGTAGGAGGCTCCACTTATGTCGAAACTTATCTTCCCACTCCCCACATCAATGTTTGCCTTTGCTGTCCTTAAGAATGGCCCGCCCAGTATCAATGAAGTCCTTGTCCTTCTATCGATATCAATCACAATAAAATCCACAGGAACTATATGATCACCAATTTGAACAGGCACATCTTCAGCAATTCCATCGGGATAGTGAACCGATTGATCGGCCAACTCCAAACACATAGCCGGAGGCTCCAACTCTGGCAAATTCAAACTTGAAAAGACATAGCGAGGCGTGACACTTACACTTGCTCCAAGATCGCATAAAGCCCCTTCAAAGATTTGAGCTCCAATCAAACACCGAATACTAGGAGATCCGGGGTCGGGCTTCTTTTCTGGTCTAATGTCATTAATAGCTGCAGTGCACTCCTTTGTCATCTTCACTACTTCTTCCGATGCTAAGGACTTCTTGCTTTGCATAATATCCTTTATGTACTTAGCATAGGTGGGCACTTGAAGGACATCAAGGAACCGGACATTGATATATATCTTCTTCATAATATCGACAAACCTGGAGAATTGCTCATCATGGTGTCGGATCCTTTCTGTCTTGGTCAGCAGCTGCGTTTCCAGAAAGGTAGCAGGACCGTGTTCCTTGTTCTCAATTCCCTTTTTCAGACCCGAGAGGTCAATTTCCTCAGCGTGCCGATCGGCACCTTCTGTGTGCTGGTCGGCACCATCTTCTGTAGCGTGCCGATCGGCACCAGAGTCGTGCTGGTCGGCACGAGGTCGTCTTGCTCCAGCTGCAAACTTCGTATCTTCTTTGCTTCCCAGACCTCGTAGCGATGGATTTCAGCTTTCTGCAGAGCGGGTATTACCAGGAAGAGCTCCTTTCTCACCTTGCACCGACTCCGCCAATTGGGCCATTGTTTCTCCATCATCTTCATGAATTGGAGAATTTGCTGATTAAAACTACCCACTTCGATGACCTTATCATTGATTGTTTCAAGCACACGATCAACTTCCTTGAATTTGGCTTGGGTATCCTTGTTGACCTTCTCTTGAGCTTGAAAGAACTCTTGGCATTGAATACGAAGAGGGATGGCATTTTGCATAGACGATGCTGGGGTGAAGCTATTCCTTTGTTGCTGATATGGGGTCTTCCATCCTTGGCTCTTGACATAATTGAGCATCTTTACATCCTCGGGGCAATCCTTGCTCACATGACCTAGCTCTCCACATTCTTCACATGTGGATCGGGCTTCCGCTAGCTTGACGGTCTCTTCCTTGAGAATATGATCAATCTTGTCCAATCTCCTTTGTATAGTGTCGAGCTTGTCCATAAGCAACTCATCATAGGCTCTTTCCACCACACTTTTCATCTTTCCTGTGGAAGGTTGAAGGCTTCTACTTTTTCTCTCACTAACCCATGATTGACTTTGCTCTATCTTCTTGATCAAGGCTGTGGCTTGAGCGGGTGTCTTGTCCAAAAACGATCCTCCAGACGAAGCATCTAAGTGTTGTTGGGACAAAAGATTCAAACCCGTGTAGAACCTTTCGACTAGCTCCCATTCAGCAAGGCCATTATGCGGACAAGCATCCTTGTACTCGTTGAATCGATTCCATGCTTCTCCAACACTCTCATCAGCAAGTTGAGTAAATCCAAGGATCTTGTTCTTCAAAGCTTGAGTCTTGTCTGGAGGGAAGTACTTTGCCAAAAATTCTGCAGAGAGCTGATCCCAGCTAATCTTTGTTGCAGCAGGTAACCCATGGTACCACTGCTTAGGACGCCCAATAAGAGATAGAGGAAAAAGTCGCACTTTGGCTTCATTGGCATTCATATGTTGCAATTGAAAGGTACTGCAGATTTCATGAAAGTGTTGCAAATGCATATTAGGATCTTCAGAACCTGTGAACGGTTGTTGACCAACCACAGACATGTAGCGCTCCAGCTGAAAAGGTTGAGTTTGTGCAGTCAACTCAGTCTTAATAACATTGTCCAGGGCAGGCTTGAGACGATTAGCTATTGGTGTGGTGTCTGCCATGTCTTCTACTTCTGGAACTTCTTCTTCCTTGTCTTCTTCTAGAGCTGCAAACAATGCTCTTGGGCTGACTGGCTCACTGTCTTCTATGTCTCCTAGTGACTTGCTTTTCTTTTCCGCCTTTCGCTTGCAAAAGAGAATCTCTAGATCATCGAGGTAATAAGAGGGTTTATTTGACTTAGCGCCGTCCATACCTGTCTGTTAAATAAAACAGGACATATGTACTGGAAAAAACAGAGAAATTAAAAGAAGAAAGCAATGTGCCGGTCGGCAAAAAGGTGTGCCGATCGGCACCACAGCCAATTCTCAAACTTCAAACAATGCCTAATTCGAACAAAGGTCCCTGGCAACGGCACCAGAAAAAGCTTGTTGGTCGTTTGTAACACACCTAATTTATATACCGCAAGTGAACGGTGTACATTGTAGCTTTTTCCCCAGAAGAGTATTCCAAGGTTTAATCGAATCCACAGAGACCAATGGGAATTAAGCAGAATTATCAGTAAAAGAGTTAGCCAGGCTTTCTGGTGAGCGTGAGCGTGAGTTTTGGGAGAATTGGGGGATGTGCCGATCGGCACAACTGGTGTGCCGGTCGGCACAGAGGCTGAGTCGTCCGAGTGTTGCTTGAACAGCCTAAGGAACCTGATTAAATCACTGGGTAAGTTAGCCAAAGTCTGCTAGTTGAGATTGTAACCAAAAAGCCTAATTAAATAGCATCATAAACGGAATTACTCAATTATTGATAACCGAAGATCGGTAGAAAGAAGCCCCTTTCCGATGAGCCCTGTCACGACCCGTTCACCTTAACCGGTAGCCGCTTCCTACTCTACACATCGTCTCAAGGATCTCGCATATTCCAGCGCGTTGAGGTACAGAGACAATATGCAATTATGGCGCATTACAAGATCCTGATATTATCCTAACCACAATGGAGATAGTGAGAGATTGAATCTCACCTCTTATTGCCACCAAAATTAAAATAACATCTAATACTTAGTCGTCACTAAGCGTAGGAACAAGTGCATGTAAAGACCATAAAATCCAGGCAAGCAATAATCAAAACCATTCATCCACATATTCAATCATACTTTGATAATACATAGTACAAGATACATCACCATCTAGTAGGCCTATTGTTGGCGGTTCTTATGCGATAAAATTAAATTCATTAATTCCGCAAGCGCACGGATCACCATTGTAGCATTTCACCTTGGAGTATTCCAGGGTTATCGTATTTATATTTCCGCAGGGAAGCAGAGCGAAAGGGAGCTGAATAGTAGCAATGCATTGGATAATTTGGAGAAAGAATAATGTATCAAACTATACTTGAGACGGGGGTAAGATAGGCATGATATATATGGGTGGCACACACATCCTCAAGTCCAAGGTAATAAAAGGAATAAAACATAGTATACATTTGGGAGAGCAACGAGATAGAGTTAAGGCTACCTGTATGTTTATCTATTATTTACTCTTCCTAGCAGTCAAGTCTACAAAGGTTATTTACTCTAGCTAAGTTCATACACATACAAGTCATGTCGTTTCGGGGCACACACGTGCTAGGTTAACCGATGATGCTAGTTCAAACCTAGGGAACCGTATGCTATAATTAAGACCCTGCTGAGTCCAACCCGGACGCGGTGGATTACAGAGACCGGTGCAGCTGTCACATACACTCGCGGCTACCATCCTCCGTGGGGTTGGGTGCCAAACGTGCATAGGCCAAGCTCTAAGCGCCATGCTTACAACCCGCCTAGAGGAACTACTCTTGATCAACGGAGCAGTCCTATCTAAGAATAAACAAGCATAAATTTCACACGACGTCATCTCGACGAAGGCACTCTCTCGTACTTGCCTACTCCAACAATCACGAATCCCACAACAAGACTTCTACGAGCACTTACTTAACAGAATAAATAAACTAAATAGGAAAGAACTACTAAAAGAAATAAATAAAGAATAAACTAATTATATATTAAATAAAATAATATCTCAAAAGAGTAAGGATACAAAGAACTATACCGAACTCCGAGAAGACTCCGGAAGCCCGAGAGAGCTCTCAGTCTACTCTACTCTACTCTAACTCCCAAAGCTACTACTAAACTAAACTAATAAACACTTGGATGAAGTGTGATGGTGCGAGTTGCTTCTGAGGCCGGGGGGTCCAATTTATAGCTTGCAATGGCAGTGGGAGCACCCTGGCCGAAGCTGGAGAGGCGGTGGCGCCAAAGTCGGCCGGCCGGCCTAGCGGGGTGGCCGGCCGGCCGTCCCCTGTGGCGGTTTGCCACCGTCTTAAGCGTGGACGCTCCAGATCACTCCCTGAAGGCGGTCTGAAGGTCGGCTCCTCGCTGGGGTCGGCAGAATTGAAGTGAGGGCCAAGTTAAGGCCCAAATGGCCCACCTTCTAGAATGACGGTGGTATCTGCTGGGCTGGGCCTTTAATTATGCATTGTGGGTTAGTTTCCAGCCCACTGGAGGAAGGCTAGGGCCTGCGGCCACCAGGTGGGACCGGCTGGCCTGGGGTGGGGCCGGCCGGCTAGGGAAATTCCCTGGCTAGGCCCACTTTCCTCCATTATTCACTCCTGCATCCAAATATCCACCAAAACTTGTGGAGTAGCATTATTCCTATCTACTATGCACAAAATCTTGGTGTTATGCTTTTATTTACCGGTAGGGTGGCGGTCAAATCATGATTTAACGACCGCCAACAACCTCCCCAAGCTTAAACTTTGCTCGTCCCGAGCAAACTCAACTTAGGGTACCGGCGGATCAGGAGTTATAAAGAAGCACCCCATGGGTAATAAAGATGCAACAACATACTCCCTAAACAGTGGTAAGTTTACGAGAGCACAAAATATTCATGAGTGTTGCAAATCGTGGGGCTTATATGTTACACCTTGTCATGCAGCATTGAAGAATGGAACGGCACTTTTGGGCAGGCAAACAATTCTAGCAGGTATGCATCCAGAGTTTTTATGTGCTGCAAGGTAAGGTGCAAAAAATTCTCCTTTGTTTTGGCAGGCACTTCTCTTACCGACTAATGTGAGTCTTATTCCTACAAACTTCACTCATCCTACCTTCTACCAAATGAGGCTTTGTATGTGGAGCTTGGTAAGGAATGCACAAATGTCATGCATATATTGTAAAGCTAAAGAATGAGTCTCAATCAACATAGCAACTCCATTTATTTTGGTCATAAGAATTGATGTGATGGAGGGGGAGAAAATGAACTCACACTTGTGGAAGGGGGTTTTGAAAACATTGGTCCTTTATTTTGCCCAAGATGTTTATGATAAGAACCATATAGCCTTTGACTTTTGTCATGCAACCATGGGTTTTTTTTTTACTACTCCATGGTGCATGGGCTATAACTTTTGCATGGTTCAAAGAAACATTTTGACATGTTCTTGAGCTTTTCGGATGGACCAAAAGTTTTGCAAACTCTGAAAAAATGTTTGGCTGATTTATCCAAACATTCCCCTTTTTATTTGGTGGAAAGAAATTTTCGAAAACACACGCGAAGGAATTATGACCAAAATTAGGAGTGCTTAGTTTCAAGAGTACATCAAACTTTAACAAAACTCAATACATAAACAGATGGCTATGGGTGGGGCTGTTTCGAATATTATGATATGGCTCTGGTAGGTAAATAAATCCTCACACTAAGAGAAGTGTGTCAAAACAGAAGGGTTTTAGGTACTTGCAGCAATTCAAGAAAAACATCTCTGGATAAAACCATACTAAGAAATTGCAACAAGTCCTAATCATGCCATATCACAGACCACAATGCTCAGACTTGGTGTAACAAATGCAACCCACGAAAATAAGCAAGACTCATGATGTGATCATGCTCAAATAAAAATAACACATATGTCAGGAGTAGAGGTTGCATCTATGCGACACATGGGAAGCTAATTTGTAACTCGATCATCATTTCCCTTAAGTGTAGCATAACACCAAGATTCTAACATTTATTCGAAACAGAGAGTTTATTTATTTATTAAGAAAGTTAGGAATACTTACTTGGGGGTCCTCCCCAAGCTTGAGTCTTTGCAAGACTCGAGCTAGTGTTGAACTCCTTCTTACCTGGGGGCCTTCCCTAAGCTTGAGTCTTTGCAAGACTTAAGCTTGATTCAGGCTCTTCTTCCTCCTTCTTGACCTGCGAAAAAGAGTGAGGATGATACAAGTGGCTAGCCCCTAATGAGCATCGCCGGGAATCCTAATATTTTTGTTGTTTTTAATTTTTCAAATCTTTATTTTGTTTTTATTGTTTATGAAAAGAAAAACAAGTGCTAGGCCTAGCTCGGATAACGATTGGGATGGCCTCCCCAATCGGAGGGCTCTCATTTTTACGTCTTGCGGTAGACGTTCTCCATGTCGCTTTAACTTGTATGGACCTCGCTCGCTGGAGAATTTGGCAGGGCTGAGGTTCCTTCTTTCTTCCGCCACACTTTGGTTGTCTTCTTTGTGTTTGTGGCGGCGACCTTTTCTTTACTAGGCGCCTTTGTTGTACTCTCATCGGTCGATACCGTAGCTGCCTTCTTCTTTCTTGATCGCCTCGCTCTCCTCTTCTTAGGCGATTGTGACTCGCCTACTCCTTCTTGTGGTGGAGGAGCAAGAGGGGCTTGCGATACGTTTGGCGGCTGAGGCATTCTCCTTGGAGTCCTCCAATAATTAGCTGGCCTTCTTGCATTCTCTCTTGCCAAATAGTTTCTCATGTATGCAATGAGCTTATCTGGCTGCGGCATGGGTGGAGTAATCTCAATCTTCTCCATTTCCCTTGGGTCCTTTCCATATATGACCCTAACTTGCTTGCATTGTTCAACCTTAGGCTTGAAGCTGAACGTCTCTTCCCTGCCGTTGAAGTCCAAGTGAATCTCTCCTGCCCCTACGTCGATGTTGGCGTTGGTGGTGCTCAAGAAAGGCCTCCCGAGGATGAGAGGAGTCTTGACATCCACTTCCATATCAAGCACAACGAAATCGATGGGGACGAAGAGATTTCTGATCTGCATGGGAACTTCTTTGACAATCCCCACGGGCAGGTGTAGTGACCCGTCTGCAAGCTGGAGCTTCATGGTCGTTGGGGACAATGGATGGTTTAACCCATCGTACATCGCCTTCGGCATGATGCTCACGCTCGCCCCTAAGTCACATAGTGCCTGAGCGAAACACCGGTCGTTGACCAAACATGGAACGGTTGGCCATCCTGGATCTTTTCTGATCACATCCTTGGGGAGTGCGGCATCCAAGTCCTTTCTTCACACCTGATGGTTATTGCATTTACACTCTCCTTTAACTTCTGGTTGCCCAGGAAGTTTACCCTCACGAGGAGACTGAACAGCTGAAGCTATTTGCGCGATTTGCGATTCTAGCATTTTGTTGTGGCTTAGCTGATTTTGCAGAGCAGTGCTGAACGACTCTAGCTTAGCATCTATGCTCTCTAAAGCCTTGTCGGTAGTAAGAAACTTCTTACTAATGCTATCATTAATCTTGACCTGGCCGAGAACTAGATCCTTGATAGAGGGCTCATAACGGGAAAGATTACCACTGTTACCTCCCTGATTCTTGTTGAAGGAGAGGTCGGGCCTGGAATTCCAGCCGTAGTTGTTCTGGGAGCGCTACCCATTGCCATTGTTGAGGAAATTGCATTCCTCTCTCGTATTCGGGCAATTGATGCCCATATGCCCAACGTTGCCGCATTCCTCACATGTCATGCGGGAGTCCGCAACTTGTAGGTCCTGTGGAGACTCCACCTTGCGGAGTAGCTGATCGAGCTTGATGGCGAGCATGTCCATCGTCTCCACTTGGTGTACTCCACGGGTCTTGGTGCTCGCCGTTTGGCGTTCACCATGAGTCTGGTTGGCCGCCACCTTCTCAATTAACTTCTTAGCGTTCTTCACGCTAAGAGAGAAGAAGGAGCCGCCTGCTGCGGCATCGAGGTGCTTTCGAGCGTACGGCCTCAAACCGTGATAGAAACTCTGTATGAGGAGCCATTCTTCCATGCCATGGTGTGGGCATGAGAGAACGTACTCCTGCATCCTGTCCCAGGCTTCCGCGGTCGACTCGTCTGCGAGCTGTTGGAAGCCCGAAATCTTGTTTCGCAGGGCAGTCGTCTTGCCCGGCGGGAAGAATTTGGCGAGGAAGGCATTGGAGCATGCCGTCCACGTGTCGAGGGACTCTTGGCTCGCGTAGAACCACTGGAGAGCCTTCCCCAACAGAGAGAACGGGAAGAGCTGCAGTCGGATGGCGTCCTGAGGTGCATCCTTCATGGCGAAGGTGTTGCACGTCATCAAGAACCTTTGGAGGTGAGCATTTGCATCCTCCGACGGCTTCCCACAGAAAGGACTGGACAAGATCATGTTGATCAAGGCTGGCTTGAGCTCGTAGTCCTTGTTGGTGATGCGCGGGTTGGGTCCCACGCGGATTTTCTCCGTAGTTGGCACGGAGAAGTCATTGATCGTCTTCTCGACAACGGGGTCGGCCATGTTGTTCAATGAGGAGGCCCTGACAACCGGTGGAGGAGACGATTCAAGAGCCAGAGCGTTCTTGCGGATCTGTTTGGTGAGTTTCGCTCCAACTTGCCTCAAGAACTGCTCTGGATCTGAGTGGAAGTTTTCTGGTAGGTCGAAACCAGTCATGCACAGTCCTGTTTCAAATTTCCACAACAAAGAAAGACAGGACAAGGGTAAGCCCGCAAAAGTAAGTGATAATTATTCTTCTCACAAACTTCAATGCATTTATTCAGTTTCCTAGCTGCTACTTCCCAGGCAACGGCGCCAGAAATGCTTGTTGGCGGTTCTTATGCGATAAAATTAAATTCTTTAATTCCGCAAGCGCACGGATCACCATTGTAGCATTTCACCTTGGAGTATTCTAGGGTTATCGTATTTATATTTCCGCAGGGAAGCAGAGCGAAAGGGAGCTGAATAGTAGCAATGATTGGATAATTTGGAGAAAGAATAATGTATCAAACTATACTTGAGACGGGGGTAAGATAGGCATGATATATATGGGTGGCACACACATCCTCAAATCCAAGGTAATAAAAGGAATAAAACGTAGTATACATTTGGGAGAGCAACGAGATAGAGTTAAGGCTACCTGTATGTTTATCTATTATTTACTCTTCCTAGCAGTCAAGTCTACAAAGGTTATTTACTCTAGCTAAGTTCATACACATACAAGTCATGTCGTTTCGGGGCACACACGTGCTAGGTTAACCGATGATGCTAGTTCAAACCTAGGGAACCGTATGCTATAATTAAGACCCTGCTGAGTCCAACCCGGACGTGGTGGATTACAGAGACCGGTGCAGCTGTCACATACACTCGTGGCTACCATCCTCCGTGGGGTTGGGTGCCAAACGTGCATAGGTCAAGCTCTAAGCGCCATGCTTACAACCCGCCTAGAGGAACTACTCTTGATCAACGGAGCAGTCCTATCTAAGAATAAACAAGCACAGATTTCACACGACGTCATCTCGACGAAGGCACTCTCTCGTACTTGCCTACTCCAACAATCACGAATCCCACAACAAGACTTCTACGAGCACTTACTTAACAGAATAAATAAACTAAATAGAAAAGAACTACTAAAAGAAATAAATAAAGAATAAACTAATTATATATTAAATAAAATAATATCTCAAAAGAGTAAGGATACAAAGAACTATACCGAACTCCGAGAAGACTCCGGAAGCCCGAGAGAGCTCTCACTCTACTCTACTCTACTCTAACTCCCAAAGCTACTACTAAACTAAACTAATAAACACTTGGATGAAGTGTGATGGTGCGAGTTGCTTCTGAGGCCGGGGGGTCCAATTTATAGCTTGCAATGGTGGTGGGAGCACGCTGGCCGAAGCTGGAGAGGCGGTGGGCCAAAGTCGGCCGGCCGGCCTAGGGGGGTGGCCGGCCGGCCGGCCCCTGTGGCGGTTTGCCACCGTCTTAAGCATGGACGCTCCAGATCACTCCCTGAAGGCGGTCTGAAGGTCGGCTCCTTGCTGGGGTCAGCAGAATTGAAGTGAGGGCCAAGTTAAGGCCCAAATGGCCCACCTTCTAGAATGACGGTGGTATCTGCTGGGCTGGGCCTTTAATTATGTATTGTGGATCAGTTTCCAGCCCACTGGAGGAAGGCTGGGGCCTGCGGCCACCAGGGAAATTCCCTGGCTGGGCCCACTTTCCTCCATTATTCACTCCTGCATCCAAATATCCACCAAAACTTGTGGAGTAGCATTATTCCTATCTACTATGCACAAAATCTTGGTGTTATGCTTTTATTTACCGGTAAGGTGGCGGTCAAATCATGATTTAACGACCGCCAACACCTACCTTGATGGATCACCTCTTAGCACCAGCGGTTCTTGATCTAACAACTAGAGAACATGAAGAACGGGGCAAGCCCCGGTGGCTCTAAACTTACTAGCTGTGTTGTCCCTCTGACGGCGGATCCCGAAACCCTAGGGTTTCTACAGGTTTATATAGGGCTGTGCTTCGAGAAGGAAAAGGATCTCGGAAAGGAGTCCTTGTGTCGATCGGCACAGAGGCCGTGCCGATCGGCACACCTCGTGTCCAACTCGGTTTCTTCTCTAAGTCGGTTCCAAAGTTCTAGGTAGCTTCCATGTGGGCCTTCCAATCAGTTTTCTTCGAGATCAAGTCTTGCATTGCTCTTTTAAATCTTTGAGTATCTTTTATCTCTTCGTGACGAATATCTCCCAAGATTGGTTCGGATGACTTCCTTCTAGAATCAACTGAATGGTGGGCCAGCCTCGATCGCCCTGGAGTCCCTTGTGCCGGTCGGCACAAGGCTGTGCCGGTCGGCACAGTAAGCCTTTTCTGCTGCTTTTCTTCTCTTCAGGTCCAGATCAGCTACAATGTCCAGAATGTCGTCCTTTTCATCTGTTTCTGCAATAAATCTCCAGAACGACATATATACAAATATGGTGCTATTATCAAGGGTTAATGGCCTATAATGATGACATTTATGCTCTAAATAAGGCGCAGTTGGCATATAAAATGGTATACTAGAAATCGCCAACAGCAGTGGAGCCCAAGGTCGTTGCGCACCACCCTGAACCCTCATCCCTCCCGTTCCGCAGCCGTACAGGCGAGTAACGCCGGTCGACGTCGTCGTCGTCCGACGCACCCCGCCGCCCCCACGACGAGGTCAAGCTTCCGCGTCTCCCCGACGACAAGATCTAAGCCTCCGAGGTCCGCCCCGACGCACCAGAGCCCGCGCTCGCGCTATCTCCGCCGGAGGTCCACCCCATCGACGGGAACGCCGCCGCCACCTCTCGCCGCTGGCCGTGCTCCGGTCCGCGCGCTCGTGAAGAAGACCCCGTTCCGTGTCCGCCTCTTCATCCTCGTCGTGGTGCTTGCCGGTTTGCACCGCCTCTCGCCGCCGTTCGTCGGGAACTCCGGCAATGCCGCCACCGCACTCGCCGCGACTCGCGCGGCTGGCATTGCTACAGTACCGACCTTTCGCTTTTTCTTTTTCTATTGTCCTTTTCTCTGAAATTGCCTGATCTCCTAAAATCGATAGAAAATAAAATATAACTCTTAAAAATGCAAACTAAAGTTTGTTGGAATCCTTTCGATGAGATCTATCCAATGGTACCACAACATCACTATGTTTCACAATAATTATTTTTATAAAATTCAGAGAAGGAAAACATTACTAGATTTTTCTAGGCTTTTCTATACATGGAAAAATTCCAAACTTTGGTGTGCATGCATCTCATGTCATTCCTGAACTGTTCCCCAAGTGGCATATTTAAAATATTTATATTTTTGCAGAAATTGCAGTTTAAGCTTTTCCTTAAGATTTTCCTTGTTTCATTTTTAGTATTTTATCTTTACATGCATTTAATCCAATTTTTGGATATGTCACTCTAATTAGTAGTGTTATGCTAGGAAAAATGCAAAATAAAATTCTTGACTTCCAGAACCATGTTAAAATAATTTCGGAATGAAATCTTGTTTTCGACACTTTGATACCCTAGTTTGTGTCGCTCTTTTGGAAACTTCCCAAACGAAAAGTTCTTGTTATCTTTTTGCGCACTTCTGAACATCATCGCAGCATCATCACCAGCATAACCATGCACTCATGCACGTAGCAAATGTCGGTATGTTCATGCACTTAATTTTTATCGGCTTTACATTGCATCATTTAGGAAACGACGCCGGAACCCAGGATGTGGAGCTCGTAGCTGAGGATCTCGGTGCTGATACTAACACTTTGGAATGTGCTGACCACCAGGCCCAAGGCAAGCCCCGGTGCACTCCTATGTTTGCAAGATTTTACTTTTGTCACATGGGTTCGAGTCGTGAAATGTGCATTAAGTTTTAGGGGTGTATGAAACCATAGATGCATTGCCTTATGTTCACCTATTGGGTTGGGTCAGTTTTAGTCCAGCAACGCGGTAGAATTGCTATTGCTTAATGTCGAGTCCTCGGTAGAAAAACCGAACGGTATGGAGACCGTTCGGTATAAGTGAAATCGGGTGTATGTTTCTACTCTCACATGGTGTTAATGAATATGAGACCGAACGGGGAAGTTCATGTGTAGGTGGAGGTGGCAAGGTTCGTCCTTGTTCGCCATAGCCCCGTTTGTGTCGGTTGAGGACCGATCGTTGTGGCCCTGTTGATCAAGTTTGAATGTACCGGATGCATGCTAGTGATATGGGCACTAGTAAACCGATGTAACTCGATTCCTGTATTGTTGGACGGTGCTCCCCCTCTCTTTTGGTCATGAGTCGGTCACGGTGGTTCACGGGTATGTGTAGGAAGGGAGGGCACACGGGCTAGCCTCGGATGGCTCCGTCGTGGGCATCGCGTAGGAGGACGTGTGTCCGGGAGAGGGGAAATCGGCTCGGCTTTACGGTGTCTTGTGAAAGGTTGCCGTGCGTGACTCTTCGTGAGTGTGCGTACGTCATGTGTCTCGGGTTTTCCCTGCAGGTGTAATCGATTCGAATCGCCGTCCCTCGCGGTTATTGAGTACCGCTTGTTCGCTGAGTCACATCGTAGTAAGAAATGCACATGATGATGATTTATTTGCTGATGTGTTCTCTAAATATTGTATTGTAACCTTGTATGTATTAGCATAGGTGCTAATATTTACATTTATGCGAGAACCCTGTTAAATTGGCTAAAAATTTGAAAGCAAGGATCAACTTCTAGCGCTTCTTTTATGCAATATTATCCTTCACCTTGGTCAGCCCCTGCATATTAGAAGTCGATCTTAGAAGGCCATGTTGACGGGTAAGACTTGCTGAGTATTAGTTGCTCAGAGCTTTTGTTGAAATCTTTTTGCCGGTATGCCTAACTTTTGCTCCGGTTGTGGCAAGGTGGTGTGGGAGGGTGAACCACCCAAGGACTGGTCCATTGAGTGGGTTCCCGCCTCTCCCACGCAGGAGCGTGAGGATTGAATTTATGTCTATGGCCAGACATGAATTCTTGTAGATATGTATCGTCGTGTGTTTCGCTTCCGCTACGCGTTTATGTTTTCGCATTTCAAACTCTTTATGTATTGTAAAACTTCACCTAAGAACTTGATATACTTATGTACCCTACGTATGGAACTAAGTTGTAATAACTAAAACTTGTTGTAAATTATTTCAATTATGCTTATGTGTGTGGTCTTTTCGACGCTTGCTTCGCCAAGTGTCACCTGATCTCGATCCTTTATAGCTAACCCCTCATTTATGAGGCGGGAATGCTACATATTTTCCCACTTCAAGCTGCTTGCTTGCAATGAATTCATTAAGGGATTTCTCCTTCTTACCATGAAGGTCTTGGTACAAATCGACAAGGTTCTTGGGTGTTTTCCAAATTCAAGACCAACGGCCTCTCATTCAACACCAATAACAATCTTGATCTTGTTTACTGTATTTTCTCCCATTAGGCTGCTTAGCTTTGGCTTTCTCATTCTTCTTGAATTGCCTAGCTTTGCCTTTACCTTTCCCAGGCGCCTTCTATTGGCCCTTTACCTTATCATTCTCCGTGAATGATGTAGCATTTGCTCCAAGCGGTGCTATTGAGCCAGTGTGACGAGACATATGATCCTGCAAGATCATCTCATTCTCCCCCTGATCATGCTACAAGGCATTACTCAGGTCTACATATGTAATGTAGTATTCTTTCTTATACTGGCAACTCACATCAGTGAGCTTGGGGTGGAAGGTAGAGAGGGTGTTATGTATGAGTTCCTTATTTCTAAGTCTGATGCCACATAGCTTCATGCAAGTGACAATCTCATACAGTGCGGTATTATAATCCTCAAATATCTTGTAGTTTGAAAGCATAGGTGCAACCATTCACGCTCAACTTTTAAGATAGATTCAATCTTCTCATTCAGAGGGCCCCACAAGATCTTTGGACTATATTTTCATTCATGAATTCTTCTGGGAAATCCTTAAGTGATGTCTAAGAAAATGCAATTCCTGAGCTTTCTCCACTTCAGATGGATCAGTATCCTCATTCTTAGTTTTAATCATCTTCAAGAGATTTTTACTACTCAAGAGGATTTCCGCATCACGTGACCAAGATAAATAATTAAAACCATTCAAGGCAAGCACATCGAATTCACAGTTCACAAGTTTGAGACATCTACAAGATGTTCATATGAGAGTCCATAGGTTTACTTCTTAGTAAACCATTTGTAGAATGCAAAAGTTAGTGGATTAAAAACTCGAAGAAAGACCTAAAACCATGTTTCTATGATTAAAGGCACTTTTTATCATGTTTTACTTCATTATACATGATATGCATGATTTCAGATCAAGTTACACAGTAAATATGCACACACAGGAGGTTAAAACAGCAAAAATAGCAAGTTATTATGTTTCTGACATAAATTCCCTAAAACCCGAGGTGTTATTTGCAAAATAACAGTGTTTAGACAATTTTCAGAGACTCCAGGGTCAAATTTACAATTATTTCAGGGCCTAATCGTAATTTCAGAATAATCTGGGCCAAATTGTAAACATTCTGGACTACGGGTTCAATTCTGAAAAACTACAGGGTCTATTCTGTAAAATATCCTAGCCTGACCGCAATATCTTCAAATTCCAGGGGGTTTTCCGCAAAATTTCAGATTTTTTCTTTTATCCTCGAATTCTTTTCTGTTTTCTAAACAGGCCGGCCCACTGGGCCGGCTTCGGCCCGTTGCAGCCCATCCCCCAGCCCACCAGGGCCCGGCCTGCTCGGTCGGGTTATAAGAGCTGAGGGGATCGGGTCGAAACCCTAATCCCCTCACTCTCTCTCCCTCACTCCTCTCCCTCACTCCGCCGACCGGCGACGGCAGCCGGACGCCATGGCGCGGCGGCGTGACGAGGAAGGAGGCGGGGAGGCCGCGTACGGCGCGGCGCGGTGGCCCCTGGGCGAGCACGTGAGGCTGTGCTCGGCTCGGGGGAAGAGGAGGCGGCAGCATGCGGCATGCGGGCGCAGTGCGGTGCAGCGGGAGGGCGGCGGCGGGTGAGCAGCGAGCTCCCGCCGGCGCGACATGAGGAGGAGGACTGCCCGGGGCCCCCCATACGGCGGAGGGGTCCCGGCCCCCCAGATCCGACGGCCCCGAGGTCAGATCCGGCGACCTCGGGTGCGGATCTGGGCCCGGTGACCTTGTGCGGGGTCACGGCGAGGTGGCGCTGACATGTGGCGGCGCGCGGTGGGAGGTGATGCGGTGGCGTGCGGTGCCGGGCGAGGATGCAGAGCGGCGGCCGAGGCACAAGGGCGAGGGGTGAAAGGCGGTGGGCCGTCGTCTCGTTGCTCCGAGGCCGTGCCACCCCCCCCCCCATCCGACAGTGGGGGTCCTCGGTGGTGGTCTCCGCCGGCAGATCCGATGGCCCTCGTGGTCGTCGGTGCCGTGCGGCGACAGGAGACGGCGATGCGGCGGCGGTTCGGTGCACGTACGCGGAGGGAGGCGGAGCGGCGGGCCCCATGCGGGCTCAGGCGGATCTGGGCTGGATCCCGGCCCGGTTAGGGTTTGGTCCGACCGGATCTGCATGAGTCTGGTCCGGGCCAGGCTGGGCTGCGAGTCGGCAACGTCGAGGTAGACTCGACGGGTTCAGCGGGTGCGGCCCGACGTTGACAAGCGGCGGCTAGGGTTAGGGTTCGCGAGGTTCGGCTCGGCGAGGCCGAGAAGCGGTTCGGCATGGCGGCGGCGCGGTGCGGTCCGGCGCCGGCGAGTAGCTAGGGTTAGGGTTCTACCCTGGCTCTTCCCTTCTTTTTTTCCTTTTACTTCTGATGCTTCTGTATGCTGTCTGGTGACCTTCGAGTCACTAGTTGTACATGCGGTCGCCGGCGGTGAGTCGCCGGCGACGGTGGCGGCAGCTACTAGCCCCATCAGACTATGATGCTAATGCAATTCGTGATCCCTAACAAAACTAGGTGTAGGGAAACGAATCCAGATTTAGAAAAATCTGGGCCATATGCAAGGGGATAGTTCAGATCCTGGACTGCAACGAGTCCACGCTATAAAGTCGAGACCGTAGGGTAGATCTTCTAGTATACCTTAGGGCGTGAAGTAGACGATCGCGTCGATGCAGATGTTCGTCGATGCAGTGTCGATCAAGTCGCAGTGTAGGCGTTCCCGTTCCCGCCAATAACGTGGCACAGACGTCGAGGTCGTCGGTGTCGGCGCGATTCCTGAGGTCGGCGCGGATCTTGAGGTGGCGGCAAGCTTCCTGAGGAGGCGGCACGAATCTCGAGGCGGCGACTTCAGAACTCGGCGGCTTCTCTCTAGGCGACTTCGGCGGCTCGGTGGCTAGAGCGTGCTGATAACATATTGTGGTACGTTATCGGCGGTAGAGAACAAGCACACAAAGTAGACAAGAGGCATGACACAATGTTGGGTGGAGCTTCTCTTTATTATTCTGAATAAAACTGATAATTACAACAAGGGGTGCTCCACTATTTATATCCGGGGTAGACGTCCTCCTTTCCTAGTAGGAGAGACAGTCCTTTGGTAAATTGCCCATATATTGGAGTAGGACTAGGATAGATCCTTCTAGGACTTCCTTTCTTCCTCCAATCTGAGTTGTAGCATAACAATAATGAGGCATTATGCCCGATTTAAGGAGCAATAGATCTTGTAGGGACGCCATTCATGCATGTGTTAGAACCAAAACAGACCACCAACAAAAACTTCCCATTTTTTGACAGGCCAAAACAGCGGTAAGCAGGCAAAGCCCGTAGGCTGCCAAAAAACAAATCACGTGCTCCATTCTTGAGATCCCCATCTATCATCGACAGAAACACAACTTTTTTTATATAGGATTAAGTCCAAATCACTCCCCTCACGTATGGCTGAAGTCCGGATAACCCCCTCACCTTTGATTTGGTTTACTTAACCCCTCTGGTTTCTCAAACCAGGTCACTAATCACCTTTGATCACTATGCTAATCCGGTTTTCGATGTGCCTTGGGTCAATCTTATATGGTCTGCATATTATACAAACATGCAGGCCCCTCATTCCAGAGGTCCTCGTGGGTCATTTTCGTGGCGCGAGTTCTGTCGTCTATCTGATACATACATAGGTTATGATGCAGCAATAGATGGTAAAGGTGACACAACTATGTTTTGGCGAGACAATTGGAATTTTGGTTTTCTGCAGCTCACTTATCCTCATCTATCCTCATTTGCCAGAGAGCCAAATTGTTCAGTTCATCATTTCATAAGTTTACTGCCGGATTATAACATATTGTTCCAACTGCCATTATCCCAGCTTGCTGCAGAGCAGTTAGCAACTTTGATAGAAAATCTAAATGATTCGGATCGAGTGGAAGAGCAAAATGATCAGTGGGTTTATATATGGGGCTCTGCACAATACTCTTCTAAGAAAGTATATAATCTACTGATTGGCCAGACAACAACACCACCGGCCTTTCAATGGTTGTGGAAATCATGTTGTCAGAAGAAGCACAAGGTGTTCCTTTGGTTACTTCTACAAGAGAGGCTCAATATGAGGAACTTGCTTAGAAGGAAGTGATTTCACATCCCTTCAGTCCAGTGCGTGTTCTGCATGAACAATACTAAAGAAGTAGTGACCCACCTGTTCTTTGGCTGTGCCTTCTCCCAAATGTGTTGGACAGCCCTGCATATCATTTGGGACTTGTCTCTGCCCCTTCTGGAAATGGTTCAAGAGTACAAGAGAGACTTCATGCATGATTGCTACATGGAAGTGATCACAGTGGCAGCTTGGACTACTTGGATGCATCGTAATAGCATAGTCTTTGATGGAGCAGTGCTTAGTTTCAATAGATGGAAATCAGAGTTCAGATCAGCTTCCTCACTGACAATGCACCGAGCCAAACCAAGTCTTAAGCAAGACATGGAGCTCTAGTTGGCATCCCTGTAAAGTTTCATTTTTGCATGTACATAAACTAACCACTAATCAATAAAAAGTACAGCAGGGGAAATCCCCTTCTGTTTTCCGTCAAAAACAAAAAGACAGAAATCGAAGGCCGAGATCAATCAAGTTTGGAATCAAGGGTCCATATTGACGGAGGAGTAACGGTTCAATTTGATTCACCGTTTTATATGCTGAGAATCGCCATATGGTACGGTCATCTCCAGGTATCAGACTAGAACTCCTGAGCACCGTATGGTACGGTGACTAGAAAGTTCCTGAACCTAGGGACTGAGTAGACCATACTCACCGTATGGTATGGTGATACTCAACGTATAGTATGGTGACCTCCAGTCTCAAGAATTTTTCATTCTTTGTCCATACATCTCATATATGAACCAAATAAACACCATGTATGGACTAGAATGGGAACTCTCAAACACTCATCTGAAAATATACCAATATAAGTTGCTCATAGGCATATAGTAATTTTTTTAAATAGGAAATAAGAATAAATCCAATAAGAACCAAATGGATAAACCAAAGGAGGGGTATGTATGAGTCCTTTGCCTATGATCCGTGCAACTAGATTTAACCCTGACGATCATTGTGCAAGACTCAAAGGGCATGAAGCTCCAATCCTTTCCTTTTGTCACACTTCTACGAGCTGTGGTATCATATTAAGAATGAAGCACTTTTCTCATATTGTGACCACTCCTTTATGATTTTCTATATGCAACGCATGAATAAGCATATCATACAAATGCAATTGAATTTAAACATGCCATGTGATATGCAAGCAAATTTAAGAACATTGCATAAAAGGAAACCTACTCAAGGTCAAGTTTGAAACTCCCTCAAGCTTACTCACAATGAGCCATACCCTTGCCTTGAGTGAAGCAAATCACCATCTCAAGCACTCACCCTTGCTCATTGCTATCTTGACAAAGTTAGACCTTGAACTATTTTTTTGTACTTTTATTTTTAGTTATTTACACATGCATGGATGCAAACATACTAGTTCACAAAGGAGTACCTAATTAGCATGTAATGCAATGCAAGAAAACAAAGCTACCTCTACTACGATACAAGAATACCTCCTTCAAGAGTAAATATATCATTGACTCACATGTTGCTTGTGGTGGACCATCATGGATCATCATCTTGGTACACGGTCCACCACCACCATCCCACTAACTCTTGGACTTGGGGACCCACTTGTACTTCGTTATCCTTTCAAGGTCAACAATGCACTTGGGTACCCAAATTCTCCGAATCTTCCTTTTCCTGTCGGGCGGTCCAAGAGCCTTTGCTTCACTTTTCCATGCTTGTCCCTAAAGACCTTGAAATGTGTGTTCTCATGGAACAAGTTAGCATTAGGCAAAACCTTAGAACTTCTCACCTTAGGACAGTCCTTTTTTGTGTGTCCATCTTGGCAACATTGGTCACAATAGTAGTCATCCGCCAAGAGAGGAGCCACCCAAGGTGGGATGGTGTCGTCCTTCCTAAGTGTGTTGATAGTTGTTGACACTTGCTAAGCCGTACCAAATAAATCACAACTAGCAACGAGTGCCAGAAATGCTTTATTAGTAAATTAAGATAAATCTGCAAGCGCACGGATGAATATCCGTTGTAGCATTTCACCTTGGAGTATTCCAGGGTATCGTTATTTATATTTTCCCAAAGGAAGATGGTGGTTCAAGAGAGTACTTATGTTCATGAGTATAGAAGATCATACTATGCTAAGAACCAAATAGGGGTAAGTGATAGATAAATGATAGGGGATAGTGTGACACATAGAAGATTCGTCCTCAAAAGATAGCAAATAATCTAAGTGGAGAAACAGCAAAGCAAAAGCTATGGTTCCTAATACATCTTTACCTAGGTTCTATAGGTTCTACACATTCACACAAACAGCATACAAGTCTAGGACTAAGTTTTATTCACCCAGGCACTACGGGGAGATCTGGTATGAGCATGGTTTGCCACGCTCTCCGGCATATTTATGAACTCCTACGTCATACTCGAATGTGAGGGGTTACAATGGATGGACAGAGCGGTTACCACCTGCCGCCTACCCCTAAAGACCGTGAGGCACACCAGCATCCAATGGACTTATCAAACCCTAGCACCATGCTAGCATTGATAAACACTACTCTAGATTCCTCGAGGAAAACCAACCCTATGGATTGACATGTTAAATCTAGAGCAACCATCAAGACGAACAGTGAACCGGTGCCGTGACATAGATCGACCAGCCTAAACATGCATACTATAAGGCAAAGGTGAAGAACTAAACCAGAACACATGACTAGCAACCTAGAACATGAGCAAGAATACATGATCTTAGAGCTACAACATGAAGCAACACTACATGAAGAAGATGATTCCATTACTAAGGCACAAAGTCTTACAAGAAAGGAAAAGGATACAGGAGCTATACCCAATTCTCCAAGGGACTTGGGAACTTATGAGCAGCTCTATACTAAGCCTATTCTCCACTAGATTAAGTACTAGAACAATGTGTGAGAGGTGAATTACTTCTTGAGTGTGTGTTGGGAATGGAGGAGACTCTCTCTTTATATAGGGGCTTGAAGACGGTGGAGTAGAGGCGGTTCTGGGTCATCAATGCAGTGGGGCCTCCTGGAACTGACCTCAGGACGTTGGTGTGCACCGCCACGAGGAAGATGGGTCAGAGGAGGGCCTCTAGTGGGTCGGCCAACCTGGGCCAGGCCCCTCTGTTCACCGACTTTAGGCAGTGGGCTCTCCTGCAGGCCTCCGTCTTGGTCCTTGGTGCTTGGGCTTTGTTTGATACTTTTTATATGGAGTTTTAGCCCAATTTGCCCAAGTCCAGCCCCAGCGTCAAGTGTCGATTTGTCGATGAAGTGTAAAGCCGCCTTTAGGATGTGGTTCCCCTCATAATCTGTATTAATCCACCTGCACATAAAATTCTAGAGGTACAAGTGGAATTCTATTATTTATAAAAGGTATGCATGTAAGAAATGCCATCTCTCCTTTATTTATAGTGCTAATTGACGACTGAAATCGTGACTTAACAACCGTCAACAACGGCCAAAGGGTAGGATCCTAGGCCCTTGTGCTCGGTGTTGTTCACAACGTTGCGCCCAAGTATCTCCTTGTCGATTCGCCCTTCCTATTGTGAGCCTTTCAAAGCCATCCATCACCATGTCCCATTCTTCCTTGAGCTTGTGGTACTCCTTCAAAATCTTATCATCAAGGGAAGAACTCTCAAGTGAGAGGGTTAGTTCTTCACATGTGACAAAAGATGCATTCTTCACAAAGTCTTATGAGTTAGCCTTAATTTACTAATTGACAAACGTAACCACGTAGCATAATCAAATAACATCATAAATGGAATTACTTGGTTGTTTGAGTTCCTAAGATCGGTTGTAAGGTGATGCCTACTTGCTTTCCACTTAAAACTCTACTCCATATACTAAGCATTCAATCTCCACTTCTATGCAGACTCTGATCGTTGGGCTCTCTTCGAAAGAATACCCGATAGTCTGGTAGTGAATCCACCTACCATCCATGAATACTTAGCAAAGTATGCATCTAGATTCAATACAAGTTCCGGAGGCAAAATCTAACCACCATGATTAAGTCCCTAGAACTAAGCAATTGGATAAAGCACATGCAAGATCATAGAATCCGGATAAACATTCAACCAAAAGCATTCATCAACATAGTTCAGTCATACTTCGATATACACAGCACAAGATACATCACCATCTAGTAGGCCTACCTTGATGGATCACCTTGAGCACCATCGGTTATTGAATCTTCAAGTCTCCGACTTTGCGATCGTCGACTTGGCTAGGTTAGCTAAGCTATCCCTAGAAACTAGAGATGATGAAGTACCAGGCAAAGCCCCGGTGGCTCTAAACTCGCGTTTCTGTTGTCCTTCTGTGGCGATGATGCTCTACCTAGGGTTTACAGGTATTTATATCCTCTACGTACAAACCCTAGTCCGAATCTTAAGATGGCGGCGCAGTGCCGATTGGCACCAAGTCGGTGTCGATCGGCACCAAACGTGTCTTGCGCAAACTCTTTTCCAAGTCGGTTCCATAGTCTTCTGTAGCTTCCACGCAGACCTTCACATCGTAATCTTTCGAATAGAATCTTGCATTGATATTTCAAGTCTTGAAGCTTCTCTTTATCTCTTCGTGAATAATATCTCCAAGGCTTCACGTGTTTACTTCCTTCTAGAAGAGTTCTGATGTGAGTTGGGCCTCCAACTGTTGATTCCTTCATGGTGCCGGTCGGAACTATGGCTGTGTCAACCGGCACCTAGGCTTCTTCTTGCCAGATTCGTCTCCTTCGAGGTCCAAGCCCACTGTGATGTCTATAATGTCATTTATTTAACCTGATTCTAGAATATATCTCCAGAACAACACTATATACGAATATCAAGGGTTAGTGGGTATAATAATGGTGTTTATGCTCCAAAACATGGCATTATTGGCACATAAAACATGCAATGAAATGATGCCAACAGCATCCAAGGACCTCTAACACTAGTATGCTCTAAGAGAAACAACTCAATTCCTCTTGATAGTCCGGTTTTTCCTATAAACTTAAGCCTACATCTACACCAAGCCAACACACTACAAGAAAACTCCCCTGTAGATATATGCGCTTTATTAATAGGTTAGATACGCATATTGCGTCTCTATCAAGATGTAGAGACGTTTTCACAAAGCGTGTCCGAGGCGTCTTCGCATGGGCCGTGTCAGAGTTCGATAGATACGATTTTTGAAAGCGTGCCTACAAAGGTTTCGATGCTCCATAGAGACATTATTCCACGTACCTACATATATAGATATGTTTTCATAGATACAATTACAATATGTATCTAATGAAGTAGACACGTTTCATAGTGATGGATTCATGTGTGTTAAGAAATGTAGACATGTTGTATGTCGTCTTTAAAGACACGCGTCAAATAATGTAGACACTCCTTGGTTTATTCACGCCATTAGTGGGAGTTGAACCTGAGACCTCTTTGTTTCATGCAAGCTCCTCTAACCATCTCATCTCAGCAAACAATTCTGAATAGATTTGGACATGTATTCTTTTCTACTCATATGTTCTAAGTGTTTCAACATCTCTAGAATCATTGATAGCGTGTCAACACTGTCTCTAGATGAGGCTAGATACCATGAAAGCATGTCTAATATCATATTATCTTTATACATTCTTTATGACGTATCAAGAAGCGTCTTCGCATGAGGCTAGATATGGTCAAAACGTGTCAAAATGTCATATCACTTTGAGACATTCTCAATAGCATGTCAAGAATCGTCTTTGATGGGCAAATGATGGTTGAAAGCATATCTAATATTGTATCATTGTGAGATGTTATTAAAAACATGTCAAGAAGCGTTTTTACGATGCGTACTAACAATTCAAAGCGTGTCAAATATTGTATCATTTTAAGATGTTATAAAAAGCATGTCAAAAAGCATGTCTATTTTTTTACCCACGTTAAAGCGTATCTAATAAACGTGTCAAATTGACACGATCTCAATATCGTGCCAGAAAACGTCTTTAGGTGCTGACATAGTGATGTTTATAAAAGCGCATCTAAAAAAGCGTGCCTAGAAGGTATTTTTCTTGTAGTGACACTTGCTTGGTTCTAACATGTACTTAGCCTTGATTCATCTCCCTCAATCGCGAACTCCATCAAGTCCTTGATCCAAGTCGTTGAGGCAACCAATCATCGAGAAATCCATAGGGAAAAGGTTTGGTGCGCTCCATCATCAATCCAATGTGACCATGAAGAATATCCTACATGAAAATGTTGGTCACATATAATATGGTCATCCAATCACCAAACCATTCATACCTTTGGGGTTTTCATGCTCCAATGGTCATGAAGCTTACACTTCCTCAAAAGGGCATCAATGTGTTGGCACAAAGCTCTTGGGAGTCTAAAGCCGGACATGGAGTAAGTCGGGATCGCTTGTGCCACAGACTTGACTAGCACTTCCTTCCCTCCGACTGAAAGGATCTACTCCATCCATCCCTGTACATGTTTCCACACTCTATCTTTGATATACTTGAATGCTCCATTGGACGAGTTCCCTACATCTGTGGGCATACCAAGATACCTCTCTCTAAGGGCCTCATTGTGAACATCGAGCATGTTCTTGATATCAGTCCGAATGCTCTCTCTGCATCCTTTGGCAAAATGAATGGACGATTGTTGGTATTTCTTACGACACACTAGAAATATCACCGAAGGCTGGTTAGGCCTGAAGTAAATATTCCCGGCATGGCGCCAGAAATGCCCGGGTTGGTCACTTGCTCAATTATACCAGATAATCCACAACTAGCAACAAGTGCTAGACATGTCTTATTGGTAATTCAGATAAAAGATAATCCGCAAGCGCACGGATAACCCGTTGTAGCATTTCACCCGAGAGTATTCCAGGGTATCGTTATTTATATTTTGCCAAAGGAAGACATAATTTACAAGAGTGTACTCATGCTCATAGGGTTACAAATGATAGGATATAACCACATTCCAATGCTGGGGTAAGGAAAGATAGATTGATAGATAGTGCGACACGCACAGAAGACAGTCACTCTCTTTATAAAAGGCGAGAGGCAAATCTAAGCAGAGAAAGACAAAGCAAAGGGTTGCTACTCCTAATGTACATCATCATGTAGTGCGCTAAGCTTCTACCTATTGCCAGGCCCACACAAGTTAAGACTAAGCAGCCTATGCATAGACACCATCGGGAGATCCGGTTTACGCAGAGTCTGCCCCGCGACGCCGGCCTTTTCATATATACTCCTATGCCGTGCCCGAACATGGAGGATTACACGGGACGGACAGGACTATCACCACCTGTCGCCTACCTCTACAAACCGTGGGACACGTTCACATCCAAGGGTGGAGAGAGAACCCTAGCACCATGCTAGCATCACTAACCACAACTCTAGATCACTCGAGGCACCTCGCAAGGCGACAAACCTAGAGCACCTTTGCAGGACATTGGACCCGATGTCTAGAGAGAGAACAACTAGTCTAACTAGCATAAACTAGACAAAGGATCAAATCTAGCACTAAGTTATCTGTAAGCGTTCGTCGCTTAAGAACGAGCGACGAACGATGAACTATTAAGAACAAGCCTTGATAATCGATGATCAAGTATGAACGAACGACGAACGTTCGATGAACGCTTACGACCGATCATCGATGAACGATGAACGAACATGAACAAACGATGAACGTTCATGCAAGAACGCGAATGGACTATGAACGAACAGCAAAAGCACATAACTACTACATGAGAAATGATATTCCATTATAAAGAACAAGTCTTACAATAGAAGTATACAAGAGCTATACCCAATTCTCCAAAGGACTTGGGAGCAAAAGGGTAGCCCACTACTCAGCCTAGCACTACCTAGAAAGCCTCTAGCTCTAGTGTGAGGAGGAGGGAATGAGCCTCTTGTGTTGGTGTGTGTGTAAAGGAGGGGGGGTACCCCTGCTTATATAGCCTTCCAATGACGATGGAATTAAGGCGGTTCCAAGCATTTATTGGGGTGGTCCCCCTGGCAACCGACCTTAGAAGGTCGATTTACAACTGCCATAGGAAGGTGGGGCCGAGGGGCCCACCTGCCATCTCGGCCGACCTGGCGGGGGGGGGGGGGGGGGGGGGGGTCGGCCGACCCAGGCCTGACCCCTCCTGGGCTGGGCCTTGGCAGTCAGGCCCCCCTCGGCCTCTTGGCCTCCAATCCAGGTGCTATGGCCCGCAGTTCTTGAATTTGTTGAATATTTGGCCTTTTGTCTTTGAATTGAATTCCCGCGGCGATCGTCATTTTATGGAAGTGTTGTTTCGTCGCTTTGGGGCATGTGTACACCTGGATTTTCCCTGTTTTCCACCTGCATACTAAAATCTAGAGGTACATGTGGAAATAGGTTATTCATAAATAATATGCAGGTAAAAAGTGTTAGTTCTTCCCTATTTATTGAGCTATTTGACGGTCGAAATCGTGACTTAACGACCGTCAACAACGATTTGTCCATATTGACTCGCTGCCCTGAAGCTTTGCAATAGCTCTCCAAAGCTTGTTTAACGACCTCCGCATTCTCCCTGTCCGCTCTGAAAAACAGCAGGCTGTCATCCACAAAGAGTAGGTGACTCACCATCGGAGCCGACGGAGCCACCTTTATGCAATTGAGCTGCAAAGACTCAACTTTAGACTTTAAAAGGCACATAAGGCCCTATGCTGCTAACAGAAAGAGATATGGAGAAATTGGGTCTCCTTGGCGATTTCCCCTCGAGGGTTTAAATTTCTCCATCCTTTCACCATTAAACAAAACCAAGAATGAGACTATTGACACGTCTCATAATCCTTTCTACCCATAGTCGATGAAAGCCTAAACGAATCATGATGGATTGCAAGTACTCCCACTCAACACGATTGTAGGCTTTCCTCATGTCTAGCTTCAGTGCACATCTGCTATCCCGGGCCCTTTTCTTCTTCATTAAATGCATACATTCGTACGCTGTGATGATGTTGTCTGTGATTAAGCGACCAGGAACAAAAACAGACTGTTCGTCAGATATTACCTCCGATAGGATACTCCTTAATCTGTTTAACACCACCTTCGATGCGATTTTGTAAATCACATTTCAAAGGCTTATTGGGCTTAACTGCCCAAGCTCCTCTGGGTTTTCCACCTTGGAAATAAGAATGATACATGTATCGTTGACGACCGCAGGATCGTCCTCACCCCATAACATATGCAGGACAACAGAAGTTACTTCATCTCCACATAACTCCCAAATGCGCCGGTAATCATCAGGGCCATGTGCCTTTGTTGGAAACATTTGAAAAAGTGCTTCCTTGACTTCCTCCTTGCTGTATGGTCGAAACAGCTGCTCATTCATTGCAGACCTGACCTTCTCAGGCACCGTATCTAGCACTTCATTCATGCTAGTTGTTCCCTCAGATGTATGCAAGTATTTATAAAAATCCGATGCCATGCAGCCCATCTCCTTCTCATCTTCCGTAACCTGACCAGTTGCCTTCTTAAGCCTTGAAATTCTATTCCGTTTCCTCCGCTGGCTCTCCCACAGATGAAAAAATTTTGTGTTCTTGTCCCCTGCCATGTGCCACATGATGCACAACCGTTGCTTCCACATTATCTCCTCCCTGTGATTGCGTTCGACTATTCTGTCCAGCACCTTGACTTCGGCATGTGTAGGTCCTGTGCGCACTGGGTCAGATCGCAATCGATCAAGCTCCGCCTTCAACTTCTTGATCTCCATCCTCACGCTACCAAAGGATCGCAGCTCCCATTCTCCCAAGTACTTGACACCACTAAAAGCTTCTGTTGTAGCTCCTTGAGCATGCCTGCCTTGCCTTCATTTGTCCAAGTCTGCCCCATCATTGGTAGAAAATCATTGTGAGTCTCCCACATAAGTTCATACCTGAACATTTTCCTCCGTCTCCTCCTCTTGTTGCCACCCGGGTTTTCACCTCACCGTAAAACTATATGGCCGTGGTCTAACGCCGCCCCTGTGAGGTGCGTGACCTTAGCCTTAGGGAACCTCGAGCACCACTCCGCGCATGCAAGGGCACGGTCTAGGCGAACCAGGTAGCAGGAGCCTCCTACCACTTTCTTCTCATATGTCCAGCTACGGCCTTCGTAACCCAAGTCATACAGGCCGCATATGTCAACCATCTCCCTAAAACCCTCTTATCTGAGAGTGACTCCGCTCTTGAACTCCAATATGTTCCGATCTGTGCATAACTTCATTGAAAACTCCTATACAGACCCAGGGAAGGGGAGATGTCGCCTTGATAAAATTCAGCATATCCCACGTCTGGTGTCGTTCCGAGACGTAAGCCTCGCCATAGACACACGTCAATCTCCACGGCTCCAACCCGTTCTCGGTGATGATAGCATCAATGTGATATTGCAAAAACGGTAATATATCCACTCTAGTTTGATCGTTCCAGAAAATTCCCAGTCTGCCACTGCGTCCTGAGCTACTAACAGCGAAAGCATTATCAAAACCAAGTGTACCCTTCAGTCCTTCCACCCATGATTTGTGAACCTGAGTTTCTAGTACACAAAGGATGGATGGGGCAACTTGCCTCGTGAGCTCGTGAAGCTCCTTCACCGTTGCGGAGTTGCCCAGACCGCGGCAGTTCCAACTTAAGCAACTCATTTGTCTTAGCGACACTCCATCCCGGAGCACGCCAATTGTTCTTCTCCTCCACCGCATGCTTCCTCAGCTTGTTCTTCTCACGGGGTGACTCTGCCGCCATCTGCTAACCCTTCGTGGAAAAAACCTGCTCATGAAACCCAGTTCAGACTCATCAAGGCTGGGCAGTGGAGCGAGTCGGCCCTGTAGTCAGCCCGAGCGAGGTACATAACGTAGAAGTCGATCGCAGGTCTCAGATCAGGTCAAAATCCTACGTCGGCGACAATTGCCGCCGGAGTCGACGGACCCTAGAAAACTAGGTCATACGGGCGTTTCTTACTGACCACTCCTGGCGCTTCGAGTTCTCGTTTGATGCACTTGCTTGCCCATACCATGTGCTCCAAGTACTTTGGTGACTAATAGCCATTTATCTTGTAGTGTCAGAAGGTGCATGTATATAGGTAATCAATTTGATGGCCCAATAGTCCAGTCCAGTACTTGTACAAGCAGCTAGCGAGGTTCCTTGGTTTAGGTAGACATGTTTGGCTTTTGTCGCCCCCAGATGGCGTTTGTGACACTATGAATCAATAACGTGTGGTGATGGATCTCAAAAAAAAAAAAAAAAAAAAAGAAGCTAGCGAGGCTCCTTAGCACTGCAGGCCGAGACGCACAGGAGAGCCCATCGTCCAATCAGCCAGCAGCCCATCACGGCCATTGCATCGCAGCCGTAATACGGCGGTCATACCGACGGATGCGTACGTCGATCGATTCGTTTCCCTGCTGCCATGCGCAAGCAAGAAAGAAGCCACCGCCGTTCCTCCGTGATTGCTGATCGGTGAATGGTGATCCTCCGCGGCTCCGCGCTGGCCGTCGAGGACGCGCACAGCTGCACACGAGGCAAGGTACGTCCTAGCTCCGTAGCTAGCAGCAGCCAGCAGGCCCTAATCACTTGAATTCATGATTGGAGAATTGATTTGTTTCATTATTGTTTTACTTTTCAGCTCGGCCATGCCTAGAAAGCATGCATCAGGAAGTAAGAAAAGGAAAATAAAGACAACGAGAAGATGCGTTTATCGAATCACAGAAAGGCGCCACGGATAAATTTGTTAAGAGTGCCACGAGCACTTCAAGGGAGCCTGATGCATTGGCGATAGTTGCTGTGGATGAACACATTAATTCCGAAGACAGTGGCGCTATAGAAGGCAATGGTGACATCAACGCCGATGATAACGATGTAAGTGATCATGAGAATATATTCCATTCATACAGGGCCGGCCCTGGAGGGGGGGCCAGTGGGGCGGCCGCCCCGGGCCCCCGAATCCCAGGGGCCCCTGGCTTGTGTATATACGTAGATGCATATGTTATAATAACGCTATCGACGGGAGAGAACAACAACAAAAGTAGACAAGAGGCGAGACATAATATAGGGTGGAGCCTTCTCTTTATTATTCTGAATAAACTTGTATATACAATGCTTGGGGTGCTCCACTATTTATACTCGGGGTTGAGGCCCTCCTTTCCTACTAGGAGAGGAACTCTTTGGTAAATTGCCCACATATGGAGTAGGACTAGGATGGGTTCTCCTGGAACTTCCTTTCCTTCTCCAACAAGTATAATTATTATAACACTCCCCCTTGGGCATTTTACGACGACACACATGTCTCATTAAAAACTCCTTCATAAAAACCCAGTGGGAAAAATGGAGAAAAGAGTACATTGTACCGTAGCTCTTAATTGCACACATTGCCTCGTTAAAAACCTCTTTTTTTGAGAAACATTCAGGTAAAAACTCAAATGGGGGAAAAAGAGTACAATGCTATATTCTTCTAGAATTTACTATACTGTCTTCTTGACTATAGTATTAGGGATTATGTGCTCAAGGAAGTTCTCCCCCTGATTTGCACACATCTTTTAAGCCTTTCATACCTTTATGTATGATTCACCAAATCTCTTCATTCTGATGCATTTCATGCATAAGGAGAATTTTGGTGTAAGGTGTTCCATGATCTTTGACTTAGTATGTTCCTTTTGTATTTGTGCAATACAAGCTGTATTATCTTCAAGATAATCTTTGGGGTTTCATTCTCAAATGATCTGTATCTGTAGTCTCTCAAAGTTCAAGACAAGATTATGATCATGTTATTCCTTCTCATCTAAGTACATTCTTGGGATGCCACATGCTGCGCGACAATTCACAAATGGTCTATATTTTAGAATATAGTATATCATGCTTCAAGCCATGATTTTCATCATTGCAAATCTGTAATGTTCATCCTTCAGGATCGATCAGAACAATTCTTCAATCAATCTTGATTCTCTATGGGGATAATAACCATTAATATTACCTTTCGTGGTAATGTAGGAAATCATCATTCTTGTGCTAGCTTGTACTTTCTGAGTACATATACCTTTCAGGTATGATGATTTCCATATAATCGGGTCTATACTCTCTTCTGGGATAGATGGTATTATTCAAGATTCGATTGGTAAGTCATTTCATGACTCCTTCCTTCAAGGATATTCTCCAAAAATGATTCTCTCCGTGAGATTCGTTCTCTCTTGCAAGAGGCTCTTGTGAGAGGCTTATGTCATTCTCCAAGAATACATTATATGTTGCGATAATTCTATTCGGGAATTATTCATTGTCCTTCAAGAATCTTGTCATTTGGATTTCCAGAATCCTGTGACTAAATGCATATTTATATTTCGCCAGAGATGCAGCAGAACTTCATTCGTATTATGAGAATATCAGTCTTTCAGAGACTTATGAACCATATACTTTCACCATTACGGTTCATATCCTCAATTGCATTCTTAATTGACCCGATTGTAACGCATACATGCGTCTGTGCCATGGACTTTGTTGCTAGATCCGGGTCCTCTACTTTCATGAGAGAAACAATTGCAATTCATGAGGAGATGTTGTACAACTTTTCTTCTATTCTCATATTCATCGATTGTTCTGCATTCCCAACACTTCTGTGTGCACAATGGTTGGGTTCTCATCTTCACGATGATCACTCTTATAAGCTTCTTAATCCTTCTTCATGAGGTGCTCTCTTCAAGAGTGGGAGGAGTTTCATAATTATTGCAATGACAAGTGTCCATTGATTTAGAGTCCAAAGGCGTCCCAATAGATTTTAGATCAACGACAAACAAGTCGACCGGCGATATAAGCACAAGCGTCCCTATGTATGTCACATGCAGTATTCGGTTTACTTCATGTAAACTTAACTTCTGGTTACTCCTCTCTTCAAGATTATTCTGGCATTACGCTTCATGCGCCTATTCAGTGCGTGATTCCATTTCTGCTTCAAGCTTCCAAGGAATGATAATGTAAGGCATTCTTTCTGGGTCCATTCCCCCCCTAATGCCAACATTATAGCATACAATCTCTAGTGATATCCCCTATCATAGGCATTCAATTGACATAACGTCCAGGTTATATCACCAAACTTCAAGTGGGAGCCCATTCATGTATGCAAAGATGGTGAAAATATTTGCAAAATATTTACGCATTTATATGCAGTGAGCTAGACATGCTCGGCATTCTGAATTGAGACTTTCTATCATGTCAAAATGACAATGATAATGTCTAGCTTCTTTTTCATTGCAACAAAAAAGGATTTAATTGCATAAATCATAAACTCCAAATAAAACACTTCATGGTCAAATAAACACTTCAAGGTAAAAGAAACAACAAGTTTCATAATGTTAAAACATGCAAGGAATTTTATTCTTCTAGAATATTTGATTGCCAACATTTTCAATGTTTAATCCAATCATCCAGGACTAGATCATGTCTGTTAGATTTTCTAATATATCCACATATTTCCTATGCCATCATCAATCAAAATTCTCCCCCTTATCACACCATCACTAAACTTCAAGTTCATTGGATGCTTCTTGCATTCGCTACGACACAATGCATGTATCATAGGCTGCAATTATACTACTAGTATAACAATAATTAGTGTGAAAACTCACATATGTACCATTCATATACACAATATTCTCCGAAATCATGTGAGTAGGGTAGATTGTGATAAAAATACTTGCATTGGTTCATGTGCTTCTAATTTCCATTCTACCTGCTTGGTAGTAATGCACAAAGAACTTATGCAGTAACCTACAAGGTTATATGTGGCTTCATAGTGGACAAATATCATTGCAGATGATTAATACTAACAGACTTGGTAAATCATTATGTTCAGCATATAATCCATATATTCCAAGCGAAATTTAACAAGTATACTTCTGGTATTAAAAAAAAAGGCAAGAAAAATCAAGCCAAATCCAAGCTACATATAGACTGCAAGCTATATCATAGATAAAGAACAAATTCAATTTGCAACCGAGAATATTATATGCATGCTTCAGGCTTAAGCTTCAAGCTAATATCTCTTCAGGATAAAATAAATGCTCACTCTTCTAAAAGTTTGCATGATCCATCTAATTCTTTCAAGAATTATAAACTTAATGCACCTCTATATAACAACTACTACTTGGTAGTTTATTTTAAATTTGGAAGACTATGCCGAATCCCCATACACATATTTAACTCATCACTAAAATGATCATCCTCATCCAGGAGGTTATCATCGGGAGCTATATTTTCAGAATTCTCGCTCAAACCTTCAAGGTTTTAGTGATGATATCTATGAAACTACAATCAATCTTCTATGATTGTATTGTCTCTTCTTCATGAGAGCTATAGTAAACAGATTTTATCTTCAAGATTTTGTCCAATAATCCTGTTATACTAGCTGCAAGCTTCCTAGTATATGCATTCTCAAATTCTTCTATGAATTTGACGAATGTTGTGCCAATGACCAAGTATTCTGTACTTAAGACAATGTAAATAGTCTGGATTAACTTCTGTTGCTAAATAATTCACTTTCGGTTTCTACGTGATCCCAGAAGTTTATGCATTCAACAGCAACATAATTCTAGTGTAATGATATGAAACTTCAAGTCATCTCAAATACACTGACATTCATGTGCCAATATTTGGGTTATCTTCTTGATTTACTCATTCGGTGAGTCCCAAAATATTTTAGGATTATTCCAATTCAATTTACTTTATACCAAAATATTGCACAACTACTAATTGTTCTGCAAAAGTAGCATGCAATTCACTCTTCTTGGGTCGCATAATTCTTCAAGAAATATCTCACTTCTAGGAACAATTTTGGTACTTTTAGTGACCAGACTGGATAGTAACCATGCAGGGTTTAATAACCATTCTAGGTTAATCAGGATTTTTATTCTACTAGAAAATAGAACAAATGATTCAAAATACATGTGCATTTAAGTTTACTACATGTAAACAATTCAATGGGTGCAAAAGTAATGGATACAATTCTCGGAAGCATTGTAGCAATAAGGTAAAAGAAAAACCAAAGCTTGACACATAGACTTCAAGCTATTATGTATTAAAAATGAGGTCTCTACTAGAGATTACATTAATCCACTTAAATCAATTCAGGAATCAAGACTAATTGCATTACTACTTCTACAATTACCATCTACTAGATCGGTATTTTGGACTATTTCGAGTCCCTATGCACGGCTTCTAATTCATCACCAAGAAGATTATCCTCATTCATGAGGTTATCATCCAAAGCTCAATTTTCAGAATTGCAGCTTGATCCTTCAAGGTTCTTGGTCTCATATTGTGACGTACCTTCCATCTACAAGATGTTTTCATTCTTCTCTTCAATGGTTTGTGAAGACTCCTTCAACTTCAAGCTACATGCTTTTAATGAGGTTGACTTCCTTCTAGGAATTCTTCTTCTTACCATGAAGTTCTTGGTACAATTCGATAAGGTGCTTGGGTGTTTTTCTACACCTATAACAATCTTGATCTTGTTTACCGTATGCTTCCTCTTTAGGCTGCTAAACCTTAGCATTCTTATTCTTCTTGAATTGTCAGGCTTTACCTTTACCTTTCTCAGGTGCCTTCCATTAGCCCTTCCCCTTATCATTCTCCGTGAATAATGTAGCATTCGGTGCTATTTAGCCAGTGTAACAAGACGTATGATCCTACAAGATCGTCTCATTCTCCCCCTGATCATACTTCAAGTCATTACTCAGGGTTACTGGCTACTCACATAAGCGAGCTTGGGGTGTTAGGTAGAGAGTTTTATGTATGAGCTTGTTTTTACCAAGTTCAACGTCACAAATCTTCATGTGAGTGACGATCTCATACTATATGGTATTATAATCCACAAATGTCTTGTAATGTTGAGAGCGTAGGTGCTGCCATTCACGCTCAACTATTTAAGAAAGATTTCATCTTCTCAAAGTGCTCATCTTCATTATTCATTCTGCAGGAAAATGCTTAAGTGATGACTCAGGAAATCCAGTGCCTGAGATTTATCCACTTCAGTTGGATCAATATCCTCATTCTTGAGTTTAATCATCTTCAAGAGATTTTTAACACTCAAGAGGATTTCATCATCATGTGATCAAGATAAATAGTTAAAACCATTCGAGATAAGCACATCGAATTCATGTTTCACAAATTGAGATATCTACAAGATATTCATATGAAAGTGCATAGGTTTACTTCTAGTAAACAATTTGTAGAATGCAAAGAGTAGCGGATCAAAAACTCGAAGAAAAGACCTAAAACCATGTTTCTATGATTAAAGGCACATTTTAATCATGTTTTAATTCATTATACATGATATGCATGATTTCAGATCAAGAACACAGTAATTATGCACAAACAGGAGGTTCAAACAGCAAAACAGCAAGTTATTATGCTTCTGACATAAAATTTCCTAAAACCCAAGGTGTTATCTACAAAATAACAGTGTTCAGCCCTTTTCTAGAGACTACAGGGTCTATTTTGCAAAACATCTGGGTCAAATCGTAAATTCAGAACAATTTGGACCTATTTGCAAAAAAATAGGACTGCGGGTTCCATTCTGGAAAAATTCAGGGGCTTTTCTGCAAAAATTCATAGCCTAGCCGCAATTTCTTCAAATTTCAGGGGGTTTTCAGCAAAATTTCCGATCTTTCTATTTTCCTCGCGATTTTCTTTTGTTTTTCAGAAACAGGCCGGCCTCATGGGCCGGCGCACCGGCCTACTAGGCCCATGAAGGCCCGTTCCGGCCTACCAAGCCGGCATAAGAGGGAGGAAGATTAGGGTTTCCAAACCCTATCCTCACTCGCCTCCCTCTCTCCTTCACTTTCCTCCTCCTCTCCCGGTGCGGCGCGGGCGATGCGACGGCGCGGCTCGCAGCCGGCCATCGCCATGGAGGCGAAGGAGCTCCGCCTGCTGGCGGGGATACGGCGAGGGCTCGCGTGGCCGTGTGCTGCGGCGTGCGGGCTGTGGCGGGTGGTCGCGCGCTCAGATCCAGCGGCGCGCGAGGCGGCGGCGTCATGCGGTGACACGGTGGGGTGAGGCGGAGGCATGGTGGCGGCAGGCCACTGCTCTCGCGAGGCGAGGAAGCGGATCGACGGCCGATTCGGCGGCGCAAGGCGGGAAGTACGACGGCAAGTCGTTATCGCCGTGCTCCGGTGCGCGGGGCCCCTCCATCCGGTGGAGGGAGGCCCTCGGTGGGTGGTGCCGCTGGCAGATCCGGTCGCTAGCGGCCAGAACCGGTGGACCTCGGGTCGCCGCGGCCTTGCAGTGGCCGGAGACGGCGACTCGACGGCGATACGGCGCACGCGAGGAGGAAGACGGGGCGGCGGGCCCCGCGCGGATCCGGGCGGGTCAGGGCTGGACCTCGGCCTGTTGCGGGTTGGATCCGACCGGATCTAATTGGATCCGAGACGGGCCGGTCTTGAAGCTCGGCATGATGCGGCGGTTAGGGTTAGGGTTCCGACGAGTTCTAGATCTCGTCGGGTTAGGGTTAGGGTTCATCCTATCCCTTTTATTTTTTACTTTTTTCTGATTCCTTGCTGTGATGCATGTATGTGTGCCGGCGACTTGCAAGTCGTCGGGTTTGTGCATGTCTTGGCCGCGGCGGTGCATCGCCGGCAGCGGTGGCGGCTACCAGCCCCACCAACTGTGTGTAATGCAATGCTAGATGATCCCTAATTCTAGGTGTAGGGATGCGGTAAACTCAGTTTAGAAAAACTGAGGCCAGAGCCATCACGATCAACACTACGACTAGGTCGATCAGCGAGTTTACCTTAGGATTCAAGATGCATCAACATGTATACCATCCACTGGACTATCGCGTAGGACAGAGCCAAGGACTTAACCGCGTAGGGCGTATACATGCAGTTCTTCATGACTCCATGTACTCGTTCCCCGTCAACAGCTTCGCGTTGGCGCGGACGTCGATGCCGTCGAGCACAAAAATCGAGGTGGCTCGATTCCCGAGGTCTGCACGCTTCCCAAGGCGGCGCGAAACTTGAGGCGGCGAGTTTGCAACTCGCCGACTCCTCCTGGTCGTCAACTTCGGCGGCTTCTACTTGCTCCGTAGAGCGTGCTGATAACGTGTTATAATAACGCTATCGACTGGAGAGAACAACAACAAAAGTAGACAAGAGGCGAGACACAATGTTGGGTGGAGCCTTCTCTTTATTATTCTGAATAAACTTGTATATACAATGCTTGGGGTGCTCCACTATTTATACTCGAGGTTGAGGCCCTCCTTTCCTACTAGGAGAGGAACTCTTTGGTAAATTATCCACATATAGAGTAGGACTAGGATAGGTTCTCCTGAAACTTCCTTTCCTTCTCCAACAAGTATTATTATTATGACAGTATAAACAGGCCTATGGTCTCGACCAGCAAAACGTCAATCCAAACGGGCCTTTCGCGTGGTATAAAAAAGTCCACTTCAGTCCAAGCAATCCCACGTTTGTAAGTGTTGGCCTGCCTCCTTGTTAATCCCCGCCGAGCTAATGCGGCAATCAGCAACAGCAGACCGCGTTTAGCATCACAATTCTCTTTTGCGGCGCACCCAAGTCACCTATACCACAGGTCAAAGTCGCAAATGCTGATCGCTCGATGCGACGCCGCGCGCACTGCCGCAGTTTAGGCGAGTCGTCGTGCCTCCGGGTGCCATCGCATCCTGTCAAGGCCGGAATTCAGCCTGAGTGCCTGTCTTATGCTTAAGGAAGTTCGATACTACATCGATTGATTGATTTTGATCGATATTTTAATTTTCAATGAGATCATGTCAACTAGAATATGCATCAGGCTGTGAAAAGGGGAAAAGAGGAAACGAGTAACAAAAAGGAGCCATGGGCATTTTGTTTGAGAGTAATACGAGAACTTTATGGAATCCAGATTTTCAAGTACATCAAAAAGATATATAGTTATCCTAATATTTCTATTGCTTATCATATCTTACTTAATTTTTAAATAATTGTTTATGGTTTACAAACGTCTAGAGAGTGGTTGAATGGTTTGATCACACTTTATGCTTCAAGAAATATAAAGAGTTACCGCCATCAGTGGTTTCGCATCTAGAAATATAAAGAGTTACCGCCATCAGCAGTATGACATCTACAAATATAAAGAAATGATGGTAATATGTATAGAATTTTTTTATATCCTATTAGTTTTTACTGGAAAAAAAATTCATACATAGATGCAATGAAATTCTCGATTTAATACAGAAGGGCCCCCGACTTCTAAATTCGCCCCGGGCCTCCAAAATCTCAGGACCGGCCCTACATTCATATACTTCGGAAACTGCTAGTGAGTTTACTACGATGATCCAAGAAATTGGGATAGCCTTGAAAGAAGCTTTTCAAAGTTAAAATTATTGTTGAACTATTTGAGGTCGACTATGTCTCCAGAAAGATTAAATGGATTGGCCACCTTATGCATCGAGAAGAAATTGGTAGACGATATTGATATCGATACCATCGTCAATGACTTCGCATCTCAAAATGTCAGAAGGAATTTCTAAGGTAATATGCAGGATTAATAGATATAAGTATTGTGTTTTATGTTGATAATCTTTTATTGATAAACTCTTATATATATGTATACACTATATTTCAATGTTTATATAGAGGGGTGCCTCCGTTTGTAGTTTCGCTCCAGAAAACCCAAACCTGAGGGCCTGCCCTGACCGAACTGCTGCCCAGCCGGCCTGCTAAGCGCGCGGACCGTGAACCACGATTGGGGGAGATGCCGAGCCTGAGCCTGTGGCGTGAATTGCCGAATGCCGCTCCATCAACACGGCGTACAGCTTCCGCCAGCAATGCCACCAGCACTGTATGGTGCCCGCATGCTGTCAAACGACTCCGCCGGCTACGGCAATCACATCTGCGTGTCTGGATGCGTCCAACAGCCCGCACCTCACCTGGCTAAAGAGCCGCCCGCCTGCCCGCCACCATGGGCAAGAATTTCGAGTGTGGTGAATGTGGGGGTGGTCGACTGATCAGGAGAGATGATTTCGCGGTGATCTCGGTTCTGTTTCGCTGGTCCACAGGTTGCAAAGAGTCAAGGGAAATTTGGGCAGGTCGGGCATTGTAACAGCCTCAATTTCAAGCTCAATAAAAATCACTCAGTTTTTGAACTTTTTAGATTTTTGAGATAATTTCATGTTTACAAAAATAAAGTCCCATTAAAGTAGATGAACAAATACAATATGAAAATTTTCTAAATAAAAGCTTGTGCTCAAAGTGCTTGTTCTTTTTTTTTCCTTTATTTGGATTTTATTCGATGTTTGAATCTCCTACCAAATTTGAAATCCATTCAAATTTGGCCAAAATAGAAACTCAGAAATTGTTTAACCCTTTCTCCTTTTCTAGGCAAACCTATTTCTCTTTCTCCCGCCGTGGGCCGCTCCTCTCTCTCCTCTCGACCCGCTACGGCCCAGTTCGGCATGGCCCGGCCTAGCCACGTCGTCTCCCTCCTCCAGCCCTCTCCCATTGACACGCCGCCGTCGACGTGTTGCCGTCGCCTCGTTTCGCGCCGGCGTGCCGCCCCTCCAGCCCGCCTCGCTCTGCCGCCACGTCGCGCTGGCTGAGCTCCGCTCTCGAGAACCTGCAGTGTGGCGCCGCAACATTGGACGAAGTCGCCGCCGCCTTCTTTGACCTCGCCGGATAAGGTCGCCGCCGAGTGGATAAGGTCGCCGCAAATCTTGACCGTCAACGCTTCGCGGCTAAGGCTCTCCCTCTCTGCCTATAAAAGGCTCGAAGCCCCTCGCCGCGACTCCCTCTCCCTCTCCCCCAAACCCTAGCTTCTCTCTTTCCCCCCAACTCCGGCCACCGTCAATCTCCGCCACCAGAGCACCTCCGACCTCGCCAAGCTGCCGGTAAGCTCCGCCGTGCTCCCCTTCCACTCTCCCCATCCATCCTTTTCTCTCTCACTCACTCGAACCGCTCCCTCACCGTGCCGCCACGGCTGCCGCCACAGCCATCTCGTCGGCGGCCACATGCATGGCTGCGCTAGCCTAGGCGAGCATGCGCACAGCTTCCCGGCGCTCGTGCGCACCTCACAGACCCTCAAACCTCGCCCAACACGCAAGGACGCGCGATCCCCTCGCGCACCGCCGTCCTGCTGTTGGCGCGGGATACGCGCACCTTTGATGACCGCAAGCGCACGGGTCAGTTGTAGTAGCTTTTCCTTTGAAGAGTATTCCAAGGTTTATCGAATCCAAGGACCGGCAAGCAAACCATAAGCATTCTACTATTAAGCACATCAAACTAATCCTAAGCATTAAGCGCAATTGCATATGACGTTGAACAGGAGAGAAATTGGATGAAGTGTTGATGTGCCGATCGGCGCAAGGGCTGTGCCGATCGGCACAGATAGCGAAACAATAAAATAAGAGAGAATTGCAAAGCCAATAATCTAAGTAAACGAGTCTTAGCTAGATATGAATGAAGCACACACCAGTAGCACAAGTTGCAGTTCATAGCAAAAGGTAATCTACTATAGTCCAATGAAGCACATCAATCTATCATCTCCTCTAGTCCCGCACCCATGCACCTAAGCTGTTTGCTGCGACCCTGTCACGGCGGCGGCTAATAAGGCAAAGGAAAAGGCACTACGGTGAGCATCTATTAGCATTGCGTCACTATTAGATTTCATATGCGATCCTTGTCGACGGCAGCTAATCTACTAATAGAATTAGTTTTCACATGCGATCCTAGGACGGCAACTAATCTACTAATAGCTAAACAACACCGACAAGATAAACAACGCACCTTTCTGTTGCATCCAAGGATGGTGCCGATCGGCACAAGGGATGTGCCGATCGGCACAACATGACTGTAGCATATTGCAACAAGAAGAAAGACATAGAGGAGAACAAGATCGAAAGAAAACATGAACACAAGACAGATCAATCGATATAGCGCATAGAAAATCATCACAATCACTTACCGTGACGACGACGACATCCGGCTCTTGAACCTTGGTCTAATTGAATCCACAGACTAACTAGACCCTAATTAGAGCTTCACCACGTGGGTTGACTCCTCTTAGAACCCTAGCCATCTCCTCCAACTAGCCAACTAGAAGAAATCTAGACAACTAGGCTACATGGTGAAACTGGCGGCGTAACGCCGCAAGTCTTAGCTCTCAACTCGAAATACTTTGATTATATGACAATGCGTACAAAGGGGGACGTCCCTTGGGACATATATGTAGTGGGGAGGTGCCTGGAGGCGTCCTCCACCCAATCTAGGTCGGTGCCGGTCGGCACAAGGGTTGTGCCGGTCGGCACGAAACGTGTACAACTCGGACTCAATTTTCCTTTTTCGCAGCTCCGCCTTCTAAAAATCATATCTCCACCTTCCGGACTCCAAATGAAGCAAACTTAGACTCTATCTTGTAGCCCTCGAAAAGATCTACAACTTTTGTATTATTTAGATCTCCAGATTCCGTCATCTTCACGCCCAAAATCGCGTTGCAAGATATTCTGTCCTGATTCGGACTTCTCTGTGCAGTACTCATTGCGGGCCTCATATCTCCTAGCTCCGGAGTCCAAATAATGTCATCCATATGTGTTCGGAAAGCACTCGACGAGATCTTCAACGTTGGTATTCAACGGATTTGCGTTTAAGGTCGTCTTGAACTCCAAATCCTCGTCACAAGATGTTACTGTCCTGGACTCCGCGAAAATCTCCAGATTTCGAGAATATTTTGGGTGAGCCTTCTAGAAGACTTGGAAACCAAGCAAATGAGTTTGGGCCTTGCGTGTTGGGCTTCATGGACGTCAAAAGAGTGCTTGAGGTGCCGCGGGCTAAGGCTTCGACCCGTCGTTGATGTATAATTCGCCCCACTTGCTTTATATGTCGTATTTCACCTAAAATGACACAAAAACACAAAAAGACACTAAAGAAGAAAAAAAAGTCATGATTAGTGGCAATAATCAATACAATATGGTGAATCATCATCGATATATTAAGCGAATTTGGCACTAAAAGGTGGTCATAATGAGTGCCAACACCTGCTTCTCTTCGGCGACGCCGTGCCGCCACTCCGGTGCCCGCCGTCGACACCATGCTCCTCCCCGAGCTTCACCATCCCGCGCTGATCCTCGGCAGCATGATCTCGTCGAGCCTCCGCCAGCCCAGTCGCTGGCGAGCTCTCCGGCCAGCCGCCGCCGCGCCAGGCCCAACTTCGGCCATCTTCTCTCTCCCATCCTCTATAGACCTGGTCTACGTGAACCACACGCACATCTCACCTCTGGTCCACAAACCCATGAACCATGTCCACCGCACAGTATCCAGATGCACTATGCAGTCCGGTCCCACCTGTCAGCCTCTGATCTCCTTTTCTAATACGAAAATAATTCTAGAAATTTCAGAAAAAATCTCCGGACCTTGTACCTTTTGCAGATAAGCCCCTAAGCTTTGTTATAATTCTGTTTAAGTCCTGTCTTTTTCCAGAAACACCCCTATACTTTTCTGTAATTAAATTTTAGTCCCTACCTTTTTACACCAAGGTCCCTAAACCTTTCTATAATTATAGATAGGTCCCTAGAAATTTTCTATAATTATAGATGGGTCCTCAGAGTGTTTCTGTAATTGCAAATGGCCCCAAGATCCCTTAAACTTCCGTACTTCTCAACCGTAATTCTGTTTTGAGCGATTCTTGCGCTCACGCGTTCGTAGAAACGCGAAGAACCTCATCGTGCCCTTCTTGAAGCTCCACACTAGATCTATCAGTCGTCCATGCCTCTCTCCCGTCAATGCTAAACCGAATCAATCTTCCTGTGTCATAAGCTCCTCATTCTAACTCCAATTTAATAGATTCTTTTCCCTAATATTCCTCCAACTTCCAACTCCAACCAATCATGTCAGTCCCTCCAATTTGATCTTCTATGTGGAGTTTACTTGGATTTATTTGGACTTGTTTTATTTTATCGATAGTTTATTTATTCGATGTTAGTCGCGTATGCTAGACGCCGACGCCCACGAGGAAGATCTGAAGTTCGAGGAGGAGTTCGAGCACACAAAGTTTGAGGAGGATCCCAAGGAGTTGAATCTCGAGGACGAACCTGAGGGCACAGACTTCGAGGAAGGGCCACACGACACGAACTTCGAGGATTGAGCTCAAGCTGGTTTTTGAGGCAAGCTCTAACTTTTCTTGATCATGTTGATCCTATGTTTTACAACCACAACCTATGAATGGCCTGTTTTAAATACTATTATGATGCATGCTATTTTGCTATTTGAAATATTGTGCTAGTTATGATCCCACTTGAATTTGCCAACCTTGATATTGATGTCTGTTACCTTGATAAACCTAGATTTCTCCATGATTATACTAAAATAATGCTGGAATGCTGCCTTGCTACTAGTATGCTTAGGAAATTTACCGCAATATTCATTATTGCTTCACATACAATACTCATGCTTTTTGGTGAAATGTGTGAAAGGTGTGCTTGGTGTGTGTGAGTAAACAAACGTGGGATGGTGATAATAACCAACTAGCGTGTTGGGGTGAAGTGGGATTTTCAGGCAGGGGCGAGTTGGTGAATGGTGGATAGTGTACCCACATAGGTGGGGATAGGTGCAGTCCCACACTGGTGGACAGTTGCTTTGGAGATACTCGCCTCGACCGTTTAAGAACCGGTCCGTTGGACCTACTCACCTAGCAATTCTTCGTGCATCCACAAGTCCTGACATGGGCGGGACTTTACCTTACCTTTCTGGTGGTCAACCACATGTACCATCTGCTGGCAGGGGCAACGGGAAGTCAGGAAAAGGACTCGGTATCTTCATGGGCCGTGCTCCTGGTTTTGAAGTGGCAACTTTTGTCCGTGGACCCCTGATTATTCGTCCCGTGAGGTGGAAGTGTTGGAACCACTCGGGGAAGATAGGTTTCGCTATGCCCCTCCTACCACGACGGTGGAAAAGAGGAGGTGTAGACTATGGGTAAAGATGTACAACCTCTGCAGAGTTAAAATCTATCCGGATAGCCATGTCGCGGTCACAGAGTCGGTAAGACCGTGCGTCCGAAGGCTCGCCTAAAATTTGGGAACTGGCGGAATTGATGTATCTCCCCCAGGGCCAACCCACTTAATCTTGACAAACAAATTCTTTTCTAAAAAGTTTTTATGCTTTTAAAATGAACCCTGCATTGAAATAAGCTTTCCGCTAAAGTATAAGCCCTATAGCCTGACTTTTGATAAAGCCAGATATGCATCTATAAATCCCTTGTGTAGTGTTAGGGCTTGCTGAGTACCTTATGTACTCACTCTTGCTTCAATCGTTCAGATGAAGACCGATGTTTATGTTGACGACGGCTATGAAGAGTAGATGATGCTAGGGTTGCATCCTACACTCAAGTTACCTGTAGACAATGGTCCCAGTCCGCTTCGCTGTTTCTTTTTGTGTTCGTGGAGCTTGCATGCCAGCTTGTTATTGTAAATCCTATAAACTTTCTGGTTCTGTAATAATATTTGAAGTATGGTTGTGATATTATCTTTGTATGTGTGTACCAACTACTGATCTAGGGATTGGTACGGTAAGCACAGTGGATTACAGAAATGGGGTCCGACAGGCATGTCACAAGCATGGTTTACAAAACCATGGTAAACCGCACGGTTACCGCGAAAACCGCCCAAACTACACCGGAGTGGTTTGGGCAGACGAGCGGTTTTCGTCAAAAAGATTTGAAAAAATTTGAAAATTTGAAAACCGCTCAAACTGCACGGTAAACCGAGAAAACCATGCGGTTTACGGCTCCAACCGAGCGGTTTATCGTTGAAATGAAGAATTTTCTCGGTAAACCGCACAACCCGTGTGGTAAGCCGTGCAAACACACGGTAAACCGTTAAAACAGTGCGGTTTGCCACGGCAAATTCCTCCAAATGGGCTGCAGTTTTCGCGAAAACCACAAAACTGCGAAGCATCGGTTTTGACGACGTGGCAAATTCCCCCAAATTTAACACCAGAATTCGCGCAGTTTGGGCCACAGTTTTCGTGAAAACTGCGAAACCGCGGTGCAGCGGTTTTGACGACCCCGGCGATAATGCAAACCATTGTCGCAAGTGGAGTTTCATCACGACAGGCAAAGGAAGTAACGGCGGTGGAACAAAAGTTAAGTTCAATGGCTAAGAAGGAAATTCAAATTTTTAAGTGGCTAATAAGTAACCTCAACTTTTCTAGTGGTTGATATGGAATTTGCTACAGTGAGCCTAGGTGTGAAGGTAAACTTAGTCTTTTCCAAAGATAGGTAAGCTTAGTTTGAAGTGTATCATGGTTGCAAATAACTTTTCAAACTAAATACGAGTTGCATTTCAAAAGTATTTGTGCTACCCTTCTCACTCACTGAGATTAGACCCATAGTGGTCCATGGGCATATATGTATCCAAGTGGTGGGATTTTAGTACCACCTTACTAGTGATCAAGTGAGAGGAATGCCAACATATATAAGCCAGGTTGCCCAACATCACCAACATTGTATGCTAAACCTTTTACGTGAAGCGAGGACGAAAACGTATGGGAGTGTGGGGTCCACCCAATGAGCAAGAGCTATGTCCTTAGAGATGATACAAAATATCAGTGTGGATCAGTGTGGTGGATATCATTTTTTGTTTTTCTTTTACATCCTTTCTATTTTTTATTTCATATCTACTTCAATCCTTGCAAATAATAGTAATTCTGGTGACTAGTTGGTGACTTGATGTGGATCTGTGGGTCAATTACACGTTTCCACAATGATCTGTGGGTAAATTGAAATGCACCCTGTAATTTGGAACATATACTGACTCTTTTCCACAATGTTTTTTAGATAAGGGGATATATTTATATTCCAGCCTCTATATCAATTGATACATGTAGCTGTTCCATTATTACAAAGTCTCAATGACAAAAGTCCCACGGTATCATAAAAACAAAATGTTGATCCATGATCACAAAAGTTTCAGCACTTCAGAAAGAAATCAAAAGGTCATTCTATTCTTGGACCACCATCCATTATTTGTGAAGACTTCCAAAGTTGCAGTTTCAATCCGACTGCACGCCATCTTCAGCATCAAGCTGTCCACCTCCTTCTGAAGAATGACCAGAAGCGAGCCCAATAAGTTCCTCTGAACATCACCTGCATATATGAATAAAAGGTCTTTTTATCAAAAACCACATCATTGCGACATAGCCATATAGCCCAACACAATGCACAGATTCCACTCCAGATTAGCCTGTTTCGTTTCTTATCAGTTCCCCCAACCAGTCAGAAAACATATGCTGAAAGTCAATAGGAGGAGTGATATTAAAAGAAACATAAATAATGCACCAAATGAATTTATCTAGCAGGAAATCAAAAAACAAATGTTGAATACACTCACCTAGATTGTAAAAATAACATTTCAGACTACCATGCCAATTCCTCCTAGCAATATTGTCTTTTGTTAAGGTTACACCTTTGTAGGCGTACCACATAAACACTTTTATTTTGAGTGGAACTTTGATTTTCCAAATATTCATCGTGAAGGGTAAGGCTCGTGTCACCATTAGGGCTCTTCTATACATGGATCTCACCGAAAAGGTCTCATTTTGGTGTAGAGCCCAACAAAAAGAGTCTCGTTGTATTGACAACTCAACCTGCATGATTGTCTCCACTAATTGGACCGAAAAAAGGAGAGCATGAAAGCAAAGAAGTGACTCTTTTCCTCAACTACTCAACATCAGAACAAAAAGCAAAGAAGTGAAGGCATGTGTCTGGCATCATATAGAAGCATCTAAAGTATTTCGCTGAACGAGACCGTTACCTAACCTGATGTGTGCAGATACTATGTATGTGGAATGTGAGCTGTGCCATCAAAGTCGGGTGATCCAACAAAGCCTTTTCTTTTCTTTCCTTTTGGGATGCTGAGTAACGTTTCTATCATTGAGAACGAAGGAATCTTCAATGTTTCTTGCACAACAAATCTAAAAAACACCAGGAAAGCGTTTACAACTTTAGGAACTAGGAAAGCTATGGTCTGCAATGCTGCTGGAGCAGCCTTGTGGTCCGTCTAGATTGCCGTGAGTTTGATTAATAAATTCACTTAATCACGGAAATGAAGATGTGTTTCAGCACGGGAAGCACATTAGTGTTCCATTCGAAGACGTGTTTTGTAACTTGTAATCGATGTTTCTTGTATTATATCACAATTTCTTTTTTTCATGACACAGAAAATTATTCTGGAGTTCAACTGAAGATTCAATTCAGGTGCACTTGCTGATGGCCCCAAATTTAGTACCAGCGGATAACTCGTGATGGTGTACCATATCCATGATGATTCATCTTTATTCTCTTTTACTGAAGATGGACAAATCGTCTCAGCTGTGGGTGAACTAACTTTGCTATTGTCAAAGAAACTTGTTGAGCAGACCAAGGGCGAGGGGTGGATTTTGAGGGCCTTCAACTCTAGCTATATCAGTCCCTTTCTTTTCAGTGCTACTGGATTGGCCCTACAAAAGCTGGTAGACACAATGGTGACAAAGGCAGTATCTTATTTTTAAGTGCTTTATGAACTGGATTGTAGTGACAAGTTGTTCAAGGGTTAATATCACAAACAGATCCAAGGTTTGCGACATAATCAAATCAAGAAACATTGCCTAATGTCAATTGTTAATTAAAAATGAAATGTAGGAAACATCACTTTCTTAAATCAAAATTCTATTGTCACCTTATGAGCTATAATTCTTGGCAATAAATTTTGATTTCCAGTACTAACACATCTGGCTATATCATGACAATCCGTTTTGTAGGCAGAATCAAGTATGAAAGGATAATGATGAGGTTCAGATCTGAGCATCAGTTTCTAGGAGGCCCAAGCTAACCATCTATGCCCACTTCTGCATGACAAAACCGAATTAAGAAGCGTTTACAACTTCACTGTACCTGCTTAGGCCATGGCGATGGCTTGTTCCTGGAATGCAAGAGTTGGAATGGAGTGAACTTCTATATGAAAATATAGACATAATAGTATCAAATTCCAGCAAGAATTCTCTAGCTGCTCTATTACCATTCTAACTTTATTAGTTGGCACCTATCAGTATGAATATGCATCAGCATAACCAAGGCGATCTGACAGGTACATTGCGTAAACGCTATCAAATTAGTGCACTGATATAAATAAGAATATGATGCTTCACAAGCCCTGCTTGTCTTCTTGTTCTTTCATTTATATCTTGGTAATTAGAATAGGAACTAACCAGATCAGTGAGACGCTAGTTATCGTTGTAATTAGCGGAGAAACTTGCTCAGTTAGAGCAAACTTGTCGGTAGAGAGCTATGACAGAAAGAGAGAAAAAAAAAACTTTGGTAGAGTAATCTAAATGCCCCAGGGATCAGATGTTAAGTATTATGAAGGAGATCATTCCTTGTGCTTATGATATATATCAGCTTCGACATTATCCAAATTGCTATGAACATAGTATTTCTCACACATTGTTGCGTTCAGTAATCATGTTCGTAGAAGTTCGAAAGCAACAGAACGGGGCAGAATGCAGAAGCATTCCAGCGAACACATAGAGGGTGCTTGGTGTTAAGATGCCTCACCACAGATCATTGAACCGCCGGGCACCGGCATTGCATTTCCTTTGTTGCTGCCCATTTGTTACATGTTCTGCTTCTTCTCATCTGCACGGCCACGCCCAGAGCTTCTGCGCCATGGGTGAAGCTAGGTAGACGCACCCGAGTGCACTGGCACCAGGGAAAAATCGAATTTCCAGTGATTACTATCTCATTTCCACCTCATAGGCACCACCTGGACTCATTCACGTGCACTCGGATCTTGGGTGCGCTAGTTTCGCCACTGTTCCACGCTATCCCCACTGCAGGGAAGAGTCTTGTTGCCCTCTTCCATTGAGTGAACGGAGTACCAAGCCATTTTGCAAGGATGGCGATGGGCGCCGCCAGGGACTGTAGGAGGCAAATGATGGATCGTACAGTGGGTGGTACCTCAAATTCGAACTGGAAAGTATGGAAGAGGATTGTGCTGTGGTAGCTGGGCCGCGTGGGGAGGATGGACTGATCTCTGGACAGTAAGGGCAGGGAGACGCCGGATTGGGAGTTCTTCGTTGATTCGCTCACTTGTGTCACCTGACATCTCCCTCTCCGTGCCACATTCACTCCCTGCCGCCGCCTCTACCATTCGGGTGCTCGCCGGCCCACCTCCTCTTCTTCCTCGATCTGCGCTGGTGATCTGGGCTCGACGTCCTCCATGTGTGCGGCTGAGCTCGTCGCACGGGTGCGGCACGCGACGCTCCGCGACTTCGTGCGCGGGTGCCAGGGCGACGAGGCCAGAAGCCAGGCTAGCTGGGGCACGTCGGGAGCTGCGGAAGGACGGCTAAGCATGCTCAATGGGGCAGGGCAGCTGGGCGCGCTCGACGGGTGAAGCAAATGGCACCGAGGTGCGGCGCGGCCACGCCGGGCCGGAGAAGATGGCGTCCGGGCAGTCAAGGAGGAATCTTCTTGAGGAAGCACGCTGGATAAATCAACGGTGAGGAAGTATTGACCCAGAAATCGACGGTGGTGAGAAACCGACTAATCAGAGGCTGAGAAACCGCACGCATTCTAGATGGCAAGAGATCCTACGGAAAAAAATGTAAATAGTACTCAAACATACACAAAAGAGAAGTTTCATAAGATCAAATGTTTGGTTAGATTTCCCAAGGAAGTTTCACAAGTCACACAGGTATGTCTGAATCCTACAAAACTAATTTGATTTCTCCGTTTGAAAGGGGTAAATTTCTTTTCATACGACTTTTTGTAGGACTGGGCCACGCGATCAAGCAAAACTGCGGGTTGTGTTTTATAGGTGACCATTTTATAGGAGACCCAGATGCAAGTGGTAATGGTGATTCTTTTTAAATGTGAAACACAGTACAGACGCAAACACTCACATACACGCACGAGTACTCACCTCTATGAACACATGCACGTATACCCTACCCCTATGAGCGCCAATGAGAGACTGGACCGGTTGATCTTTATATTCACGGAATCACCAAGGCGCCTCGCTGTCGACGGAGACGTCACCTCTCACTGAAAGAATAAAAGTCGTAAGTGCAACACTCGTGCCAAATCGAAGATTTGAACCCGGATGAATTGGTTCGACCGAACCTAACTATCTGAGCTATCAGCTTGCAAGTGAGTTGTATGCATTGGCACGAGGAACACAATATAAGCCCTTCAAGTGCACAGACCTCCTCCACCTCCACCGCATCGGCTCGTTGCTCTTCTTGTCTTGCTCTGTTGGCCCCTTGCGGCTGCAGGGGAGCATGGCGCTGACCCGTTTCTTCCTCGTATTCCTAGGCGCCACATTGCCGCTACTCTTCTTCTCCCCTGCAGGTAATCCTCACAAAGCCTACTGTTCTGGATACGACGATGACGAGTTCCATGTCCAGTTTAGTGCTAACTGCTGTTTAATTCTTGTGTACATTATAGAAGCGGGAGAGGTGGGAGTGAGCTACGGCAGGGTGGCGAACGACCTGCCCGACCCGGCGTCGGTGGTTCAGCTGCTAAAGCGGAACGGCATCACCATGGTGAGGCTGTACGACGCCGACTCCACGGTGCTCAATGCCCTTGCCAACACCGGAATCAAGGTGCTGGTGATGCTTGACAACGACGACCTGGCTGCCGCGGCCGCGAGCCAGTCGTACGCGCTCCGGTGGGCGCGGCGCAATGTGGCGGCGCACTACCCCGCCACGCTGATCGACGGCGTGGCCGTGGGGAACGAGGTGTTCCACTGGAGGCCGGACCTGACGCGGCAGCTGGTCCCGGCCATGATCAATGTGCAGCTGGCACTGGCGAAGCTGGGCCTCGCCGACGCCGTGAAGGTGTCGACGCCGATCGCGTTCACTGCGCTCAACAACACGTTCCCGCCGTCGTCCGGCAGGTTCCGGGACGAGATCGCGCAATCGGTGATGAAGCCCATGCTCCGGTTCCTGCAGCGAACCGGGTCGTACCTCTCGATGAACCCCTACCCGTTCTTCGCGTACGCCGACGATCCACAGAACATTTCACTCGATTACGCGCTGGGGTACTACGCGCCCGGCGTGGTCGACAAGAACACCGGGCTCGTCTACCACAGCCTCCTGGACGCGATGATGGACGCCACATACTACGCCATCGAAAACTTGACGGAATCTCAAATGTCTGAATCGATTCTCTCCACAACAAAACTAACCTCTTTAATCCGTGCAGCCCCTGTCCGTCTTCCGAGTTCCCAGTTTTTCATCTAATGGCAAACTACATGGATGGCTGAAGTTGATGATCTGATTTTCAGGCAGACGATGGCGAGTGGCTCGAATACAGCTCAGCCTGATCCAGTATGGACGGAGACTGGGTGGTCATCAAGAGGAAACATCAAGCCCCGGAAACCACGCAACGGCACGAGGAATTTGGAGGCTAGCGCTGGATTCCAGCCGGCGACGGTGGCCAACGCAAAGGCATACAACAACCACGTGATCGACCGCGTGGTGTCCGGAAAGACGGGCACGCCGCACCGCCCCACCGCCGACATGGACGTGTACATCTTCGCCCTCTTCAACGAGAACCAGAAGGGCGACGGGCCAGACGACTCCGAGCGATACTTCGGCCTATTCCACCCGAACGGGACGAAGGTGTACGATTTCGACTTCCACCGGACCTGGTGCGTGGCCAACGCCTCAGTCGGGGAGGCGCGGCTGCAGGCGGAGCTGGACTACGCATGCGGGCACGGCGTGGACTGCGGCGCCATCCAGCCCGGCGGGGAGTGCTTCGAGCCCAATACCAGGGTTGCGCACGCCTCGTACGCGTTCAACAGCTACTACCATCGCAACCACCGTGCTCCGGGGACGTGCGACTTCGCCGGAGCCGCTTTCGTCGTCCAGCATGCGCCAAGTGAGTTATTTATTGACGCTTCGGTTGTTGTCTCTCGCTGTAGATTCATCTCAGCTATCGTCTGCGCTATCTCGACGTGACGTCATTTGTTCCACTGTTTGCTGCAGAGTATGGAAACTGCGTGCTTCCATCGAAGGCCTAGATCGAAGCAACACCAGCTAAGTCTGAAGGCTATGCAGCCATCTGATCAGTTATAGGGATAAATCTAGAGGCGGACTTTCATCTGACGGTTCAGATCGATTGTTTTCCACCCACCAGTATATAGTATTTTGTTATGACGAGGGTAAGATCAGAAAAAATAAGAATGGCAGAACAGTAATTAGTTTGTTTATAAGGTCAAATTGTTGACTTGTTGTGTTATGATATAATTAAACTATGAGTCGTGCTCCCATGTTTTTCAGAAAGAAAACAGTGCGTATATCAAAGCAAATAAGCACACTTCTGTTAATTGCTCTGTTACATTTTTTCTTTTTTCTTTTTTATGAAACACAGTACAGACGTAGACACTCACAAACACGCACGAGTACTCACCCCTATGAATACACGCACGCAACCCCTACCTCTATGAGCGCCTCCGAAAGACTGGGCCGGCTGATCTTGAAATTCACGAAGTCACCACGGGCGTCTCGCTGTCGACGGAGACGTCGCCTCCCACTGAAAGAATAAATAGCCGTAAAGGTGCAACACCTGTGCCAAGTCTAGGACTTGAATGTGAGTGGGTTGGTTCCACCACAAAAAACCTAACCAGCTGAGCTAAGCTCGCTCTGCAATTGCTCTGTTACATGTCTGTTAATTAATGGAAGGTACCTCCGCGGCCAGTCCTTACCCGACGAGCGGCGTTCTTGCGAAGTTAGCACGCAAGATAAGGCCAGCGTGCTTAACCATCTTTGCTTCGGGAGGCGACGCGGGCACAGCTATCCGAGATGGTTGGGTCCAGCTGATGAGCTGGTGCGGCATGCGAAGGCGACGCCAGTGCGGCCACCCCTGTCGTTGAGGTCCGGTTGACGAGAGCGTGGAGGTGGCTAGAGGCACCGGTAGCGGGTGGCAGCCGGAAAAGACGTAATTCAGACCAGAAGACGTCATGGTGACAAAGCTGGTCATGTAACGTGCGAGTCCTACTGCTTAGGAGGGCGGCTGCACCAGCGTTTGATGGCGGCCAGGACAGCGACGGCGGCGGCAGATGGAAAAGAAATGGCAACGACGGTGGCGAGGACGAAATTAACGCCCAGATGGGCTTTTTGATCTGGGCTTGCCTTGGCCCAACCAGTATGTTAACAGATTTTTACACGGACATGCTTTGAGATACCTGTCTCTTTCTTAATATATTGAACGGCGCGTCTAAAAATAAATCTGTTGAACAAGCGTCACAACGAATCTTGCCGGTCCGATTCTTTGATTCAGTAGACCTAACTACCTTCCAGACCATAAAATGCAAATTAATAAAAAATACTAAAATTTCATAATTAACTTCAGAATACTAGATAGTGATAGCCAATAAATATCCTAGCAACATACATGAGAACCCGATACGGCAGGGTGGCCAACGACCTGCCGGACCCGGCGTCGGTGGTGAAGCTGCTGAAGCGGCACAGCATCACCATGGTGAGGCTGTACGACGCCAACGCGGAGGTGCTCACGGCCCTTGCCAACACCGGAATCAAGGTGCTGGTGATGCTTGACAACGACAACCTGGCCGCGGCGGCCGCGAGCCGGCTGTACGCGCTCCGGTGGGCGCGGCGCAACGTGGCAGCGCACTACCCAGCAACGTTGATCGACGGCGTCGACGTCGGGAACGAGGTGTTCGAGTGGAGGCCGGACCTGACGCGGCAGCTGGTCCCGGCGATGATCAACGTGCAGCTGGTGCTGGCGAAGCTGGGCCTCGCCGACGCCGTGAAGGTGTCCACCCCGATCGCGTTCACCGCGCTCAAGGACACCTTCCCGCCGTCGTCGCGAGGTTCCGGGACGACATCGCCCAGTCGGTGATGAAGCCGATGCTCCAGTTCCTGCAGAGGACCGGGTCGTATGTCTCGATGAATCCCTACCCGTTCTTCGCGTACGCCGAGGATCCGCAGAATATCCGCGGATCCGCCTCGAGTACGCGCTGGGTGACTACAAGCCCGGCGTGCTCGACAGGAACACCGGCCTCGTCTACCACAGCCTCCTGGACGTGATGGTGGACGCCACGTACTATGCCATCGAAAATTTGACCGAACATCTCAACATCAGGTGAGCTGAAACCTCAAATGTCTCTATCAATTCTATGCACAGCAACATCGAACCTCTTTATCCGTGCTGTTTCTGCTCTACTCTGTTTCGATGGGTTACTGATGTTGATCTTAATTTTCAGGCAGCCGAACGGGAATGGTGGCTCCAACAACAACAAGGGTCGTCCCGGAGCAAAATGGACGGAGACTGGGTGGTCATCACGTGGCAAAATCAAGCCCAGGAAACCACGCATCAGCGGGAGGAGTTTGGATTACGGCAATGCATTCCAGCCGGCGACGGTAGCCAACGCGAAGGCATACAACAACCACGTGATCGACCGCGTGGTGTCCGGAAAGACGGGCACGCGCACCGCCCGGACGCCAACATGGACGTGTACATCTTCGCCCTCTTCAACGAGAACCAGAAAGGCGAAGGGCCAGACGACGCCGAGCGATACTTCGGCCTCTTCACCCGAACGAGACGAAAGTTTACGACTTCGACTTCCGCCCGAGCTGGTGCGTGGCGAACGCGCGGCTGCAGGGCGGCGCTGGACTTCGCGTGCGGGCACGGCGCGGACTGCGGCGACATCCAGCCCGGCGGAAAGTGCTTTGAGCCCAACACCAGGGTGGCGCACGCGTCGTACGCGTTCAACAGCTACTACCAGCGCAACCACCGCGCCCCGGGCACGTGCGAGTTCGGCGGAGCAGCATACGTCGTGTACCAGGCGCCAAGTGAGTTCGTTATTTATTCGCGCTCTCTGTCGCTGTTTCTCGCTGAAGATTCTTTGTTATCCTCAGCTCTCATCTGCTCTGCGCTATCTTGAAACGGCAATGTGATGTCATTTTTGTTCCCCTGTTTGCTGCAGAGTATGGAAACTGCGTGCTTCCGTCGAAGGCCTCCATCGAAGCAGCACCAGCTAAATTTGAAGGCTATGCAGCCATCTGATCAGTTGTAGGGATAAATCTATCTGACCTATTAGCTACTTTCAATAACAGTCCTATTTTTATGCCATCTGGTTACGAAATATAATGCAAATTGAATATCGTTACCTGCACATTATTGCTTCTGATGGACAATGATGCCTAATGCGTCCGGCCCAGAATCCAGGCCATCTGATTTCAGAGAACTACACTACGCATGTTGGTTTCGACTCTCAGAGCAAGGACTGTAAAATGTTTCACTTTATGTAATTGCATCGGCAGAACTCTGGCAATTTGTTCCGGCGTTGGTATAAAAACAAGAGAACAGCTTCAGAATCTCAGTATGTCAGCATTTTATATTTACAAACAACTGTTTCATGCCACTTGTTGTAACAAACTAACAATGCATCACTTGAGGGAATAGTGATAGCCGTTAAACTTAAACATCCTCCAGTAGGCTGTTGGCACTAGAAAATGGGTGTATTTTCCCTTCTATGGGCCGCCGTTCACGACAAATTTGAAGTCTCCTTCACCAAAAACACTCGAGCTAGATTAGCCATGCAGAATCTTGTGGACTATCATCTATCTAGGGACTCACGCCTTGTGCATGTCCTAAATTAAGCCACTGATGCTGAAATGCTGAACAGCCCATTGTCTTGACTCTTGACTGAAATTCAGGAGCTCCTAGTCCTCATTTTCCTTGGACTATTCCCCCGACATTGTCGCATCATCACCGTGGTCCACCACCTTTTCACCATAAAAAAATGAGACCAGGGTCCGCCATCCCATTGAAACTGCATTCAGAAGCAGAAAAGCCCACCGAAGCCTGGCTTCATCGGCACTGAGATGCATGGTGGCAGCCTGGGATGCCACAGAGCCCAGAGGGAAGCGAGCCCAGAGAAAACCATCTACTTATGCGAGACACGGGGTTTGAACCCCAATCGATTGCTTGAGAACACAAGCAGGCAACAATGAGCTGACGCTCACTTCGTATCCACCTTTTCACCATCATCCTGCTTGCCAAAGTTTGCAAAGGTCTTAGGAGTTGGATTCATGGCTTGAGTTCTCAGTGTTTACTTCTTCATTGTCATGCTTTCCTCCCAACTTTGTAGCTCTGGTCGGACGTAGTATTGAGGGCTTACCAGCCGCATCTCTTAGCTGTCTTAGCTAGCCAGGACCTTTACTTCCACTTATCCTAAAATAATAAGAGGCATTTGCGTTTCTACCCTAGTTTGCCTTCCAATTGCGATTTTACTCCGCTTTTTTCAACTCTATGACTTTACCTCTGATTTTTCATTATTCAAACTGAAGCCAGAAATTACCTTGTTGCGATTTTACCCCCGGTTTTGAAGCAAATCAGGGGTAAAATCGCAAAGTTAAAAAAAAAGAATATAATTGCAATTGAGAGGCAAAACAGGGGTAGAAACGCAATATTCCTAAATCATAAATGGGGCAGCCCCTTTCCAATAGCTTGGAAGGAAAAATGTTGTAAAGACAAATAACTGAGAAGGGTCAGCATGTATCAGTGTCAGTGGTTACCGGCATTAAGAATGGTTCATCTTTATCCTTCCTACTGAGTTGACAAAGTTGTATGTGGCTGTTCACAAATGCATAAAGCCCACAGAAATGAGCTGAAAAAGCTATCTTCTCTGATTGTGATTGTTACATAATCGCAGTGAGACAAACAGAACGAGACAACAACATTCAAGTATTACTAGATGAGCAGTTTTACTGTCCAAAATAATGGCCATTAATTTATCAAAACTAATGGCTATTAGTTTGATCTGACGGTGTAGATTTGATCTTGAAAATCTACTACTAATAATGATTATTTTATCGAATTGAGGGTAATATCGGAAAATAAAGAGTGGTAGTCATGTAATAAGTAGTTATATTTTATAAATAAAGTCAAATTTGTAATTTAATTATTCCATAATGCTTATTAATATAGTAAATAATTTGTTCATCATTATCGGGTTTTTTCGTCCTGACATGGTAGCTATCTTTCGTGACATAAAACACAAATTTCTCTTAATTAATATTGTAATTACAAATTTACCCTTAAACTAATAGCCATTAGTTTTCTCAAACTAATGGCCATTATTTTGGACAGTAAAACTCCTTATCTATTATCTTAGTATTTGAAGGTCTAAAGAAGCCACCACGTTCGCTCTCAAGGCCACAAAATTACCACATTAATCAGAAAAAAAAGCAAAGATGTGAACCGTTGGATTATATGAAGATTGAATGGTTTGGATTAATCAAAGAGTTCATGTCAATTACAGCCCACCAAAAACAACATAATTTCGGAATAAGAAAAAGAAAGAAAATAGGAAGTCCATAGAAAGCACCACACGTTGATCAATATATCAAGTTATTTAATTTCGAAGTCCTCTCTGACCTAGCCAGAAGCCAAGATTAAAAGAGGAGTTAGCAAGCTAGGCAGTCCGATCTCAAAAAATAAAATAAAAGCTAGACAGTCCGATCAAAACAAAACTAGGCAGTTCGATCTAAAAAAAAAGACAGTCCGATCTGTACGTTCAATCCAAAACAAACAAAGAAAATTTAACTACGTAAATATTATTTTAACTACGTAAATATTATTTTCTAATCGGTTGAGATTTATTTGAAAGTTCTCATCTACTAATTTGAACACGTAACAGATTGGAAATTAACAATGATTGATACGAAAACATTGGAGAGTACTATTTGGATGCCCATATGAACATACCCAATATAAGTCACACGGGTCGAAGTATAACTTAGCCCGATCTCATATTTTCATGACCATGGGAAGCCAGCCCTTGAGGCTTGCACGAGGCAAGCTTTGCTCATGGAAGTTAATTGCAGCGATGTACGTGCCATGGATCATTAGCCTCGTGTCAATTGAGGAGGACGGCTGCATGTAGAATTGATCTTGCATAAGCACGGCGCTATGAGGGTGATGCTGAACCTGGAGGCAGCCGTGTTTTCTCTGCTCTAGCTTCACAGTTGTGGCGATCGCTGACAGCTTAATTTATGTTTGAACAACCGTCTTTGCCACGGCGCATGGTTACTAACATCCGGCCCCAAGTGGTTACTGGTATGTAGCTGTAGAACCGTGCCTCCACAGACATGCTTCACGTCAATGGCATGAGGATGACGCTACCAGCGTGATACTGAACGTGGAGCCAGCCGTGTTTTTTCCACTCTAGCTTCACTACCGCGATGATCACTGATAGCCTAATATATGTTTGAACGACCGTCTCTGCCCATGATGCATGGTTACTGCCATCCAATCCTAAGCTGTTACTGATCCATTGCTGCAGAATCGTACAGACCTGCTTCACATCAATGACACGCATGAGGAACACAAGAACTCCTAAGCTGCTCAGCATCGATTTGTACGTCATCATGGATAGAGAAGAGAAAAAAATATTACACTTCACGGTTTCATAACACATGGTTTGAACTGTTGGCATAGAAGCTATATGGATCGATGCAGATAAAATCGCTAGCTTTTCACGCAAGGTATGTATGAATTTGAAAGTGGCACAACCAATGGCTAATAACAGCCTGACACACCCGAGCAATGAACACACGAGGCCAAGAGAAGGGAAGGGTGGTTGATGGTGGGATCAAAGCAGAGGTGAAGCTAGAACAAAATTAGTGGGGTGCAATACTTTTCATAAGATTAAACTTTAGGATGCAAATATAGTAGAATTTAGCCAGCCATAATTATTTTTTATTTTGTTGGTGCATTCGCATCCGACAATGTATACCTAGCTAGCTTCGCCCAGGGATCGAAGTTGTGATGTGAGCATGGTCAAGACTCAGGAAGATATAGAGAAGGGTGTAGAGACTTTGGTCACTCCTCTCTAAAGAGATGAGTTCTCGATTGTATACAATATATGTGAAGTTTGCTAAGGTGCGACTATATGTGTGAAGAAGTAGTATGATATACTGCTATTGCTATTGGCATGCAAGTCGCCACACATAATCAGGTCAACGGTGTGTTGTGCATAGATTTGGTGCATTTGAGGGCTTGACATGGTACAAAAGATGATCGTTGGCTACTCCCTATCTTTTAAAATAATTGTTATTCTAGGTTCGGTAAGTCAAAACTAATCTATATTTGATCCATTATTTTTTAAAACATTTGTATATTTAAATAACATAAGATTAATGTTTTTAGGTTGAAATATACTTTCACACAAATTGAACTATATAAGTAAATGATCAAAGATAGATATATTTAATACTTGACCAAACCTAAAACTACAATTATTTTTAGATATACTGGCGTGTCAAAGTAGGGGGATGTCATGTCACAACACACATATAATAGATGTCCCACAATAAAGAGCCAACAAAGCAGTAACAATAAGATCGACGTTCGCAAAGAAACTCAATAAGACAAGATAATGATATATTTTAGCGAGTCTAGCCGCGCAATCAGTGGCGGAGCCAGGGGGGGGGAGCAGGGGCCTGCCCCCCCCCCCCCCCCCCCCCCCCCCCCCCCCCCAACGTCGTGGTTTTCTCAAGGATGTCCTCTAATTTATGTGCTAATGAAGTGTTTAATTAAGTGTTGGCCCCCCCTAATGACCATGAGCCCACGAGAGCTGCACCTCACGTTCTCAGCTTCCAGCCCCACTTGGCCCATTCAAAAAAAAGGCCTTTGCCCATGAATGAGAAGCCGAGCCGTCGATTAATTGATATTTGATTCCCTAATCGCCTTGGCCTGTTCGTATTGCCTCCATCATTCGCTTTACTTTTGACGCCGCCGCCCGCCCGCCCGCCGTAGAAAGCTTCTGAACTTAGCGTCACCAATCCGGCGAGTTGCACACTCAGAGCTCCCAAAGGTATGCATCTCAGTTACTTCCAGCTATTCAATCAAATCAAATTGTAGTACGATTAGAATTTAGTTTGATTGGGTAGGGAAAGGATTAATGGAACTCCCTGATCTATTTTATGTCGATTTTAGCATGAAGAGGATAAGGACTCTTGATAGTTTTCAAGCCCGATGGTTCAAGCTCGGGTGCTAAAAAAAAATGGGTTCAAGCTCTGGTGTTGGTGCCGAAAATCCTTGTGAGAATTCTAGTGCAACCAAATAGAAGTTAAGTCCCTATTATATTCTTCCAACTTCATCATGAAGAGGATACGGACTGTTGATGGTTATAAACTAGTTGTTGGTTCAAGATGTGGTGGTAGTGCTAAAAATACTAGTGCAACTAATGATCAAGGTATTATCAACTCTTATTTTCTACCCTGATCCTCCAAGAGCTAAATTCAAGTTAAAAAGGTGTAATAGTAGACAACTAACATTCATTTCCACCATAGATTTTTTTGGTACTTTTAATCTATATATACATGCACCGGTGTGATCACAGTACATCAAGTCATCATGCCCTTTTTTTTCTAAGGGGCGCCGACCATTGACGGCTTGTCCCCCCCTATGATCAAATCCTGGCTCCGCCCCTGCGCGCAATATGCGCGGACCATCTTGCTAGTTAGATACTATCAGATGGCCTGCATGGACGGGCAGGTTGCGGAGTCAACTCTCGGTCGGCAGCAGGAAGGTGCGGCTTTAGATCATTAGATGCGGCATATACGAGCACATGACGAAACCCATGCCCGTATAAGATAAGGAGTGGTGGTTCCTGGTCTCGATAGTCACTGGCGCAACGTTTTGCTGTGCCTTCATTGTTTGACGAGCCAACAAACCTTTTTATCGCTTTCCTTTTGGGATCCAAACTAACTTTATAACTGAGTGAAGGGAATCTGTCGTCATGTACATATATTTTCTTATTTCAGTGAGTTACGTCAAGCTCTCACTGAGATGTCAATTTTTGAGCGAAAGTATTGGGCCGTCACAAAATTATGTTACTCATATTAAACATCCTGTTTCTGATAGTAATATAAGTATTTAAAACACACTGAAAACATGATTGTAGCTGTCAAATGCGCGAGGCCAACCCGCTAGTTCAATTGATTTTCCAGTTTGAAGCAGGTAAAGTGTTCACATGCCACTTCTTAATTATACGCCTAGGCCATGCGACCAAGCAAAACAACCGGTTGTTGCCGGCCTTGACGCAAGCGATGATTGTACAAGTGAACCGTAATGTATAGCATCAGCAAGGCAATATAAGACCTTAGTGCACGGGCCTCTGACCTTCACCGTGCCCCTCAAGCGCTGCAGGGAGCATGGCGCTGGCACGCCTTCTTGTCCTCCTTGGCACCACATTGCCACTATACTTCTTCTCCCCTGCAGGTAATCCTCTCAATAATCCTGCTGTTCTGGTTTAGTGCTAACTAGCTAACTTGTTTAGTTCCAGGTTTAGTTTAGCGCTAACTCTATACCATTTCTTATGTGTTGTAGAGGCGGGGCAGGTGGGAGTGAGCTACGGCAGGGTGGCCAACGACCTGCCGAGCCCCGCATCTGTAGTGAAGCTACTGAAACAGAACGGCATCACCATGGTGAGGCTGTACGACACGAACGCAGAGGTGCTCACGGCTCTGGCCCGCACCGGAATCAAGGTGATGGTGATGCTTCCCAACGACGAGGTTGCCGCCGTCGCCGCGAGCCCGCCTTTTGCGCTCCGGTGGGTGGTGCTTAACGTGAAGGCCTACTACCCCGCCACGCAGATCCACGGCGTGGCCGTCGGTAACGAGGTGTTCATGTGGCCGGAGCTGACTCCGCAGCTGGTCCCGGCCATGAAGAACGTGCATCAGGCGCTGAGGCAGCTGGGCCTCGCCGGCGCCGTGAAGGTGTCCACTCCGATCGCGTTCACCGCGCTCCGCAACACGTTCCCGCCGTCGTCCGGCAGGTTCCGGGACGAGATCGCGCAGTCGGTGATGAAGCCCATGCTCCGGTTCCTGCATCAAACCGGATCCTACCTCACCATGAACCCCTACCCGTTCTTCGCGTACGCCGAGGAGCCGCAGAACATCGCGCTCGACTACGCGTTGGGGAACTACGCGCCGGGCGTGGTCGACAACAACACCGGGCTCGTCTACCACAGCCTGCTGGACGCGATGAGGGACGCCACGCACTTCGCCGTCGAAAACTTGACCGAACAACTCAACATCAGGTGAGTTGCATCGAGACCTCGAATGTCTCCATCGACTCCCTCCACAACAAATCGATCTTACCTCTTTTCAGCCGTACTATGCCCTCTGCTCGTCATCCTAGTTCACACCTTCTATTTTCCATCTGATGGCATACTGGATGACTGAAGTTGATTTTACTTTCAGGCAGCCGATGTGGGTCAAACAGTATGGACGGAGACTGGGTGGCCATCAGGTGGACAATGGAAACCACCACACATCGGCGGGAGGAGTTTGGAGGCCGGCGATGGATTCCAGCCGGCGACGGTAGCCAACGCTAAGGCATACAACAACCACGTGATCAACCGCGTGGCGTCCGGCAAGACGGGCACCCCGCAACGCCCCAAAGCCGACATGGACGTGTACATCTTCGCCCTCTTCAACGAGAACCAGAAAGGGGATGGGCCAGACGACTCCGAGCGACACTTCGGCCTGTTCCACCCGAAAGGGACGAAAGTTTACGATTTCGACTTCCGTGGCGCCCCGACGGAGAGCTGGTGCGTGGCGAACGCCTCGGTCGGGGACGCGCGGCTGCAGGCGGCGCTGGACTACGCGTGCGGCAACGGCGCGGACTGCGGCGCCATCCAGCCCGGCGGGGAGTGCTTTGTGCTCAACACCAGGGTCGGGCACGCTTCGTACGTGTTCAACAGCTACTACCAGCGCAACCACCATGCCCCGGGGACGTGCGACTTCGGCGGAGCAGCATACGTCGTGTTGTACGAAGCGCCAAGTGAGTTCTTCAATTTAATTTATTCATGCTTCTCTGTCGTTTTGTCTCGCTGAAGATTCTTGTTCTCCTCAGCTGTCGTGTGCGCTGTCTGAAATAGCAATGTGATGTCTTTGTTTCCCTGTTTGCTGCAGGGTATGGAAATTGTGCGCTTCCGTCGAAGGCCTCGAACGAAGCAACACCAGCTATAAGTCTGAACTCTGAAGGCTATGCAGCCATCTGATCAGTTAAGGGAATAGCACTAGAAAATGGGTGTATTTATAATTGTGGTTGTTTGTGTTAGAGTATACTAGCCCATTAACCCGTACAATACTTGCACGGCTAGCTAGCAATTTAAACATATTAGTTAAGCTTAAGAAAGTTATGTGCTACTCATATTCCTATTTTGGCTACAGGATTTTTATTTTTTTTGCATCTATCATCCTCAAAGAAGGGCCAAATTATGAGTGGTACAAAAAGTTGTACCATTGCAATAGAAGGCATGTTAAAATATACTCTTTAACTCTGTAGGAATTATAGACAACTTTCTTACATATATATTGACATAAGTTATTAACTATATTTATATTTTTTTTTCCTTTTTTTTTCCTTGTTTATGCTAAGTAGGCATCGCCCATGCAAGTATTGCATTTGGCTGATGGGCTTGTTCAGAATAAAATCATTGTCTGCGTACGCATCTAGGATATATAGTTCTGCTTAAAATTTTAAAAAATCAAACTAATATAACTTTGTCATAAGATATAACTTTGATCTAGAAATTATATAATCCTCCAAAGTTCAATGAACCAATAAACTTACTTACAAATAAATGAAATTTAGTTAGATATCTAAAATATTTTTGTTTTCTATAGAAAAGAGAGAATTCAGAGCGCCACATCACATAACTCCTATTTTAGTGGTACTATTGTATTTTCCCGATATTTATCACTTATGTATCAATTAAGTCACGTAAGTAGGATATTCTTATATGCTATTTTATTGAGAATGTCAGGTGTGGTGTACACCCTCATCATATCAGTTTTGTTCTTAATGCTGCCTGCATGACACAGGTTTATACTTATGTGATAAAACAAAAATGTTTAATGATTAATATATAGCATTTCTTGTTATACTTTTTTCCAAATATATTATGGGATAAAAGAAGAATGTAATAATATTGGACAAAATTTTATTATAAAGCGCTATATCATTGGAAGCAGGAATACTTATATGAACATGAGATCGAAATAAGAGTATCAAGGGGCAGGGAGATGCACATATACATTAGGTGAAACGTGCTGTTGGTTGTAAATAAACAGTTATAAGCAGAAAAAATTAATGCATCAAAATAAACTCTGTCATCCACTACATCGAACGATAAACCAAGAAGGCAGGGACAGCTGATCTTTAATGAACATTATTTACCTCACTGGGAGAACGAAGCAAACTGCAGCTCCGATAAACCAAGAAGGCAGGGACAGCTGATCAACTCGCCATATAAGGCAAAGAAAAAGAAATCCGAAGAAACAGCAATTATTTTACTCTTAACACTACGAAAAGCCATGTTATTGAAAAATATTGTCAAATGCCTCCCAACATAGTAATCAGAAAGAAAAAGGAAAACACATATAACTCACTGAGTTGGGCAAAACCTATATATACAGAAAACATGAAAATTTTTGGAGGTAAGCCAATGACATAATAATTGAAAAGGGGATAGTTATGTGCTATATGACACAGTATCTAGTGGTTAAAAAAGACACAATACTTCTGGAGAAATCAAACGATGGAACTTTACCATGTGAGGAACCATATAAACAGATTGGTCACAAACAAATTGCAGAAGTATTTTTGAAGAAAGGGACAACACAATTTCCATTATCACGAGTGTTCACAAAATTCTGCATGTATTGAACTGCCAAGTTTAATTTCTCATGGAATCAAAATTAAAGTCGATTCACCTAATTTAATAGGAAGAAACACATGACACGTGACGTAGAAAGTTGAAGTGTGATAGAAGCAAGACCAAATTTTTCCCGTAGAACATGCTGAATCCATAATATGTAAGTTCACTCAAATAACTCACAACACCTAAATGTTAATAATAAAAGCATTCAACTATGACTGCAATTATCCATCAAGATATCATCGATCCACTGTATCCTCATAACCACACACACATAAATATACTCTTATTTAAAAAGAATAAATGTAGCTCACAGATCTAGTTTACTCATTATAAGACAGTATGCACACATCACTTGTTACAATGACCTAAAAGTAATATACTAATCTGAGAAAAAACTGAAAATATTGTTTCTCCTTTTGTTAATCAGAGAGATATTGGATATTACATTCATGACACAAATAGTTTGATGGGTTATCGTTGAATCTGAGTGGCCTGCTTAATCTGAGTCAAATACTCAGTAGTACCCATGATTCTTTCTAACCTTTTTCCTGCACATCCAGGCCAGATCAGAAATTTAGGTTAAAGGAAGATCATCAAAATCCCGTAAACCAAAAATGTAGAGTGAATACCTTGTTGAAGAGATTATTTGATCGTGGTTGCACTTGCACCTGTGCTACATATATAGCAGCGGCCCATAGTTGATTACATGATGGCAGGAAAAGCAAGACATTGGAGGTCCAAATTCTTGCTGAGATCCTGCAGATCGCATCTCCATGATCCTATGGAGCAGCGTGAGGGTAGGAATCTGTACAGGTACAGTCAGTACCTTCCTGCAGTGCGAATCTAGAATCAACTGGAGGATTTTTCTTCTTCCGTTGTGTTCGATTCCGCGTACGAACAGATGACGATGTCTGTAGCAGACCTGTAGGAAACGCAACAAAAACACAGTTTCACATCATGTACACGAAAGCCTCCAGTAGCAGTGGAAAATAAATTGGAAACCAAGGAGCCAACTGGGCTTTTTCCATGCCGGCAGATCGGATTGGCGGCAGCCACGATTGCGCGGGTTAGTTAAAGGCCTGGCGTACCTACACAGTTCTCCCTCCATGCAGCCTCGCCACGTCCCTCCGCGTCTGCAAGGCATGACTGCTACAATGGCGATCTGCTGGCGAATTCTTGAGAAACAACGAATCAGGGAAGGAGCTGAAGAGGGAGGCGGATACGTAGTTGGAAGAGGAGCGCCTGAAAAGATGAAGCAGCATTGACGTCATGCGGCTAGGGTAAGGTGGGCAGGAATTGGTGGGCATGTAATCGTTGATCAATGGTTGATGTTTGGTGGCCATCTAAACCGATGGATAGATGTTTTGCATTTTTCTGGTAATTTCTAGGATTTTTCTCCGATTAACCTGGAGGCCTCGAAAGGAGCCTCCAATTAGTAAATGAAGATTTGGTAGGCTAGATATTGTATATCACGGACTGCTATCCTATCTCTTGGTTGCTGTCGTGCCCCCCCCCCCCCCCCCCCCCCCCCACCCCCCCCCCCCCCCCCCCCCCCCCCCCCCCACCCCCCCTTTTCTCGGAAGGATGTAGCCGCTCCCACACCACCTATGGGGAGGAAGAACATGGTTCGTCAATAGGGAGCACGCCACCAGCACGTCGAAAAGAGATGCTTGAGGGAACGGGAATTTAAACTAGATTTTAGGGGAGGGCATGGCATGGCATGATGTGGTGGACCAAAGGAAAATTGAAACAAAGTTTTTTCTTGCGGTGTCCCGGATATTTACATACCCGAAACTACGTGTTTTCATCGTGCTTGTCCCAGAATCAATCGCAAGCACAAACGTAAGCAATTGATATCAACATACACATACAACAAATCCTTATTTATTTTACATATCAAATTCAAACATCACAACTTTATTATACATACATCTAGCCGACCGGCTAAATAAAAGTCTGAGAGCAGATAAAGACCAAAAGAACTCGCAGCGCATCTAGTGGTTATTGCCCAAGACTCCACAGGCGAACAACCTAGATGAACCTAGACCGAACCAGCGGAATTATCGTCAAAGCTCGACGCATAAAAACCCATGTCCGACGGATTTTCGTACGAATCATCTTCTTCTTCTGATCAACATATTTAGCAAGGGTGAGTACATTGGTACTCAGCAAGACTTTATGTGTATGACAAAGTAATTAAATGCAAATATTACCAAAGGAAAGGAATTGGGTTTAAAAGTAAATACAGTAATTAAATTTAAATAAAGGTTACTAAAGTAAAGGTAATATAATAGTAAAAGATCGTATAAATGAATAAGCACATACATATTCCATATAAATGAGATATCATAACATGCAAAAATTAAGCAATTAAACAGTTATCATAAAGCATAAACATAATTCATATCATTAAACCAAATTCCCATCATTAAGGAGCTTGAGACCGCAAGCACGGCTATTCGAATAGATTTATTTACTCTGCAGAGTTTGTACGCTGTACCCATGGACAATGAGTGACCGTCTGTGGTGTTGCAAGCACCGTACACTCACGAAGTGTGCACATCGGTATCACGCATGACGTTTTCATTAGCCGTTTGTTAACCTTGCCTTCCCTAAATTGTAAAAATCCCTCCGTACCTACCAGCTAACATCCCAGAGGTACAATTTTCCCCTCCTTCAAACATGGATAGTTAGGCAGGAATTAAGAGGGTACAATTCATTGTATTGGTAAACCTTGAGCCTAAGACCGTAGTAATGGAGGTCCCTCTGAATAAAGTACATTATCCATACATTCTCTACTTCTAGAAGGCAAGGCAACATTCAACTAATTACTTAGCCATGACTGTCCCATACCAGCATCCATGGTCGCACGATGTTTCCTTAAATCAAGTCATAAAGTACCGGTCCTTATATGATGTGGCGGGTCTCCGACAATTACAACAATATAAACAAAAATACCATGACGTAACCCGCCATCATCTAAAAATATTCAGGATTTATAAATAAATTTATCCAATAATGTGATCTCAAATTTTAGGATTTTGCATGTGCTTAAACCAATATACAATTTCGGGGAGGAATTATTAAAATCAATATTTTATTGGCCATAGCATATGGAGTGATCCCAAAATGTTCACCATGTCAATTCCCAGCCTAGAATATATTACAAAAAGATCCATTAAAGGGTCATAGGGTTCTTAGTTTAAATGCTACCATATTTTCCCGGGGATTAATTTCATTAAAGCTATCAATGCACATTTTATTCCTAGTCATTATGCAAAACAATCATCATAATTATAGGGTCAAGATGATCAAGGGGGTGCTTGCCTTGCTGCTGATCTTGTTCCAGTTCTTGGTCTTCGTAGTTCGGATCCTCAGATTCTTGTTCTTCTACATAATCTCCATCGTTCGAATCGTCTACACGTTAAAATAAATAATATCCAAATAAATACCAAATAAATCCAGATTCAAAACCAACTGAAAATGAGGCACATTACTGCATGTATGCATGAAGCATGAATTAAGATACACTACGCAACTTAAATCACTCGATTCGGAGGTCATATGACGATTCTACATGTATTCCATGTTATATCATAAAATAAATCGAAATAGTATACGTTTAGTCCACATATGATCAAACTCTTTCTAACTGGAGCATAAAGCTAAGATATCGATCTTTTTTCGACCTAGCATACCTCTAGGGCTGATGAGGCCATATTCACCTAGACAAAATTTTAATTCTCTTAATTTCCTAAAGAAAATACTTATGGTGTGTGTGACAAGCCAAACTATCTAAATGAATGAAACCTAGTATGATTATTTCCACTAGAATAGTACCATCAGTGGTTTGCAAAGTGGAAAACTAAGTATTTTATCTATAGTGATTGCATGCATATCTATTAAGCAGATAACAATTAATTTCTTATAAAGAAATATGTGATTTTCTATGAAATAAAGCATGTCTACCTTTATTTCTTTTCAAATTTTCCTAAGATTAATTAGCTGTCTACAGTGAAGATAGTTCTGGAAAGTTCAAAAAGTAACCTAATCTTATTTATTTTCTATATGCAAATTGCCTGTATACTTATTCTTAAACAAAGCATAAAGCTAACTTATTTACTACTATGAATTTTTCCTAAAAACATATATCATATTTTTACATAAGAAGGAGCCTAAAAACATAAGGAAATTTTCCAGCTATTTTCCTAAATTTTTCCTCACTATTTTTCCATCTATTTCTTGCTAAAAAAGTTTAAACCAGAACTGGCCAATCGGGTGATGACAAGTGGCGGCTTAGGAATGATCTAATTCAAATTAGCTCGCGTACAGTGATCGCGGCGACTGAGCGGCTCGCCGGCGACAAACTACGGCTCGGCGACGTCAACATGCCACACCAATCGATGCGCGAGCTCGAGACCTACACTCCAGTGGCGACCTCGTCGCAGATGGTGGCCTATAGCGGCGGCGCGATGATGACCTAGGCGGCGCGGCGGCAGAGCTACGGCAAGAAGTGCGAAGCAAAGCAAGGCGACATGTTTGTGCTATGCACCTAGTATCTACGGGTTGCCAGGAGGCTCACCGAGCGGCTGTCGAGGACGGAGATGGCCGGAGACAGTGTCGTCGTTGACGGCGGCGGCGAAACAGGGGAGGGCTCGACGAGGTGGTCCTTCCGCCTAGAAAATGAGAAAGAGATCCAGGGGGTGAGCATCAGCATCACACAGAGGTGCCAACGAAGCAAGAACTCGACGTGGAGCTCACCGGAAAAGCTCAAATTTCGGTGATGGCGGCGGCGGCGGATTTTGGGGAAAAACTCAAATTCTTCTAGCTCGCTTCGTTTCTCTCGCCAAGGATAGCTCAAGAAGGTTGTAGAGGAGCAAAGGAAGGGCGCAGAGAAGTGGCTCAAGCTTTTATAGCGCGTAGAGGCGGTTTCGCCGTGGGAACGCGTTGACGCGCTCTGGCGCAGCGGTGGCGAGTGGGGAATGGAGGAAGAGGAGGGGCTTCGGATCGCAGGCGAGGGAACCGAAGCTGCGCAAGATCCAGGGGCACGCGTGGCAAGCATCGGCGTCCTGCGCCAGAGGAAGGACGGGGAAGAACAGAAGGGCGGCGCCGCTGCGTGGTGTGGAAGCTGCGCGACGGCGAGTTGTTTTCATCGCCCGAGGTCGGCGTGCGGTCAAGGCGAGGCAGGGCGCGCAGGAGAGGGCAGGGACGCGCAGGAGAGGCACGAGGCGCGCGGGCTGACGTGGGCTGGAACTGAGCCGAGACAGGCTGGCGCGCTGGTGTGGTTGATTGGGCCAAGCCCACTTAGACCTTCTATTATTTTCTGAATTTTTCAAACTGGCTGAATGTTTCACGAATTTTCAACCTAAGCTAAAGGTCTCCAAAAATTATGAAAAATTCACAGAAAATATTTCTCTGCGAACTCTATCTATGGTGAATTTTTGGTCGAACCAATTTCCCACGAAAAATCGGAGAAATTCCTATATGCATATGAATGGCATGTATGTATGAATTTAAAATTCAAAAGAGCTCAAATTCGAAATTCAAACTTAACCCAACTTTATTTAGGGTTTAATTACATAATTTATGGCCTCTAATTTCTGGGATGTGACAGTTCCACCCCCCTTAAAAAGAATCTCGTCCTCGAGATTCAAAAAGACTTGGAAGAAAATCCGGAAACTCGGTTCGGAGATGATCTTCTCGTTCCCATGTAGCTTCATTCTCGGAGTGATTACTCCACTGAACTCTATACATCTTCACTCGCTGATTTCGCGTTCGTCGTTCGCCTTCATCCAAAATCTTGATAGGATATTCCCGATATGAAAGATCGGGTTGAAGATCGAGACTTTCAAGGGGAATTTCTTCGGTAGGCACTCGAAGACACTTCTTGAGTTGAGAAACATGAAAGACGTTGTGGACTTCAGAGAGGTGAGGTGGGAGTTCCACTCGATAAGCAAGGTCTCCAATTCTTTCAATAATGGGAAAAGGTCCAACATATCGGGGAGATAACTTTCCACGGAGTTGAAATCGTCGTATACCTCGCCTCGGAGATACCTTAAGATAGACATGGTCTCCAACTTCAAAACTCAGTTCACGCCTTCTTTTATCTTCATAACTCTTTTGACGGGTTTGAGCTTCCTTTAATCGATCTCTCACAATGTCAATAATTTCTTGCGCTTCTTGTATGGCTGCCGGAGTAAAAGGTTTCTTTTCTCCAAGTTCAGACCAAAACAAAGGAGTACGACATTTTCTTCCATAAAGAGCTTCAAATGGAGACATCTTAAGACTTTGTTGATAGCTATTGTTATAGGAAATTCTGCATATGGTAAGCACTTTTTCCAATTTGCCTTAAAAGTCAAAGCACAAGCTCGGAGCATATCTTCAAGGATTTGATTTACTCGCTCAACTTGACCGCTAGTTGGAGGATGAAAAGCTGTGCTATAGTCAAGTTGAGTGCCAAGGCATTGATGCAATTGTTGCCAAAAGTGGGAAACAAATTGAGATCCTCGATCGGAAGTGATCGATTTTGGAGTTCCATGTAAACGAATAACATGCTTGACATAGAGTTGGATAAGTTTCTCACCACCATAAGTGTTCTTAATAGGAATGAAATGAGCTACTTTAGTCAACCGGTCGACGATAACCCATACGGAATTATGTCCTTTATGGGTTCGGGGTAAACCATCAATGAAATCCATTCCAATATCTTCCCACTTCCACTCGGGAATTTTTAGAGGTTGAATTATTGCGGGGAGTTGATAGTCCACTTTAACACGTCGGCATATATCACAATTTGCGACATATGTAACAATCTCTCTCTTCATTCCGGGCCACCAAAATTGCCGTCGTAAATCCTCATACATCTTAGTACTTCCTGGATGGATAGATAACAGAGAGTTGTGAGCTTCATGAAGAATAAGATCACGAAGTTTCTGATTCTTAGGTATATAGTATCGTTGTCCACACATAAGAATTCCATCAGAGTTGAGATGAAATCTTTCATCACCATTTGATAAAAGATTTTCCTTGATTTGAATAACTTCTTCATCTTCTAATTGTGCCGCCTTGATTTGATATTCTAAAGTTGATTGTAGCTCTAGAGTAGCAAGAGAACCTTCTTGAACAATTCCAAGGTTGAGTTTCTCAAGATCATCACACAGACTATTGGGGAAAGATTCAATTGATAGATTTATCCGATACACCTTCCGACTAAGAGCGTCGGCAACAACATTAGCTTTTCCAGGGTGATAATGGATTCCAATATCATAATCTTTGATGAGTTCAAGCCATCTTCTTTGCCGGAGATTCAAATCTTTTTGAGTAAAGAAATACTTGAGACTTTTATGATCGGTATAGATTTCGCAACGATTACCGATGAGGTAATGTCGCCAAATTTTTAAGGCATGAACAACGGCGGCCAACTCCAAATCATGAGTAGGATACTTGCCCTCATGTGGTCTCAATTGACGAGAAGCATAAGCCACGACTTTTCCATCTTGCATCAATACACAACCAAGGCCTTGTCTTGACGCATCACAATATATGTCGAAGCTTTTTGTAATGTCGGGCATCACTAGCACCGGGGCTGTCGTGAGCCGACGTTTGAGTTCTTGAAAGCTAGATTCACAATCATCAGTCCATTGAAATGGAACTCCTTTTTGCAATAGACGAGTCAAAGGTTTGGCAATGCGGGAGAAATTTTCAACGAATCGGCGATAATATCCCGCAAGTCCAAGGAAACTCCGTACTTCGGAAACATCTTGGGGCTGTTTCCATTTAAGTACAGATTCAATCTTGCTAGGATCAACGGAAATACCACCTTCGGAAATGACATGACCAAGGAAAGCTACTTCTTTAAGCCAAAACTCACATTTACTAAATTTGGCATAAAGTTGATGCTCACGAAGTTTATCGAGGACCAAATGGAGATGATAAGCATGCTCCTCTTTATTCTTGGAGTAGATCAAGATGTCATCAATGAAGACCACAACAAACTTGTCAAGGTACTCCATAAATATTTTATTCATAAGATTCATGAAAGTGGCGGGAGCATTGGTTAAACCGAAGGACATCACGGTATATTCATATGAACCATACCGATTGACAAAAGCAGTCTTAGGAATATCTTCTTCTCGAATCTTGAGTTGATAATAGCCAAGTCTCAAATCAATTTTGGAAAAGACACGAGCTCCATGTAATTGATCAAAAAGATCATCAATGCGAGGAAGAGGATATTTATTCTTGATAGTTACCGCATTGAGAGCTCGGTAATCAATGCACATACATAGAGTACCATCCTTCTTTGTAACAAAGATGAGGTGATGAACTAGGACGGATAAATCCTTTTTCAAGTTGTTCCTTAAGTTGTTTCTTCAACTCCGCTAGTTCTTCGGAATTCATTCGATAAGGTCTTTGTGATGTAGGAGAGGTTCCAGGAATAAGATCAATGGTGAACTCAATATCTCGATCCGGAGGAAGGCCCGGTAATTCATCCGGAAAAACATCGGAATACTCACAAACTACCGGAACTTGAGAAATTTCCAATGTAGTGGTAGAATTCAACAAGATGTGATTTTTCAAAGGAATAGGATCGGCAAAATATTTTACTTGAATACCTTCATGATCAACTAAAGTAATGGAGCGTTGACCACAATCAATTATTCCCTTATATTTGTGAAGCCAATCCATGCCAAGGATTATATCTAACCCATGTGTTGGAATTAGAATCAAATTAGCCAAAAATTTTACCCCACAAATATTTATGTTAATTCCCGAGCATAAAGATTCGGTCATAACATGTGATCCCGGGGTATTAACCATCATCTTATGTTCAAGGAAGCTAACTTCAAATGATGTCGATAAGCAAAAGTTTTTGACATAAACGAGTGTGACGCACCCGAATCAAAAAGAACAGTAGCGGGTATAAAGTCAACAAAGAACGTACCCATAACTACTTCTGGTGCTTCTTGTGCTTGCTCAACAGTCACATAATTAACATGGCCACGTCCATATCCTTGATTTGGCTTGGATGACGATGGACGAGAAGCTTGTTGCACTCCACGATTAGATGAAAGCGGCCGTGATACATTTTGAGCCGGAGGAGCTTGAGGAGCATTACTTCCACGTGATTTGAGCGGGCAACCATCAGAAAAGTGACCATATTCTCCACAATTAAAGCATGATCCCTTTGGAAAAGGACGAGTATTCCCTGAGATTGGAGCTCTATAGGCATCTTGTTGTTGCGCAGATGCCCTTGGTCGAGGGGCTGGGGCTTGACGTCGTGGAGCTTGAGCTTGCTGTCGAGGAGCTCTGGTTGCTGTAGGCCGAGTGTTAGAAGGTTGTCCGGTGCGAGGTCGCACGGGATTGTTATTACTTGCACTTTTGGAAGCCATCCATTTTCTCTTGTTGCTTTCCCGCAACTCCCGGGCACTATGTTCAATCTTGATGGTTTTGTTGATAAGGGTCTTGAAATCCGGAATATCATGGGCGGCGAGAGCATGCTTCAATTCTTCATTCATGCGCTCCATAAAGCGCTGAACCTTCATCTCTTCATTGGGCACTTCGGAAGATGCATATCGAGAAAGTTCATTGAACCGGCGAAGAAAATCCATTACCGGCATATTTCCTTGCCGAAGAGCCAAGAATTCCTGTTTCTTAGCATCCATAATAGCCTTTGGAATATATGCAGCACGAAATGCCTCACGGAAATCATCCCAGGTGATTTCTTCATTAGACGGCAGCATCTTCTTATAATTGTCCCACCAAGTAGCGGCGGGATCCTCCAAACGATAGGAAGCATAGAGCACCTTCTCATGGTCAGTGCATTGAGCAATCTCCAGCTTACGAGAGATGGAATTAAGCCAATCATCGGCATGAAGAGGTTCCTTTGCCAATGCAAAAGTTGGAGGTTGAGTCCGCATAAACTCATTAAACTTAGATTGTCCCGCAGCTCCATTTGCATTAGAATTCTGAACTAGCTGCTGGAGGATATAGGTAGTATTTTGATTATTGGCCTCCATCATGAGAATAGCCTTTTCCATAGGCGTTTCACTTCCAGTAAGGGTAGCTCGGGCTCCAAATTTTCCATACCCGATCGGTCGGACGGAGAAGACATTTCCTTTATAAAACAAATTAATCCTGTTTAAAAAAACATGGATCAATTAAGCTCTACTGAAGGATTAAAAATGAGTAATAGATGAGAAGTCAGATGTAAATGGTAGCCTTTTATGATATAATAAACATCATAATAAAATCCAAATGAAGAACCAAGCAATTTTGAGAACATATAACTTTAACTCATGGTTAAGCTAATATGACCCATAAATTGCGGAAATAACTATATAAGCAAATGATTCACACAATGAAAAAGTAACCATTGAACTAAATAAATTACACCTTTCAATCATGTTGTTCAACCAACTCAAGTTTTTAGCTAAAATTTTGATTACTCTATATATATTTTCAAAATTCGAAGTTTGGTTTTCTGGAATCTAGACAGATTGAGGTCTGTGGATTGGTCAAATTTTTCGAGGTATCAAAGTAAGTCCTGATTTTTCGTGGATTTTTGTGAGGGTAAACAAACATATGGGAAAGCTACTGTAAAAATTTCAGATCAAAAAGAGCTACTTACTGTTCTACAAAATTCATGCAATCAACTATTCTCGGGTAACAGGAAATGGAAAAACAGAACAGTTGAGGGTAGTCAAATTTTTACACCTATTAAACCTAGTCCAAAAATTCCGTAAAATTCACTGTTTGTACATCATAACGTGAACTGTCTGCAGTAAAATCGACGAAAAATTAAGGGCTATGAAATTTGTACAAAAATTCATACAACAGACAGGGTACAAACTTAATTATACATCGGTTACATTTTACATCCAGATGTCTTTATATTACATAACCATTAGTGATCCTATTAATTTTACAAACTACTTTTACATCCATTACAATACATAGCAGGGGCATTCTCAACTTTACATTATTCAAATATATTGCTCATTTATGCCGAGCTAGCGAACCCCTATTTCCTAGTCTTCGGTGATCCTCACATGCGAACACTTCCGGGGCTTGACGAATCATCGTCACGAGGCGAGAAGGATGCGGAGCTGCTGTCCGGGTACCGTGGTGCTATCCTAATGTGGCGGGGATGTTGAGTTGACATGCGGGCTTGGCAACGACGGGGAAGGTCAATGAAATTGCCCGGCGGATATTGCTCATGCTCACTCAGATAGTTGATGTCACCAAGCGTGATCTCAAGAGGAATTTGATGAGCCTCAAACTGCTGACTCACGTGGTCCTAAAGGCGGGCCACAGTGACTCTCCAAGCAACTCGCTCCCGATCCAAGCGGTAGATGTAATCATCCATAGCTCGAACCAAGCGAGCAAGGTAACACACCGAAGGACTCTCATTATAGTGTTCTGGCTCAAAATAATCATTGTCATGATCCTCCTCAAGGCGATATGGAAAGTATCGATACTCATCCCCACCAAAGTAGTGGCTAGAGCGCATGGTGGTGATAGCAAGATAAGCAGCCTCTCGGATAGCCATAGGTCCGGTAGATCCACGACCATAGCACTCAAACGGTGGATCAAGTGGATAGCGAGGCACAAGAGTCACCCTCGCTGAGAACTCCTGATTGTATCGGTTCCAGGGAGCGGAAAAGACAACATAATGGGGATCCTCCTGATAACCAAAATGACGGGACATGTGACGGAAAATCTCCGCGAAGGAGTTGGGCTCATAGGCGGAGGTCTCATAAATAGGTCTCCAATTAGGCATCCAAAAGAAACTAAAAGATAAGAGTTAAATTTTCTCCTAAATATGTAAGTGTCAAAAATTAAACTAATTAAAACTAGAATTTAAGGAAAGGACAGCCATAAATTTTCTACTAAAACCCAAATTATTTCCTACCCAAAATATTTTTGAATTACTCTAAATATCATTCCGATGACTCTATCTAGACTCTTTCTAGGTTGTATGGCTCTGATACCAACTGCGGTGTCCCGGATATTTACATACCCGAAACTACATGTTTTCATCGTGCTTGTCCCAGAATCAATCGCAAGCACACACGTAAGCAATTGATATCAACATACACATACAACAAAATCCTTATTTATTTTACATATCAAATTCAAACATCACAACTTTATTATACATACATCTAGCCGACCGGCTAAATAAAAGTCTGAAAAAGCAGATAAAGACCAAAAGAACTCGCAGCGCATCTAGTGGTTATTGCCCAAGACTCCACAGGCGAACAACCTAGATGAACCTAGACCGAACCACCGGAATTATCTTCAAAGCTCGACGCATAAAAACCCATGTCCGACGGATTTTCATACGAATCATCTTCTTCTTCTGATCAACATATTTAGCAAGGGTGAGTACATTGGTACTCAGCAAGACTTTATGCGTATGACAAAGTAATTAAATGCAAATATTACCAAAGGAAAGGAATTGGGTTTAAAAGTAAACACAGTAATTAAATTTAAATAAAGGTTACTAAAGTAAAGGTAATATAATAGTAAAAGATCGTATAAATGAATACGTATATACATATTCCATATAAATGAGATATCATAACATGCAAAAATTAAGCAATTAAACAGTTATCATAAAGCATAAACATAATTCATATCATTAAACCAAATTCCCATCATTAAGGAGCTTGAGACCGCAAGCACGGCTATTCGAATAGATTTATTTACTCTGCAGAGTTTGTACGCTGTACCCATGGACAATGAGTGACCGTCTGTGGTGTTGCAAGCACCGTACACTCACGAAGTGTGCACATTGGTATCACGCATGACGTTTTCATTAGCCGTTTGTTAACCTTGCCTTCCCTAAATTGTAAAAATCCCTCCGTACCTACCAGCTAACATCCCAGAGGTACAATTTTCCCCTCCTTCAAACATGGATAGTTAGGCAGGAATTAAGAGGGTACAATTCATTGTATTGGTAAACCTTGAGCCCAAGACCGTAGTAATGGAGGTCCCTCTGAATAAAGTACATTATCCATACATTCTCTACTTCTAGAAGGCAAGGCAACATTCAACTAATTACTTAGCCATGACTGTCCCATACCAGCATCCATGGTCGCACGATGTTTCCTTAAATCAAGTCATAAACTACCGGTCCTTATATGATGTGGCGGGTCTCCGACAATTACAACAATATAAACAAAAATACCATGACGTAACCCGCCATCATCTAAAAATATTCAGGATTTATAAATAAATATCAATAATGTGATCTCAAATTTTAGGATTTTGCATGTGCTTAAACCAATATACAATTTCGGGGAGGAATTATTAAAATCAATATTTTATTGGCCATAGCATATGGAGTGATCCTAAAATGTTCACCATGTCAATTCCCAGCCTAGAATATATTACAAAAAGATCCATTAAAGGGTCATAGGGTTCTTAGTTTAAATGCTACCATATTTTCCCGGGGATTAATTTCATTAAAGCTATCAATGCACATTTTATTCCTAGTCATTATGCAAAACAATCATCATAATTATAGGGTCAAGATGATCAAGGGGGTGCTTGCCTTGCTGCTGATCTTGTTCCAGTTCTTGGTCTTCGTAGTTCGGATCCTCAGATTCTTGTTCCTTTATATAATCACCATCGTACGATTCGTCTACACGTTAAAATAAATAATATCCAAACAAATACCAAATAAATCCAAATTCAAAACCAACTGAAAATGATGCACATTTCTGCATGTGTGCATGAAGCATAAATTAAGATGCACTACGCAACTTAAATCACTCGATTCGGAGGTCATATGACGATTCTACATGTATTCAATGTTACATCGGAAAATAAATCGAAATAGTTTACGTTTAGTCCAAAAATGATCAAACTCTTTCTAACTGGAGTGTGAAGCTAATATATCGATCTTTTTCGGCCTAGCATATCTCTAGGGCTGTGTCACACCCCAATTTTTTGCCCATGATTAAATTCCACTAAAAATTTGAAATTTTTCAAAATTTAGAACAAATTAAAAACAAGTGCGTGATTAAGTTAGCCAAACCACCCCAATTATAAAATTTTTTCTTTTTGAAAACTTGCACAAAACCCAACATATGCATTTCTGGTTTATTGTCTTTATTTTGAGTGTTTGTTTGACTTAAAACCTCGTTCGAATTTGAATCTCCTTCAAATTCAAATCCTCTCAATTCCGGAAAATATCAAAACCTTTTCTCCTTCGCGGGCCGCCCCTTCTCCTTTTTCCCTCAGCCGGCCCAGTCCCTCTCTCCTTTTCTCTTCTTTCTTCCGGGCCGCGCCCGCTTCCCCAGCCCAGCCTCGCGCAGCCCACTTCCTCCTCCCTCAGCCCGCCTCCCTTTCTTTTCCCTGGGCCGCGCCACTCTCTTTTTCCGGCCCAGCACCACAGCCCGTCGCGCAGCCCGCTCCATCCCGATGTGCCGCTGACGTGCGGGCCCCGCCACTCGTCGTCGTCCTCCACTGGACGCCACCGGCGAAATTCCCGGCTGCGCCCATCCCTCCCGGTCTCCTCAACCGCCTCTGTCTCGTCGCGCAACAGGGACATGGCGTGAACCACGTGGCCGCGCGCCACCGCCTCACCCCTACTTGCCCGCCCCGCCAAGTCCGCCGAACCGCCTCGCCTCTCTTCCGTGACGGGCGCGACAAGCCGGCGACCACCGCCATTGACCGCGCGCCGCCTTACTGCTCCGCACCGCCATCACCGTCGTTAAAATGGCCCCGAGCCCCTCCTCATTTTCCCCATCTCCAAACCGAGCTCCATTTTCCCTCCTTCCTTCTCTCTTCCTAGGCTAGGGTTCAGGCGATCCCCCGTCGACGCCGGCCCCGTCCCGACCTCCTCCGCCGCCGTCAAGTGTTCGGTGAGCTCCGCCGCACTCTCTTCTTCCTCCCGCACCTCCTCTCTTCCTTCCTCTCTGCTCGCACTCCCTCCGCGCCGTGCGCCGCCGCCCGCCGCCGCGCGACCACGTCGTCGGCAGCCCTCCCGTCCGCGCCTAGCCAAGCCGAGCCGCGCCTCGCCATCTCCGCGCACCCACACCACCCGCTAGGGCCCTCGAGCTAGTCCAAATCCTCTCCCTCGCCCATTTCCGTCGCATGCCACCGCCACCGCCCATCTCCGGCGAGCCCGCGCCGCCGCTCTGCTCACCGCCGTCGACGACATCACCCGCCCCCAAGTTCACCGTCGCGCGTAGATTCCATAGGGCCACTTCTCGCCTCCATCCGACCCTTGTATCCGCCGGCGGCGAGGATTCCGGCGAGCCCCGCCGCACTCAGCCCGACGCCGCCGCGAATTGACTGGGGTCGCGCCGCCGTCCGACGTGGCACGCCACGTCGGCACGCGGGACCCACACGACCCGGTCGCCTCTGCCCAGTCAGCATCCGGTCCACGGAATCGGCTCACGGTGGACGGAGACACACGCTCATCCGGTGCACCACCCCCGTGGACCGAGCTCACAACACAGTGCCACACAGTGCACCGACCTCCCCTGGCCCACCTGTCAGCCTCTCATGATCTTTTCCAATACAAAAGTAATTCCAAAATACCCAGAAAATCCCGGGCCCTGTATTTTTACAGATAAACCCCTGACCTTTCCAGTTATTCTGTCTTAGTCCTATCTTTTTGCAGAAAAGTCCCTATACTTTTCTGTAATTACAATTTGGCCCCTATCTTTTTACACCGAGACCCCTGAACTTTCCCAAAATTACAGATAGGTCCCTATCAACTTTCTATTTTTACCAATAAGCCCTCATAATAATTCTATTCTTGCAAATAAGCCCTCAGATCCCCTGGACTCATCTGTCAGCCTCTCTTTCTCTCAGGAAATGCTAAGTGCACCCGGCTAGTGTACACACATTTATATTCCGAGCAATTTCCAACATCAGAAAAATCTCAGAAAATTCTCAAAAATCCTACATTCCTTCCTAAACATTTTTCAACCTTTGATCTCTCCAGATTAATTAGGATTATGGCTATACCTAATTAAGTTGGCTTAATCCTGATTAATTTCCTTTTCCAACAATTTAATAATCGACATCTCCTCCATTTCAATTCTGATTTTGGCGATTCTTTCGCCAAAATTCATCTAAAATCATCCTCTATTCATTACCACCAGATCCAGTCTAACCTTGGTCTCTATTTGGTTTTATTTGATTTATTGCTTGTTTAATTGTTTGTTAAGCGGTAGATTTATTTTCTTTTATCGCTAGATAATCAAGTCTTTGAAGAAGAGCCCGAGGACCTGGAATACGAGGACTTAGAAGAAGAAGACTTTTGTGAAGGCAAGTCTAACTTCCTTTGATCATATTGATCCTATGTTTGCAAATATCCTAATTAGAGCTGTCTATAAATAAATTGCATGGTATTTAAATGAATTTAAATGCTAGAATGGTCCTATGCAATATTTGATTGCCTGCCTTGACTTGATTATATCCTGTATCCTTGTTACCCCTAGGAATCAACATCATTAATTTAATTAATGAGTTGTTGATATGCTCGCTGCTTAGGACTTTCACATGTGTTTAATTAATTTTGCTCACATGATTTTCGTGTAAATGCGTGTGTCTTGGTGGTGTGTGTAAATGTGAAATTGGGTGGTTAATAATAAGTGCAACCCTAGTGAGGGATGTTTTTCTGGCGGGACCAGGCGAGGTAGTCCTCAGTGGGGAGGCTATCTCTGGGACGCCCTTCCACTCGTGGATTGGCTATTGAAGATGCCTGGTTCGGTCGTATAAGGACCGGTTCTTGTGCCGCCTTTGCTTAGCACCTTACGCGCAGCCACAAGCCGTATATGGGTACGGGATTGGAACCACACCCTACTAGTACTCACCCGGTACCCCCCGGAGGCAGGAGATTGCAACGGAGTCCCAGGAGAAGACTCGTTCGTTGGTGGGTGTTCGAGATCCGGCATTTATGATTGGCCATATTATTATGATTGTGAAGCCCCTGGTGATGTCCGTGGGGGATGCCGTGGTGGTACCAAGTAGGTGTGGAACCTTTAGTGGGACAGTCCAAACTATGACGATAGGGAGGACTGGACCACCTTGTGGGGAATTTGTGCACCCTTGGCCAAGGTTAAGAAACTTTCCGGAAAGCCGTGTTCCACGGTATTGGACAACGCGAAAGCATCGGCCACACTATGATTAGTCTTTTTCGCGTGAGTTTCCTTGGTGTGTTTTTGGAAAACGCCGGTTTGGAGCCGTGTGCTGGTTGTCGGCCAGTGATAAAACTTGAGGCACTGGCGGGATGGACAGTAACTCCCCCAGGGCCGCCCAACCCCACTAATCTCTACAGATACTTGATTAGATTGCGAACTGTTTTGTTTTCAAAACAACCTTGCATAACTTGGCTTTCTTGCCTCGTTGATATAACCACAAGCCTATCCTTTGATGAACTCCCTTGCATAACTTACCCCTCGTGTTAGGCTTGCTGAGTACCTTAAGTACTCACTCTTGCTTCAATCATTCAGAAGGTGAGCCAGAGTTTGAAGCTGTTGAAGAAGAAGATTAGGGTTCAGCCTGCACGCAAGTCTGCCTGTTGGAGTGGTGCCGTTCCGTCTTCCGCTGGAGTAGTTGTTAGTGCGGCTGCTGTGCCAGCCTGTCGGTGTGTTGTCTGTTCTTGTGGTCAGGCCGCTGGCCTTTGTTGTAAGACCTTTTGTATAATAAAAGGGCTTGTATGAGACTTGGTAATATTATAAAGGGTATGAGACTGTGATGTCATTCTGTGTAAGCGTCGTATCAGCGTCTGATCCAGGGACTGATACGGTAAGCGCTAGTGCTCCAGAAATGGGGTACGACAGAGTGGTATCAGAGCCATACTTGCCCGTAGGTTGAACCCTAGGTTGGATCGAGTGAGAATGAGTGATACTTTATACCTAAAAACTATTTGTAAAACTTTTCTATTTACTTCGCTTCTATTTTGGAAAATCCCTCCATCCAGAAGGTCGCACCCGTTGGGAAGCCCTCAGCAAGGAAATCTGATCTCCCCAGTTCCGACAACTTTAAGTCAAAAGTACAAGAGTCTTTCGTCAAACCAAGAATCTGCAGAAGACAAGCCATCAGAAGGCCTGTCAGCATCAAGCAACAGCGGCTCTCAAGCTAGAGTGTGGAGTGCCGTTGTATTTAGTGTCACCCTGCTGTCGAGTCCTGTTGTCTAGGTTTAACCGTCGAGTCCTGCTATATAGAAGGACTTGAATATGTGTGATCGAGCCCCTGTTATGATGCTATGTTTGCTGTATGTTGCATTGATGCTGATTCTTCTGTTTGAGTGTGCGCAAGATATTCGGAAATTCCTTTCCATTATCTTGTTTTGCTCGTAGCTCTAGATTTCCCGTAAATCCCTTCTCATCTCTCCTTATCCCGACAAGCAGATGCCTCCCAAAAGATCTGCCAGAATTCAGCAGCGCCAACGCCGAGAGCGTGACGCTCAAGATGATAATCAGGATGATGCCCACAATGCTGGACGTGGACGTGGTAGAGGTAGAACCAATAATCAGCGTGGCAGAGGTAGAGGAGGAGGTAGAGGTGGAGGCAGACATGACAATGAACAGGATCACCAAGAGGATGAAGTAAGTCAAAATCAACAGGAAGTACAAGATGAGGTTGGAGAAAACAATGACCAAAACAGAAGTGAAGGACAACAGAACCGTGGTAGAGGTGGTAGAAGAGGTGGTGGAAGAGGTGGTGGAAGAGGCGGAAGAATACCCGCAGCACCAGTCACTAATCTAGTGGCTGTGATGGATAATCAGACTCGCCTGATGGAAATCATTGCACAGGGACTCATGGACAGAGCTCCAGGCCAGCAAAGTAAAATGTCAGAATTCATGAGACTCAGGCCCCCGACCTTCGAGGGTACTGAGGAAGATCCTCTGGCAGCTGATGATTGGCTGCGTGATATCACCAAGAAATTACACTTGGTGAATGCTGATGATAGAGAAAAAGTTCTTCTGGCATCTCACCAGCTCAAGGGAGCAGCAGGAGAATGGTGGGATAATTACCGTGAGGGTGCGGAGAATGCAGATGCTATTACCTGGGAGGAATTCCAGGAGGAGTTCAGGAGGTATCACATCCCAGAAGGTGTGATTGAGATGAAGGCTGATGAATTCCGCTCTCTGAAGCAGGGAGCAATGACAGTTAATCAGTATATCAGAAAATTCATGAAATTGGCTCGATATGCTCCTGATGATGTTAACACTGATAAAAAGAAGCAGGATCGCTTCAGAAAAGGACTTAATCCTGGATTGAAAGTGCAACTGGTTACTCATATTTATCCTGATTTCAACACTCTCATGAACCGTGCACTTCTGTTGGAGGATGCTCGCTCTCACATTGATCATGATAGGAAGCGCAAATTCAATGATCAGAAATTCCAGCAGCAGGAGAGAAACCAGAAATCAAGGTCTAATAATAATTTTCAGAAATCAAAGTATCAGCCAACAATGCAGTACAGAACTTCAGCGTCCAATCAACCGAGCTCAGCACCAGGATATAGTAACCAAAATTCTGGTAGTCAGCAGAGGAGCAGTTCCAGCATTGCCCAGCCTTATAACAATGACAAGAGAACTTGCTTTCACTGTCGCGAGCCAGGCCATATGGTTGCTAGATGTCCTTACCTGAATCAGAATAATGCTCCAACTCAGTCACACCAGGCAAGCAATAGGACTGCAGCATCAGGAGTTGGACGCAGTGGACAACAATCCTCCGGACAGCAGCAAAGGAGCAGCCAAACCACCGGTCGAAGCCGAGTAAACCATATCAACGCTCGGGAAACTAATGGAGCACCAGAAGTGGTCCCCGGTGAGTACCTTAACAACCCAACTCGTCTACAAGTCACATTTGGATTTTGGAGCCTTGCCTTCGTTCGGAACTTGGAATTACTACTGCATATGGTCTTCAACTGTTTTCTCAAGAAACCTTGATAACCTGGTATCCCTGGGTTAAAATCCTTTAAGTGGGGTAGGCTCCACTCCAAAGTTAGCAATATGGAAATCAGTGGATCATCTGGAAACAGACACAAGAACAAAGATCTTTCTGCTCTTCTCTATCCGCTAGATAGTTTGAATCTCGAGGACGAGATTCTCTTTAAGTGGGGTAGATCTGTCACACCCCAATTTTTTGCCCATGATTAAATTCCACTAAAAATTTGAAATTTTTCAAAATTTAGAACAAATTAAAAACAAGTGCGTGATTAAGTTAGCCAACCACCCCAATTATAAAATTTTTTCTTTTTGAAAACTTGCACAAAACCCAACATATGCATTTCTGGAGTTTATTGTCTTTAGTTTGAGTGTTTGTTTGACTTAAAACCTCGTTCGAATTTGAATCTCCTCAAATTCAAATCCTCTCAATTCCGGAAAATATCAAACCTTTTCTCCTTCGCGGGCCGCCCCTTCGCCTTTTTCCCTCAGCCGGCCCAGTCCCTCTCTCCTTTTTCTCTTCTTTCTTCCGGGCCGCGCCCGCTTCCCCAGCCCAGCCTCGCGCAGCCCACTTCCTCCTCCCTCAGCCCGCCTCCCTTTCTTTTCCCTGGGCCGCGCCACTCTCTTTTCCGGCCCAGCACCACAGCCCGTCGCGCAGCCCGCTCCATCCCGATGTGCCGCTGACGTGCGGGCCCCGCCACTCGTCGTCGTCCTCCACTGGACGCCACCGGCGAAATTCCCGGCTGCGCCCATCCCTCCCGGTCTCCCCAACCGACTCTGTCTCGTCGCGCAACAGGGACATGGCGTGAACCACGTGGCCGCGCGCCACCGCCTCACCCCTACTTGCCCGCCCCGCCAAGTCCGCCGAACCGCCTCGCCTCTCTTCCGTGACGGGCGCGACAAGCCGGCGACCACCGCCATTGACCGCGCGCCGCCTTACTGCTCCGCACCGCCATCACCGTCGTTAAAACGGCCCCGAGCCCCTCCTCATTTTCCCCATCTCCAAACTGAGCTCCATTTTCCCTCCTTCCTTCTCTCTTCCTAGGCTAGGGTTCAGGCGATCCCCCGTCGACGCCGGCCCCGTCCCGACCTCCTCCGCCGCCGTCAAGTGTTCGGTGAGCTCCGCCGCACTCTCTTCTTCCTCCCGCACCTCCTCTCTTCCTTCCTCTCTGCTCGCACTCCCTCCGCGCCGTGCGCCGCCGCCGCGCCGCGCGACCACGTCGTCGGCAGCCCTCCCGTCCGCGCCTAGCCAAGCCGAGCCGCGCCTCGCCATCTCCGCGCACCCACACACCCGCTAGGGCCCTCGAGCTAGTCCAAATCCTCTCCCTCGCCCATTTCCGTCGCATGCCACCGCCACGCCCATCTCCGGCGAGCCCGCGCCGCCGCTCTGCTCACCGCCGTCGACGACATCACCCGCCCCCAAGTTCACCGTCGCGCGTAGATTCCATAGGGCCACTTCTCGCCTCCATCCGACCCTTGTATCCGCCGGCGGCGAGGATTCCGGCGAGCCCCGCCGCACTCAGCCCGACGCCGCCGCGAATTGACTGGGGTCGCGCCGCCGTCCGACGTGGCACGCCACGTCGGCACGCGGGACCCACACGACCCGGTCGCCTCTGCCCAGTCAGCATCCGGTCCACGGAATCGGCTCACGGTGGACCGGAGACACACGCTCATCCGGTGCACCACGCCCGTGGACCGAGCTCACAACACAGTGCCACACAGTGCACCGACCTCCCCTGGCCCACCTGTCAGCCTCTCATGATCTTTTCCAATACAAAAGTAATTCCAAAATACCCAGAAAATCCCGGGCCCTGTATTTTTACAGATAAACCCCTGACCTTTCCAGTTATTCTGTCTTAGTCCTATCTTTTTACAGAAAAGTCCCTATACTTTTCTGTAATTACAATTTGGCCCCTATCTTTTTACACCGAGACCCCTGAACTTTCCCAAAATTACAGATAGGTCCCTGTCAACTTTCTGTTTTTACCAATAAGCCCTCATAATAATTCTATTCTTGCAAATAAGCCCTCAGATCCCCTGGACCCATCTGTCAGCCTCTCTTTCTCTCAGGAAATGCTAAGTGCACCCGGCTAGTGTACACACATTTATATTCCGAGCAATTTCCAACATCAGAAAAATCTCAGAAAATTCTCAAAAATCCTATCCTTCCTAAACATTTTTCAACCTTTGATCTCTCCAGATTAATTAGGATTATGGCTATACCTAATTAAGTTGGCTTAATCCTGATTAATTTCCTTTCCCAAAAAGTGAATAATCGATATCTCCTCCGTTTCAACTCCGATTTTGGCGATTCTTTCGCCAAAATTCATCTAAAATCATCCTCTATTCATTACCACCAGATCCAATCTAACCTTGGTCTCTATTTGGTTTTATTTGATTTATTGCTTGTTTAATTGTTTGTTAAGCGGTAGATTTATTTTCTTTTATCGCTAGATAATCAAGTCTTTGAAGAAGAGCCCGAGAACCTGGAATACGAGGACTTAGAAGAAGAAGACTTTGTGAAGGCAAGTCTAACTTCCTTTGATCATATTGATCCTATGTTTGCAAATATCCTAATTAGAGCTGTCTATAAATAAATTGCATGGTATTTAAATGAATTTAAATGCTAGAATGGTCCTATGCAATATTTGATTGCCTGCCTTGACTTGATTATATCCTGTATCCTTGTTACCCCTAGGAATCAACATCATTAATTTAATTAATGAGTTGTTGATATGCTCGCTGCTTAGGACTTTCACATGTGTTTAATTAATTTTGCTCACATGATTTTCGTGTAAATGCGTGTGTCTTGGTGGTGTCTGTAAATGTGAAATTGGGTGGTTAATAATAAGTGCAACCCTAGTGAGGGATGTTTTTTCTGGCGGGACCAGGCGAGGTAGTCCTCAGTGGGGAGGCTATCTCTGGGACGCCCTTCCACTCGTGGATTGGCTATTGAAGATGCCTGGTTCGGTCGTATAAGGACCGGTTCTTGTGCCGCCTTTGCTTAGCACCTTACGCGCAGCCACAAGCCGTATATGGGTACAGGATTGGAACCACACCCTACTAGTACTCACCCGGTACCCCCCGGAGGCAGGAGATTGCAACGGAGTCCCAGGAGAAGACTCGTTCGTTGGTGGGTGTTCGAGATCCGGCATTTATGATTGGCCATATTATTATGATTGTGAAGCCCCTGGTGATGTCCGTGGGGATGCCGTGGTGGTACCAAGTAGGTATGGAACCTTTAGTGGGACAGTCCAAACTATGACGATAGGGAGGACTGGACCACCTTGTGGGGAAATTTGTGCACCCTTGGCCAAGGTTAAGAAACTTTCCGGAAAGCCGTGTTCCACGGTATTGGACAACGCGAAAGCATCGGCCACACTATGATTAGTCTTTTCCGCGTGAGTTTCCTTGGTGTGTTTTTGGAAAACGCCGGTTTGGAGCCGTGTGCTGGTTGTCGGCCAGTGATAAAACTTGAGGCACTGGCGGGATGGACAGTAACTCCCCCAGGGCCGCCCAACCCCACTAATCTCTACAGATACTTGATTAGATTGCGAACTGTTTTGTTTTCAAAACAACCTTGCATAAACTTGGCTTTCTTACCTCGTTGATATAAACCACAAGCCTATCCTTTGATGAACTCCCTTGCATAACTTACCCCTCGTGTTAGGCTTGCTGAGTTCCTTAAGTACTCACTCTTGCTTCAATCATTCAGAAGGTGAGCCAGAGTTTGAAGCTGTTGAAAAAGAAGATTAGGGTTCAGCCTGCGCGCAAGTCTGCCTGTTGGAGTGGTGCCGTTCCGTCTTCCGCTGGAGTGGTTGTTAGTGCGGCTGCTGTGCCAGCCTGTCGGTGTGTGTTGTCTGTTCTTGTGGTCAGGCCGCTGGCCTTTGTTGTAAGACCTTTGTATAATAAAGGGCTTGTATGAGACTTGGTAATATTATAAAGGGTATGAGACTGTGATGTCATTCTGTGTAAGCGTCGTATCAGCGTCTGATCCAGGGACTGATACGGTAAGCGCTAGTGCTCCAGAATTGGGGTACGACAGGCTGATGAGGCAATATTCACCTAGACAAGATTTTAATTCTCTTAATTTTGCTAAAGAAAATACTTTATGATGTGTCTGACAAGCAAAACTATCTAAGTGAATGAAACCTAGTATTATTTTTTCCACTAGAATAGTACCATCAGTGGCTTACAAAGTAGGAAACTAAGTATTTTATTTACAGTGATTGCGTGCATATCTATTAAGCAAATAACAATTAATTTCTTATAAAGAAATATGTGATTTTCTATGAAATGAAGCAATTCTACCTTTATTTCTTTTCAAATTTTCCTAAGATTAATTAGCGGTCTACAGTGAAGATAGTTTCTGGAAAGTTCAAAAAGTAACCTAATCTTATTATTTTCTATATGCAAATTCCCTAAATACTTATTCTTAAACAGAGCATAAAGCTAACTTATTTACTACTATGATATTTTCCTAAACACATATATCATATTTTTACATAAGAAGGAGCCTAAAAACATAAGGAAATTTTCCAGCTATTTTCCTAAATTTTTCCTCACTATTTTTCCATCTATTTCTTGCTAAAAACGTTTAAACCGGAACTGGCCAATCGGGTGATGACAAGTGGCGGCTTAGGAATGATCTAATTCAAATTAGCTCGCTTACAGTGATCGCGACGACTGAGCGGCTCGCCGGCGACAAACTACGGCTCGGCGACGTCAACATGCTACACCAATCGATGCGCGAGCTCGAGACCTACACTCCAGTGGCGACCTCGACGCAGATGGTGGCATATAGCGGCGGCGCGATGATGACCTAGGCGGCGCGGCGGCAGAGCTACGGCAAGAAGTGCGAAGCAAAGCAAGGCGACGTGTTTGTGCTATGCACCTAGTATCTACGGGTTGCCAGGAGGCTCACCGAGCGGCTGTCGCGGACGGACATGGCGGGAGACAGTGTCGTCGTTGACGGCGGCGGCGAAACAGGGGAGGGCTCGACGAGGTGGTCCTTCCGCCTAGAAAATGAGAAAGAGATCCAGGGGGTGAGCATCAGCATCACACAGAGGTGCCAACGAAGCAAGAACTCGACGTGGAGCTCACCGGAAAAGCTCAAATTCCGGTGATGGCGGCGGCGGCGGATTTTGGGGAAAAACTCAAATTCTTCTAGCTCGCTCCGTTTCTCTCGCCAAGGATAGCTCAAGAAGGTTGTAGAGGAGCAAAGGAAGGGCGCAGAGAAGTGGCTCAAGCTTTTATAGTGCGTAGAGGCGGTTTCGCCGTGGGAACGCGTTGACGCGCTCTGGCGCAGCGGTGGCGAGCGGGGAATGGAGGAAGAGGAGGGGCTTCGGATCGCAGGCGAGGGAACCGGAAGCTGCGCGAGATCCAGGGGCACGCGTGGCAAGCATCGGCATCCTGCGCCAGAGGAAGGACGGGGAAGAACAGAAGGGCGGCGCCACGGCGTGGTGTGGAAGCTGCGCGACGTGTGAGTTGTTTTCGTCGCCCGAGGTCGGCGTGCGGTCAAGGCAAGGCAGGGCGCGCAGGAGAGGGCAGGGACGCGCAGGAGAGGCACGAGGCGCGCGGAACGCCGTCCGCGGCGTCGGCGGCGCGCATCGCGGCGCGGCGCGTCGCGCCGAGGGTGAACAGAGGAGGGAGAAGAAGAGTGCGGGCCGGCGCGGGCTGACGTGGGCTGGACTGGGCCGAGACAGGCTGGCGCGATGGTGTGGTTGATTGGGCCAAGCCCACTTAGACCTTCTATTATTTTCTGAATTTTTCAAACTGGCTGAATGTTTCACGAATTTTCAACCTAAGCTAAAGGTCTCCAAAAATTATGAAAAATTCACAGAAAATATTTGTCTGCGAACTCTATCTATGGTGAATTGTTGGGGATTTTTGGTCGAACCAATTTCCCACGAAAAATCGGAGAAATTCCTATATGCATATGAATGACATGTATGCATGAATTTAAAATTCAAAAGAGCTCAAATTTGAAATTCAAACTTAACCCAATTTTATTTGGGTTTAATTACATAATTTATGGGCCTCTAATTTTTGGGATGTGACATTTCTAGAACGTGCATTGCACGTATTTCATTAAAAAGGAGAAGAAACAAGCGACCCTTGTCGCGGGGCTTGGGTTAAGCCCCGGACATGGACGTTTCAAAAGGTTAATTTACATAAAAACAGAAAAGCGACCAAAGAACGACCTAGACCTAGAACTAGTTTTATACATTTAAAAGACTAAGGAAATGCGAGAAGTTGCGGAATCCCGCTTGGCACCACATGGTCGCCTCCGCAAAGATACTACTGGCTAAAACTGGCGGGTGCGATAGACAAACATCGAAGACCCGGGCATTCCGTTCCTTCCACAGCTTCCACGCGACGAGGAGGATCATGGAGTCGAAGCCGCGGCGACCATCCTTGGCAATCCTCTTCCTGCTTCGTAGCCACCAATCAACAAAAGCATCATCGTTTGTTGGGGTGAGTCGGTGTAAGCCTAGAGGACGCAAGATACGGAACCAAGTCTCTCGGCTATATGCGCAGCCAACAAGCAGGTGATCTATAGTTTCAATGCATCGGTCACATAATGCGCAGGGGCCATGGTTAGGGAGATTATGGCGTTGTAGTCGGTCCGACGTCCAACAACGACCATGCAAGACCAGCCAAATGAAGAATCTGCATTTATTTGGCGCCCGCGTCTTCCATAGCTCCTTCGAACCTAGTATACATGTCTGTCCAATGAAGAAAGCCTGATAAGCACTTGCCGCCGAATATGTACCCGACGAGGTCCACTTCCAAATGAATTTGTCCGGCTGGTCAGGTGTAAGCACGACCGAGTTCAGCCGTATCCACAGGCGGAGGTATTCAAGAATGACCGGGATAGAGAGGACTCCCTTGATGTCCATGATCCAGCCCCGCCCGTTCAGGGCGCTCTTGACCGTGCGGGATTTTAGCCGCATGGTTGCGCACCGCAGAGAAAGATGGGGTGAACTTTCTTGGATCGACCTGCCATCCAGCCATGTGTCTATCCAGAATAGTGCTAAGGATCCATCACACCAATGTCAACAGCGATAGAGGCTTTGAAAAGTGCTTCAGTTATATGATCTGAGCTATAATGTAGGCGCCACCAAATTTGCCTGGCTCCGTGCGATTCAGCCATAGCCACCGCATCCGTGGTGCCCTACCGGCAATTGTGAGATCCATAAGTCCAAGGCCCCCCATATTTTGTGGTCGACAAACCGACGACCAAAGCGACATTACAGTGTCCACCTCGCACTGCAAAGCATCCGTCCCCCGCCAAATGAACGCCCTACATATCTGTCGATTGACTTAATCACCCAGGGGGGAGAATACAAGCGATGGAATATAGATCGGCATAGAGCGCAGGGTGAACTTGGTGAGAGTTTTTTCGTCCGCCTCTATTGAGTAAACCCGATTTCCACATGGGCAACCTGTTAGCGACCTTATCAACAAGCGGTTGTAGGGCAGAGTTCGGGAGCTTCTTGACGGATAGGGGTACTCCAAGGTACTTGTAGGGAAACTCCGTTATGGTGCAAGGAAAGCGCGAGGTAACAAGGTCGACGTCCTCCTGTTGGCAACGGATAGGGTAAGCTGACATTTCCTTACACTAGCGGTCAAACCCGTCGCCCCATCAAAGCATTGTAGGATTGCCGCAATTGTTTCAATGTCCGGGACGACCGGTTGTCAGGAAGATGACAACATCATCTGCGTAGAAGGCGGCCCTATGGGGAATACAACGCGACCGTAGTGTTGTAAAAAGGCCCTCCTCCTCCGCTCTGACGATAAGAGGTTCAGGCAGTCCATCACCATTATGAACAGCATGGGGGGAGAGTGGATCACCCTGGCGGAGGCCCCGACCATGGCATATTCGATCACTCAGGGAACCATTGAGAAGGATCCTGGTACTGGCTGATCGGAGGAGCGTGGAAATCCAAGTGAGCCATAACTCCGGGAATCCCAAGTACTGTAAGAGCTCCAGAAGAAACGACCACGACACCGAGTCAAAGGCTTTTGCAATATCCACCTTTAGGAGTAGGCGAGGGATCCGGCGGCAATGCATGAGCTTTGCGCAGCCCTGAACATATCTGAAGTTGTCCTGAATGAAACGTCCCTTGATGAAAGCACTCTAGTTAGGTCTGATGAGCTTATTCAGACGGGGGCCAGCCGTCTAGCGAAGACCTTGGACACCAGCTTCCCAAAGCTGTGAATGAGGCTAATGGGGCGGTAGTCCTGCGACCTCACGGGCTTCCTGAGTCTTAGGGAGTAGTACCATCAGCGCATCGTTCAAGTGATAGAACTTCGAGAATCCCCCGAACTCAAAGCTTGGAAGGCATTAATGATGTCAGGCTTAATTATTTCCCAAGCGACCTTATAGAATCGACCTGTAAAGCCATCAGGCCCTGGTGCCTTATCAGATGGCATTTCCTTGATGGTCGACCAGATCTCCTCTTCAGTTACTGGTTGGGCCAAGATTCCCAGATCTATGTGTGGTAGGCCCAGCTCTTCAATTGAGGGCATGAGTCCTCGTTTGCACTGCCCTAGTAGGCTGTCATGGAAGTTAAAGGCCACCGCTATCTTCCTGTCTTCCGCGACCACATTCTGACCTTGGTGTTGGAAGGAAGCAATAAAAATTTTTCTTCGGCGGTGGCAAGCATGTAGATGAAAAAAAATTTGTGTTTGCGCCCCCTGCCCTAGCCAAAGTAGGCGCGACCTCTGTCGCTGTAAATTGAAACAAAGTTTTAATTAGGACCGAGGTTTAGGTTGTTTGGGCTATGATTTTCTAGCAATCGACCATTTCTTGATTTCTTGTGTCGGACCTTTAAGTGGCCCGCCACTGGATTTCAAGCCCTTCCAATGAAATTGAGGGGGGGGGGGGGGGGGGGGGTCCTCCTATCCAGTTTTGACCACCACTAGCTACAGTGGGTTTGGAATATGATTTTGTTGTAGTGATGATTCATCGCCTTCACCAAAAAAAAAAAGTGAAGTCTCCTTCACCAAGAACTCGAGCTAGCTTAGTTAGTCATGCAGAGTCTTGTGAACTATAATCTTTCTAGGATCCACGCCTTGTGTCTGTCCTAAAATGAGCCACTGAAGCTGAAATGCTGAACCGCCTGTTGTCAACATTGAAATTAATTCCCGGGGCTCCTAATTCTCATCTTCCTTTGGAGTATTCCCCCGACATTGTCGCATCATCACGTTCCTCCACCTTTTCAACCATCATCCTGCTTGCCAAAGTTTGCCAGGTCTTTGCTGTTGCATTCATGGCATGAGTTCTTGGTGTTCACTTGTTCGTCGTCATGCTTTCCTCCCAACTCCCTGGTCGGATGCAGTATTGAGCATTACCGGCCTCTAGTGCCAAATCCCTATCTTTATCTTTTTCCATCCTACCACCAGTAAGATCTGCCACCTACCGTTCCTCTTCAACGTATACCTCATTAAATCGACGCACACCCCGCCTATCCAGTACTTATCTCTTGTTGTGCAGCATAATCTCTGGTAGAAAGAGCACAATAAAATGCCTCCGTTTATCACCGCTAGCCATGAGAACGCGAGAAGGTACAAAAGACTGAGTCACAATCGGAGAGCAATGTTAGAATTAGCAGATCATCACGTTATACATGATCCAGTAGCAGCCTAGAACATGAACACATAACAGCATTTAGACAGAACCATTACTTACTGTGTGCCTGGGGTTCGAGGTCCTGAGCCATCGGAGCAGGAAGGAGCAGCGGTGACGATGTGCACAGCAGCTCAGTGTGGTCGATCACAAGGAGGGTAGCGCCTCCCCTCAGGTCGCCAGCTACACTGGCCATCAATTGGCATCCAGCGGCGGCCATCAGTTCGCTCTAGAGCCCTCTCGATCGGTAGAGAGGAAAATTGTGGGGGAGTAGGTTAGGCTCACATTGTGTTGGCGTTCGCGAGGGTGCCACTCAGGCCACCTTTTATTTGGCACTGCACGATTTGGGGCCACAACCAATTTCAGTTGCGCCACATTCTAATCAAGGCGTCTTACGTTTTGAAACGTTCGCCACATTCTGTTAGCCTAACGGTCACCTTTTTCCAAACAAGCAGTAGTAAATCATGTCAAAAGAGAAATGGGAAATAGCCGGGAGAAGATCGGAATTGAGAAATCGCCCCCAAAACCATAGCCGCTAGGTTTCTCAATTGTAAAATAAAGTAAACACTTATTAAGTGTTTCTACTCGCTCGCTACCTTCCTTTGTTGGTCTTGTAGTCGGAGGCTTCTTTCTCCTGTACGGCCGCTACTCTGTGTCAAGCTTGCCTAGGAGGCAACCAAAAGGCAGTTACTGGCCTTATTTTATCGCATTAATTGCAAATAACATTATAATTCAAAGGATTTTTTGAAAGGGGCAATCAGTGTTGCATAGCTCAGTGCATTTTCATGTGGCTTAGAGTAGACATTACTCTAAGGATTTTGGCTATGTTCCGAGGTTCTAATCATTAATCACATCTCTTAGATGTCTTAGCCTGGAGCTTTACTTCCTGTTTTCCTAAATAATAAATGGGGCAGCCCCTTTCCAACCGTTTGAGAGAGAAAAATATATTGTATCTGGTTCTTAAGACAAACTGAGATGCATGGTGAGCATGTATCTTTCTCAGTGGTTTACCGGCATCAAGAAATGGTTCATCCTAATTCTTCCCACTGAGTTGACAAAGTTGTATGTGGCCGTTCACACATGCATATATAAAGCCGTAACAACAAAATGAGCTGAAAACGCTAGCTTCTCTGATTGTGACTGTTACCTAATTAATCGCTGCAAGACAAGGGATAAACCAAACGAGAAAGGCAGCACTCAAGTATAATTTCTACATACTATCAGATGGCCTGCATGGACTTGAGCAGGTTCAGAGTCAACTCTCGGTGGGCAACAGAAGGTGCCGGTTTACATGTGACATATATGGGCACATGACAATACCTATGCCCGTACAATGAATGGTAGTTCCTGGTCGTAGTCACTGCTATTTGCGCAAAGTTTTGCTGTGCTTTCAAAACTTGACGAGCCAACAAACCTTTTTATCGCTTTCCTTTTGGGATCCTAACTAACTTTGCCCTTGAGAAGGGAATCTTTTGTCCTGTACGTATATATTTTTTATTTCATTGAGTTACGTCAAACTCTCACTGAAATGTCAATTTTTAAGTGAGTCAAGTATTGGACCGTCACAAAATTATGGCACTAACTAAACATGCAGTTTCTGGGAGAATATAAGTATTTAAAACACACTAGTCGCAAAAAAATTAAAACACACTAAAAACATGAATATTGTGGTATAGAAAAGCTCATACATAAAGTGAAGTCCACTGATTCGTCCTCGAATCAGGCATCCACGTACTTGCAGTTGGGCAGTGAGAGCTTGGTTTCCGGTGACATTCTTCTGTATGCTGCTGGATTTGTGTTTTCCCATTGCGAATATTGTGAAGGAGGCGAGACGAGCTCGGCTACGGATTCGACGGCGTCGAGTTCTTCATACTTGCATGTGGAATGTACCCCTCTTTTGCGAAAGGGTTGGGTTTCAATTTTCCCCCGTTGAAGATCGATGAGGATGGCGATGGTGGATGGTGAGATGGCTGTGTTCTTTCAAGGATTCATCTGTGGCATATCTATCTGAAATGGTGATCCTATGGTGGAATTTACGGCTCTTTCAAGGTTCTTGTTTTTCCATCAATGGAGTTGGCGTTGATTGGAATGTTTTTTGTAATTAGGGGATGTAATATGCTTCAAGATTAATTAAATTCCCTTTTTTCAAAAACAAGTGAAGTCCACGTAAGGTCGAATGTTAGGTTAGATTTCCTGTGGAAGTTTCATAGGTGTTTTTACTTTTTTTTTTTTGTTTACAAGTGACACCCAGGTTCACCTATAAAATTAGAATGCTGAAAAATATAGATATGTTTAGAAATTATGCATTACTACAATCAGATGGACATAAAATAATACTGATAACAATAATAAATTAATGGACCATCCAATATAATATAGTGTGCTATAGTTGGATTATTGATAGTAGCTGTGTAATATGCGAGGTCAAACTGCTAGTTCATTTGATTTTCCTATTTGAAACGGGAAAAGTATTCACATGCCACTTTTTATAGGCCTCGGCCATGCGACCAAGCAAAACTACCGGTTGTTGCCGGCCTTGACGCAAGCGATGATTGTACAAGCGAACCGTAATGTTACTCACCTTTTGTCAATATAAGACCTTCAAGTGCACGGGCCTCACCTTCACCGTGTTGGCTTCATGGCTTGTTACTAACCTTGTCCTTGCTCTGTCGGTCCCTCGGTGCTGCAGGAGCATGGCGCTGACATGCCTCCTCTTTGTCCTCCTTGGCACCACGGTTCCTCTACTCTTCTTCTCCCCTGCAGGTAAATCCTCAAAAACCCTGCTGTTCTAATCTGGATAAGATCGATGTTTAGTGCTAACTAGGTAACTGGTTTTGTTCGGTTAAGTTTAGTTCTAATTAGCTGCCTGACTGTTTTCTTATGTACATTGTAGAGGCGGGGCAGGTGGGAGTGACCTACGGCAGGATAGCCAACGACCTTCCGAAGCCCGCATCGGTGGTGAAGCTGCGGAAGCAGAACGGCATCACCATGATGAGGCTGTACGACACAAACGCAGAGGTGCTCAAGGCCCTGGCCCGCACCGGAATCAAGGTGCTGGTTATGCTGCCCAACTAGAACTGACGGAGGCTGCCACGAACCAGTCCTACGCGCAGCAGTGGGTGTGGGACAACGTGAAGGCCTACTACCCCGCCACGCAGATCCACGGCGTGGCCGTCGGTAACGAGGTGTTCATGTGGAGGCCGGAGCTGACGCCTCAGCTCCTCCCGGCCATGATCAACGTGCATCAGGCGCTGAGGCAGCTGGGCCTAGCCGGCGTCATGAAGGTGTCGACGCCGATCGTGTTCACCATGCTCCGCGCCACGTTTCCCGCCGTCGTCCGGCAGGTTCCGGGACGAGATCGCGCAGTCGGTGATGAAGCCCATGCTCCGGTTCCTGCATCAAACCGGATCCTACCTCACCATGAACCCCTACCCGTTCTTTGCGTACGTCAAGGAGCGCAGCAGAACATCGCGCTGGACTACGCGCTGGGGAACTAAGGGCAAGTACAACCGTGCATACGGCTGCTGTCTTTTTAAACCCAAACAGACAGCTTGAACAGACAGCTTGTATAATGGGTTGTCTGTTTGGCTGTTTGCAGGGTGTTTAATTCATGCTTTGACACATAAATCATGATGATCTAGTGCATACTTGATCTTTGTAGCCATTTTGTTGCATACGTGAGACAATGCACAATACATTCAAATATTCCGGAAGACGTGTAAATTAAACATGTATATAATACTTATATATATGGATATGAAATGGTATTTAGAAGTACATGATAGGATATAATAATAAAGTCACCATTTCAATTGGCATATGAAATGGTTTTAGAAATACATGATATAATAATAAAGTCACCATATAATTGGACATATGGCTCTATCCTCCTCTTGCCCCCATAAAGCTTCTATATATGCTCAACTAAATCATTCTTGAGTTGGCGATGTGTAGAGGCAGCCTGGATGCGAACCTTGGCCGGCAAAGCAAATCCCCCTGCGCGCGCAACGGATCCGAGCATCCGCCGTCTCCCCGCAGCGCATGCTACAACGGGCGCCGAGGCGTCTCTCTGGCCTGGGAGCACGAGCTCGTCTCGTAGACGAACGAGACGACGAGGAGGAGCTGGAGCCGGTCGTGGAGGGGGTTTCTGCAAAAAGACACCGCACGTCTACGGCTGTCTACGGCACGTTGTACGTACCCTAAGCGCCCGGCGTCGTCGACAACAACACCGGGCTCGTCTACCACAGCCTGCTGGACGCGATGAGGGACGCCACGCACTTCACCATTGATAACTTGGCCGAACAACTCAACATCAGGTGTGAGTTGCATTGAAAGATCAAACTAGTATGCCTGCCCGCGCATTTGCGCGGCTAGACTTGTCAACTATTTGATTATTTTCACATTATTTCAAAAGTTTAAACATAGTTTATTATTTTTTATAGTATTACTAACATATCTTCAATTGATTTGAGAAATTTCTCACCGAGTCTGTCAATTACAAATTATGCCAATCGTAACATATCTGCATCCTTTATTAAACCAAGCAAAACTGAACCAATCATAACATGCTTTTCTATGCAATTTTAATAATATATAACTCCCACCTTTTTGTTGTAATTTGTTTCATCACACCCTTATGCTTATTATGATCAATTTTGTTTTAAGAAAATAGGACACATAACATGATTCACTGCAACTTATGTTTCAACTAAATTATATCTGGGCGAAGCAAGGCTTTGAACCTTTTAAGATGTATTTACCCAATAATTTAAAGAGGAATTTTTATTTTACGTTCATATGATTTTGATGTTTAATTTCACATATGTTCAATTCAATCGTGTTTGAAATGTTAAATAAACATCTATTTACTATTTTTATTCTTTTGAATTTAGCTATTTTTGCCTCATGATGGTATTGTGGGTAAATTAGAAAAGGGAATTAAGGATATTTTAAGCTATTTTTGTACTCATAATGACATGGTGAGTAATTTAGAAATAGGTATGAAGGATATTTGCCTATTTTTATTATTCCGAATTTAGCTATTTTTTGCTCATAATGGCATGGTGGGTAATAAAAATAAGTGTGAAGGATATTTTTATCTATTTTTTATTATTCCGAATTTAGCTAAATTTTAGGCTCATAATGGTATGGTGGGTAATTTAGAAATAGGTGTGAAGGTATTTTTTGCCTTTTATTATTTCGAATTTAGCTTTTTTTTTACTCATAATGGCATGGTGGGTAATTTAAAAAATAGGTGTGAAGGGTATTTTGCCTTTTTTTTATTATTTTAAATTTAGCTATTTTTTGGGCTCATAATGGCATGGTGGGTAATTTAGAAATAGGTGTGAAGGGTATTTTTGCCTATTTTTTATCATTTCAAATTTAGCTATTTCATAAATATTTATAGGGAATTTTGTGACTAATTGTTTCATAATGGTAGTGGTGGGTAATTTTCTCTTCTTATTTTCTCGGATTAACGTGAGAATTTCTAAACCTAAGAGCGAACGTGGTGTCTCCGTTTCTTGCTCAATTATATATATAACTAGTATGGCTGCTCACGCATTTGCGCGGCTAAAGTTATTATACTATTTACAATATATTATAGAAGTTTAATATAGTTTATTATTAATAATATTTATTTTATAATAGTAGAAAATAGATTGAAGAATTTCTCACCGTCTCTCAATTTGAGTGTGTGATGAGTCATCATTTATCTTAGATTATCTTATCTAACAATGTATTTGATTTTGTTTTGGAAGTGAGGTCGGTTCAAACTCGTCATGCTAAACAACTAACATATCTCACGGTAGGAAAAAGAATGTGTCATGCTACAAATAAATCTAAGATAAATATGCCATGCTAGCTAGACATATGATGATGTATTTTTATAACAGTGTATCTAGAAATAGGAATTAAGTGTATATTGAATATTTTATTTTCCAAAATTGGGCTATTTTGAGCTGAAAATGTTACTGTGGGTAAATTAAAAATAAGAATTCGGTTTATTTTTAGCTAATTCTTATAATCCGAGTTTAGTTTTTTTTATTTATAATGGCATGGCGGGTAAATTAGAAATAGGTGGAAAGGGTATTTTTGGTTATTTTTTATTCCCAATTTAGCTATTTTTTTGACTCATAATGGCATGGTGGGTAATTCAGAAATAGGTGCGAGGGGTATTTTCAGCTATTTTTTATTATTTCAAATTTTTCTATTTTATAACTATTTTTAGGAGGTTTTGTGACTAATTCTTTTATAATGGCAGTGGTGGGTAATTTTTTCTTCTTATTTTGTCAGATTAACGTAGGAATTTTTAGCATTTTAGAGCGAATGTGGTGGCTCCTTTTCGCCGTCAAATATATATATAATAGATAGATGTCCCAATCTTACCTCTTTTCGGCCGTACTGCCCCTGCTCGTCATCCTAGTTCCTGCTAGTTTTCCCCATCTGATGGCATACATGGATGACTGAAGTTGCTCTTACTTTTCGGGCAGCCGATGTGGGGTCCTACAGTATGGACGGAGACTGGGTGGCCATCAGGTGGACAATGGAAACCACCAGGTCCACCACACATCGGTGGGAGGAGTTTGGAGGTCGGCGATGGATTCCAGCCGGCGACGGTAGCCAACGCCAAGGCATACAACAACCACGTCATCAACAGCGTGCTATCCGGCAAGACGGGCACCCCGAACCCCAAAGCCGACATGGACGTGTACATCTTCGCCCTCTTCAACGAGAACCAGAAGGGCGCCGGACCGGACGACACCGAGCAGCATTTCGGCCTATTCTACCCGAACGGGACGAAAGTTTATGATTTAGACTTCCATGGCGCGCCGACGGAGAGCTGGTGCGTGGCGAACGCCTCGGTCGGAGAGGCGCGGTGCAGGCGGCGCTGGACTACGCGTACGGCCACGGCCCGGACTGCGGCGCCATCCGGCCCGGCGGGGAGTGCTTCGAGCCGAGCACCAGGGTCGGTCACGCTTCGTACGTGTTCAACAGCTACTACCAGCGCAACCACCGTGCCCCGGGGACGTGCGACTTCGGCGGGGCGGCATACGTCGTCTACCAGGCGCCAAGTGAGTTTAATTTATTCATGCTTCTCTGTCGTTTTTCCTCGCTGAAGATTCTTGTTCTCCTCAGCTCTCGTGTGCGCTGTCTTGAAATGGCAATGTGATGTCATTTGCTTCCCTGTTTGCTGCAGAGTATGGAAACTGTATCCTTGCTCGAAGGCCTCGATCGAAGCAACAGCAGCTAAGTCTGAAGGCTATGCAGCCATCTGATCAGTTATAGGAATAACTAGTATGGCTGCCCGCGCATTTGCGTGGCTAGATTTATAAACTATTTAAATTATTTTTATGTTATTGTATAAGTTTAAACATAGTTTATTTTTTATAGTAATGCATTTTTAAGATAGCTAAAATCGATTGGAGAAATTTCACACCAAATCTGTCAATATGAGTATGTGATGATTTATCATTTACATGAATGCCATATTCAAATAACCAATTTTTATAAGTAGCATTTAAAGAGCATCATTGTGGCAATTGCGTTGCATGTAAAGTTTTATTTAAGGATATAAATTTAAATTATTATTGTTTATATTTTTTATGTGCTTTTCTAAGGTGTATTTTCCCAACAATTTAAAATAAAATATATAAATATATAATAGATCTATGTGACCTTTTAGCTACGACTTTCCAGAAATGTTCTATTTTGATGCCATTTGTTTACGAAAGATGATGCATGTTGCTTTCGACTCTCCGACAGTGGCGAGTCACAGGCCCAAACCTGGGTAGGCTAGAAGCTAGTTGGGCTCACCTGGGTGGGCCGAAAAGGGGAAAAAATGAAAAAGGAAAATTCTATGCTACAGTGCTAGAATATCACGTTGCCCCCGGCTGGACCACTGCTCTCAAAGGAAGGACTGTGAAATGTTTCACTCTCTGTAACTGCCGGAACTCTGGCCATTTTGTTCCGGGGAAACTAAAAAAACAAGAGAACAGTTTCAGAACTTCTGTATGTCAGCATTTTGTATACAAACTGTTATAATAATAACTCTAGTTGGACAGGAAAAGAAAGTTTCAGGAGAACCTATCCTACTCTTAGTTCAATATGTGGGCAATTTACCAAAGGACTCTCTCTCTTAGTAGGAAAGGAGACCCCTATCCTAAGTATAAATAGTGGAGCACCCCATGATGTAAAACATAAGTTTATTCAGAATAATAAAGAGGAGGCTCCACCTACATTGTGTCTCGCCTCTTATCTACTTGTTGTTGTTCTCTCCCGTCGATAGCGTTATTACAACACGTTATCAACACGCTCTTCGGCTGAGCAGAAGAAGCCGCCAGGAGAAGAAGTCGACGAGCTGCAGTCGGCGAGTTCTCAACACGCCGGCCTTGGGAATCACGCCGCCTCGGGAAGCGCGCCGACATCGGGAATTGAGCCGCCTTGATTTCCGTGCTCGACGACATCGACATCCGCGCCAATACGAAGCTGTTGACGGGATCGGGAAACGACTACACGGCGTCCAGTCTACACTGCATCGACTAGCGCCTGCATCAACTTGCGATCGTCTACATCACGCCCGAAGGTGATTATCTTGGTACCCGTAGTATAGCAGATCGCGATGGCTCGTTGCAGCCATGGATCGAAATCCCCATGCAACACCCGGTCCAGATTTTTCTAAATCTGGTTTTATCGCATCCCTACACCTAGAACTAGGGATCATCGAATTGCATCGCATACACACAGTTGGTGGGGCTGGTAGCCGCCACCGCCGCGGCCAACACGCGCACAACAGATGGCTCGCAGGCCATGAACATGCATCGCAGCAAGAACATAAAAAAGGGGGCAGAATACCCTAACCCTAACGTAACCCTAACCCTAGCTAGTCGGCGACGAGCCGGACCTCGCCGCCGACCATCCGAGCCGCGCACGGCCCGCGAGCCCGAGCCAAGCGCCACAACGCACGAAGTCGCGCACCAAGCCGCACGCCGGCGTGGACCCGCGCGACCCACACAGCGGGTCGCCGACCACCGGATCTGGGGGCGACGCAGCCAGATCTGCCCGCACCGCCCCCACTCGGGACTCCGCCGCCGCAAGGGGAGCCCCGAGACGCCCTCCTCCGCGCGTTGCGACAACGGGAGCTCGGAGCTCGACCGCCGCCGCCTCACCATCACCTCCCGCCGAGGCCCGACGGTGCGCTCACCTCGCCGACTCACGGCGAGCCACGCACGAGCTCGCCAGGCCCGGATCCGCGCCCGAGGTCGCTGGATCTGACCTCGGGGTCGCCGGATCTGGGGACCGGGACCCCTCCGCCGCATGGGGGGCCCCGGGGCTTTGTCTTCCTCGCGTGCGACGGTAGTGATCCGCACGCTCACCCGCCGCCGAACCCCGCCATGCTGCGCCGCCCGCAGCTGCGCTACCTGTCACCGCGCCCGAAGGCCGCGCGCCGCCGCTCCACCTCCGCGACCCCCGCATCTGGATCACGAACCGCCACCACCCCGGCGACGAGCTCCGCACTGTTGGCGGTCGTTAAACCATGATTTGACCGCCACCCTACCGGTAAATAAAAGGATAACACCAAGATTTTGTGCATAGTAGATAGGAATAATGCTACTCCACAGGTTTTGGTGGATATTTGGATGCAGGAGTGAATAATGGAGGAAAGTGGGCCCAGCCAGGGAAATTCCCTGGCCGGCCGGCCCCACCTGGTGGCCGCAGGCCCCAGACTTCCTCCAATGGGCTGGAAACTGATCCACAACACATAATTCAAGCCCAGCCCAGCAGATTTGCACCGCCATTCTAGAAGGTGGGCCATTTGGGCCTTAACTTGGCCCCCACTGCAATTCTGCCGACCCCAGCGAGGAGCCGACCTTCAGACCGCCTTCAGGGAGTGATCTGGAGCGTCCACGCTTAAGACGGTGGCAAACCGCCACAGGGGACGGCCGGCCGGCCACCCCCCTAGGCCGGCCGGCCGACTTTGGCGCCACCGCCTCTCCAGCTTCGGCCAGGGTGCTCCCACCGCCATTGCAAGCTATAAATTGGACCCCCCGGCCTCAGAAGCAACTCGCACCATCACACTTCATCCAAGTGTTCATTAGTTTAGTTTAGTAGTAGCTTTGGGAGTTAGAGTAGAGTAGAGTAGAGTGAGAGCTCTCTCGGGCTTCCGGAGTCTTCTCGGAGTTCGGTATAGTCCTTTGTATCCTTACTCTTTTTGAGATATTATTTTATTTAATATATAATTAGTTTTATCTTTATTTATTTCTTTTAGTAGTTCTTTTCTATTTAGTTTATTTATTCGTTAAGTAAGTGCTCGTAGAAGTCTTGTTGTGGGATTCGTGATTGTTGGAATAGCAAGTACGAGAGAGTGCCTTCGTCGGAGATGACGTCATGTGAAATCTGTGCTTGTTCATTCTTAGATAGGACTGCTCCGTTGATCAAGAGTAGTTCCTTTAGACGGGTTGTAAGCATGGCGCTTAGAACTTGGCCTATGCACATTTGGCACCCAACCCCACGGAGGATGGTAGCCGCGAGTGTATGTGACAGCTGCACCGGTCTCTGTAATCCACCACGTCCGGGTTGGACTCAGCAGGGTCTTAATTATAGCATACGGTTCCCTAGGTTTGAACTAGCATCATCGGTTAACCTAGCACGTGGTGCCCCCGAAACGACATGACTTGTATGTGTATGAACTTAGCTAGAGTAGATAACCTTTGTAGACTTGACTGCTAGGAAGAGTAAATAATAGATAAACATACAGGTAGCCTTAACTCTATCTCGTTGCTCTCCCAAATGTATACTATGATTTATTTCTTTTATCGCTTCGGATTTGAGGATGTGTGTGCCACCCATATCTATCATGCCTATCTTACCCCCGTCTCAAATATAGTTGATACATTATTCTTTCTCCAAATTATCCAATGCACTGCTATTATTCAGCTCCCTTTCGCTCTACTTCCCTGCGGAAATATAAATACGATAACCCTGGAATACTCCAAGGTGAAATGCTACAATGGTGATCCGTGCGCTTGCGGAATTAATGAATTTAATTTTTATCGCATAAGAACCGCCAACACGCACGAGCTCGCCCGGGGCCCCAGACTCCTCCCTCCTCGCGCCGCCGCGCTGTTGGTCGTTTGTACGCACCCACTTATATACCGCAAGAGCACGGTGTACAGTTGTAGTCTTTTTCCCCTAGAAGAGTATTCCAAGGTTTAATCGAACCACAGAGACCAATGGGAATTAAGCAAAATCATCAGTAAAAGAGCTAGCCAAGCTTTCTAGTGAGCGTGAGCGTGGGTTTCAGGGAAACAGTGTGTTGTGCCGATCGGCACAAGGGATGTGCCGGTCGGCACCAAGGTGAAGTTTGTCCGAAGTGTTGTCCGAAAAGCCTAGGAACAGATTAGATCATGGGGTAAGTTAGCCAAGTCTGCTAGTTGAGATCGTAACCAAAAAGCTTAATCAAATAGCGTCATAAACGGGATTACTCAATTATTGATAACCGAAGATCGGTAGGTCGAATCCCCTTTCCGGAATGCCCTGTCACGACCAATTCGCCGTAATCGGTGACCTCTTCCCACTCTACACATCACCTCAAGGATCATCGCGTATGCATTAGCGGCTATGGAGGTACGGAGGCGACGTGCAAATATGGCGCATTACAAGATCCCAATGCTACCTTAACCACGATGGAGATAGTGAGAGAACGAATCTTGTCACTTCTTTATGCCACCACAATCAAGATAACATCTAATACTTAGTCGTCACTAAGCGTAGGAACAAGCATATGTAAAGACCATAAAATCCAGGCGATCAATAATCAAAACCATTCATCCACATATTCAACCATACTTCGATACATAGTGCAAGATACATCACCATCCAGTAGGCCTACCTTGATGGATCACCTCTTTAGCACCAATGGTTCTTGATCAACAACTAGAGAACATGAAGAACGGGGCAAAGCCCCGGTGGCTCTAAACTTACTGGCTGTGTTGTCCCTCTGGCGGCCGATCCCGAAACCCTAGGGCTTTTACAAGTTTATATAGGGCTGTACATCAGAAAGGAAAGGATTCTCGGGAAAAGAGTCCTTGTGCCGATCGGCATAGGGGCTGTGCCGATCAGCACACCTCGTGTCCAGCTCGGTTTCCTCTCTAAGTCGGTTTCGTAGTCCTAGGTAGCTTCCATGTGGGCCTTCCAGTCAGTTTTCTTCGAGATCAAGTCTTGTATTGCTCTTTCAAATCTTCGAGTATCTTTTATCTCTTCGTGATGAATATCTCCCAAGATTGGTTCGGATAACTTCCTTCTAGAATAAACTGAATGGTGGGCCAGCTTCGGTGGCCTTGGGGTCCCATGTGCCGGTCGGCACATGTCTGTGCCGATCGGCACAGTGAGCCTTTTCTGCTGGTTCTCTTCTCTTCAGGTCCAGATCAGCCTCAATGTCCAGAATGTCGTCCTTTTCATTTGTTTCTGCAATAAAGCTCCAGAACGACATATATACAAATATGGTGCTATTATCAAGGGTTAATGGCCTATAATGATGACATTTATGCTCTAAATAAGGCGCAGTTGGCATATAAAATGGTATGCTAGAAATCGCCAACAGCTCCCCCACACTTAAACCTTTACTCGTCCCGAGGAAAGTCAAGAATGAAAATCAACTTGCATATAGTCACATCAATCATAGAAGTATTTCAAATCTTCACGAGCTGAGCATTTAGTCATTGTGAGATTAAATCAATTTAGTATTCAGCAAGCATGTTCACAATATGGGTACTAAACATGAAAGAGTACTTCCCAAAGCGATCCTTGAAAATATTCAACTTAGTGCACATGACTTTTCCACTTATGTGAATCACCAAAAAGGTATTGTGAGCAAAAGAACCATCCTTCTCAAACGATCAAGTCAACAACTCAACTTCAATCTCTCTCCTGAATCACTCAAAAGCCTAGCCTACTTCATCGATATATGTATGTGTAAGGCCATATGAGTAGCTTGGTGAGGAATTTCAAGGAAATTAGACATAAATCAACAACATATTGCAAAGCTAAGAAATAACTCTAATTGGTTTTACTGAGACTTGTCAAAAGGCCATTAGGAAATAAATCGAGAAAGAAACTCACACCCTTAGAATAGTGGACATATACTTGTGTGAATGAACAATCACGAGTAGAGAACGTAATCTTTTTAAACAGGTGACAAAGCTGTCCTTTCTTCTTTGCATATCTATCAGAAACCTGGCATTTTCGAAGGATATCGAATGCAAAGTGGACATGATTGGAAAAAGAAATTCTTGGCTACTAATCAATGATAAGAATTCAAGGGAATTCACTCTTCCCCCCACACTCAAATTTTTGCTAGTCCCGAGCAAAACAGCGCAAGGTACAGACTTTATTTACTTTTTTTCTTTTTTTTTTTTTTTTTTTTGTGTGTGTGCCAGTCGGCACAACCTGTGCCGGTCGGCACACTGTCTGTACTTGCCAATTTCGCTCTGGATTTTCGTTGGTACTGCTGTGTCAGATGTAAAGCCAAGAATACAGTAGGATGTGGTCAAGGATTGATATTCGAATCAAAGAATTTGGTTCTCAAGTATCGGATGCTCGGCGAATTATGCATAATTCCAATGCGGTAATTTGCATAGCTCGAGTGGGAATAGGCTAGAAAATCATCACGATACGCGAAAGGTGTGGCCAATTTTCCAAGTCTCATACCCTAAGAATTAAATCTTAACCGAGCTCAATCATCAATCATAGTCTCTACTTAGCAAGGGCTAAATTGAGTCACATATATTTGGCATTGGTAGGCATAACCGAATGATATGGAGTAATTCTAAAGCTCACAATAAGAAAGTTTGAATTTTATAAAGAAATAGGTACTAAGTCATGTCATCCAAAGTTGATCTTTTATTTGACCTTGCATGGGAATTTTGAAATGCACTACGCCACATATGAAGTGTTTGCCGAATACATTATAGTGGAAGTTCGAAATTTTATTTATGCTCAACATCGCTCGATTATCATTAACGCTTCTCAAGATAGACATACATACTCGTATCATTTTTCAAATAAAACATAAAGATCATCATCATATTGGATTTGAAAGCGCGGGCTACATGGTGATGTATCATTCTAAACAAACCACTAGCACACTTGCATAAATAAAACTAGACTACTAGCACACATGCATGAATAAAAGCACACAAACAAACTAAACACACCCGATACATGGTTTCCCAACCCGCTCACACACACATAAGGAAATAAATAAAAAGAGAATGCGAAAGGGAAAGAAAAACGCAAACCGGGAAACCGATACAAGTTGTGCTATACACAACACTCTACCCATCAAATGGAGGTGGCTGATTGTAGTCGAAGCCGTAGTACGCCGCCTCCAATCTCCCGAACTCGTCAATCATCGCCTCGGTGTTGCTCCGCATCGCGCCCGCCAAGTTGTCGATGCGTTCAACGTATTGAACGTTGTTGTCGATGTACCGATGCATAGGGGCAAAGTTCGCCCCTGGAGGACCTGCAGGAGCATAGTAGGGTGCCCCCTGGAAGTGCTGAGGGTAGACAGGGGGCATACCGAAGTACCTTGGGTCGGTGCCGGTCGGCACCTGTCCTGTGCCGGTCGGCACAAAGCCCGTGCCGATCGGCACGGGTGCCTGCTGCGCTGGTTGATGCTGCGCGGCTGCTGCCGCGTCCCAGCTGTCCCAGTCCGCCGCAGCGCTCGCCGAAGACTGGCCGACGACCTCCTTTCTCCAGCGCTTGGTCTTCGTTACCTTGTGTCGCTCGTGGAGGTCGGCCTCAAGCCAATTCCCTCCGTCGATCTTGTTCGGGAGGAAAAGGGCGAGCTCGGCGCAGGGAAGCTTGATGCCGGTGTGCCGCACACGTAGTAGCCGAGCTTGGCGCTCCCCGTGATGGTCTTCCCGCGCACCATGGACTCGTCGATGAGCGCGGCCCTTATCCAACAATCTTCCTTCATCATGAGGTTACCTTCGGTGACTTGGAAGATGATTGTTTGGAGGTAGCCTCCAAAAGCTAGTCTCGCCTTAGGGTTGGCCCTTTGGCTAAACCAACTTGACACCATCGTCCCGATGGGATTGCACTTGCACGGACTCGCAATGGCGTTGTAGAGCCAATGCAAGTCCGGGTCGGAGATGTTGGTGGTGTCGAGGCGGCCGGTGGTGCGCGCGGCCATCCACCGGTGGAGGATTTGGATCGTGGGGTTCTTGATGTGCCCCCTCTTGCGCTCGTCCGCGTCGGCGATGCGGCGCCAAAATGTGTCGAGCATCTCCGTAGTCGCCGCGCCGTATACGGGGGCCTCCCTATCAAAACCGAGAGCATCGGAGATGCCCTCAATCGTGATGGAGTAAGGCTCGTCCCGCACACGGAACTTGATCTTGTCGTCTCCTTGCTCGTCCACCTCGCGGCTCATGGTGGTGATGAACTCGGTGATGAGCTCGATGTCGAAGCTGCTCGCTTGGTCGTGGAGGGTCTCCCATCCAAGGTTGAGGAGGCATTGTTGGAGGTCCGGCCATACCCCGACCTTGGCGAGGAACTCCTCATCCATGTCGATGTTGGGGAAGATGCGGCCGCGGATGTTGGTGTAGTAGAACTCCTCCTCACGGCTCGTGAGGGTGAACCCCTCCCGAACCGCGCGCGGTACATATGCCGGCTCGCTCGGCTCGGCCTCCATGGATGATCCGCCGCCGCGGCGGGTGGCGGCGGCGGCGGCGGCGGTCGCGCTCCTCGTGCGCGGCCTCGGTCCTCGAGGGATGCCGATGTCGCGGTGCCGATGAAGAAGTCATCCCGCCCTCGTGGCGGTGTCATCTCGACGGAGAGCTCGGGGCTATCATAGCCCGCCGAGCTTGCCCTTCGCGTCGAGGTGAAGGAGCCGGTGTCGCTGCCGGAGTTGTTGTCGCCGGCTTGGTGCGACCCGCCGTAGTGGTATGATCCACCGGCGTGGTGCGATCCACCGGATTGGTGTGATCCACCGGAGTGGTGTGTCCCGCCGGAGCTGAACCCCCGGCGAATCTTCTTGCCAGCGCTCTTGAGCGTGGAACTAAACCCCTTCATTTCCTGCGAAAGAATGGAAACAAATCGCGCAAATGGAGGAAGTGGAGGAGTGGAGAGGGTTACCAGGAAGTTGTGGCGAAAATGGAGGAGGAGATGCCCCTTCTTATAACTCTCCATGGCGTCCAAGGGAAGGAACCCACGCCGGTTCAAATTCCCCGCGCGTGCCGTCTGCACAGCGCCGTGCCGGTCGGCACGGTTCAAAATTTTGCGGATTCCGTCGTACCTCGGCTGCCACGCCTTCTTTTCCTCTTCCCCATGACTTGTACAGTGTCGGATGTCGGGGAACAGGGGCGCACCTGCAAAAGATTAGCTTTCCCATGCTGTGCCGATTGGCACGGGCTCCGTGCCGGTCGGCACGATTCAAATTTGCACATATTCGCACGTACCTCGGCTTCAACAACTTCTTTTCCTCTTCCCCATGCTAGATACAGTGTCGCATGTCGGGAGACAGGGGAGCATGTTCGAAATTTGAATTTTTTCAAGTGGTGCCGATCGCCACGGTGCCCGTGCCAGTCGGCACCTTTGCTCCATCCCGAGGCTGGGTGCTCGGTGTCTCCCCTGTGCTCGGCAGCTGCATGGGTGTCAGTGGTCTCTCCTCCTTCCAATGTGCGCAGACTTTGATGATCAGATTCGAACTCTTGGTCATTGTGCCGGTCAGCACAGCAGTGTGCCGGTCCGCACCGTGTAGTCCGCGCCCGATTCAAACTTCGCTGCTTTGTGTCGCCAAAATTTCAAATTTCTTCGCGGATGTCAGACTTCCTGTAGCATCGAGATTCTTGGAGGCGGCGTTTCCTTGCTGTGCCGATCGGCACGGCTCTGTGCCGGTCGGCAGCTGTGCCAAATTTCCGCCAGTGCCTCCCTCTTTCGCAAGGATCATCCAGCATATTCCTGCGACACAGAAAAATACCAAAAGCACGGAAATATTCTCGGAACAATTGTTGCACTTACCTTTCCAAATTTTTCTTCATCAAACATTCCGCATAGTTTCTCCACTTTACCCCCTTATTAATTTTCATCTCCAGTTCGGGGTAACTTACAGAGCACGACTTGGCGTGCTTGCCCTTGTGCCGATCGGCACAGTGTGTGCCGGTCGGCACCGTCCAGAATTTCCTCTTTTTGTTTCTTTTCTTCCTGCGCTGTTAGCCAACAAGCAAAATACAAAAACAAAAACTGCAGAAAGTAAACAGACAGCGCAGACGTTCACACAAAAGTTAAAACAAACACTTAGACTAACAAATTTTATTCCGGGAGCATTATTGTGGATTACAAGCAAACAATTTAAAGGCCGGGTTGCCCTCCCGGTTAGCACTAAATTTCTAATTCACGGGTTGCCCTCCCGAAAGCACTAACACACAAAGACTCACCCTACGACTCGCTCCCGAAAATTGGGTTGCCTCCCAAAAGCGCTCTTAGTTTTAAAAAGGTCGTAGAGCTTGACCTCCCCGCATAAATCACTTCCTTAGTGCCGCCTTACGGGAAAAAGTTGCGACACTATAAGGTTCTCTTGTCTCTTCTCCTTTAATGATAGGACATGTCCTTCCTCCAATTACCCTCGATTGCTTTATGGTGCGGAGACTTGTATTTCTCAACCCATTTGGATGCCGTGCGGCCTTCTTCTCCCTTGGGGCGAAAATTGAACGTGTAGGAGGCTCCACTTATGTCAAAGCTTATCTTTCCACTCCCCACATCAATGTTTGCCTTCGCTGTCCTCAAGAATGGCCGGCCCAAAATCAATGAAGTCTTTGTCCTTCTATCCATATCAAGCACAATGAAATCCACAGGAACTATATGATCACCAATCTGGACAGGCACATCTTCAGCAATTCCATCGGGATAGCGAACCGATTGATCGGCCAACTCCAAACACATGGCCGTAGGCTCCAACTCTGGCAAATTCAAACTTGCAAAGACATAGCTAGGCATGACACTTACACTTGCTCCAAGATCGCATAAAGCCCCTTCAAAGATTTGAGCTCCAATCAAACACCGGATACTAGGAGATCTGGGGTCGGGCTTCTTTTCTGGTGTAATGTCATTAATAGCCGCAGTGCACTCTCTTGTCATCTTCACCACTTCTTCCGATGCTAAGGACTTCTTGCTTTGCATAATATCCTTTATGTACTTAGCATAGGTAGGCACTTGAAGAGCATCAAGGAACGGGACATTGATATATAACTTCTTCATAATATCGACAAACCTGGAGAATTGCTCATCATGATGTCGAATCCTTTCTGTCTTGGTCAACAGCTGCGTATCCAGAAAGGTAGCAGGACCATGTTCCTTGTTCTCAGTTCCCTTTTTCAGACCCGAGAGGTCAATTTCTTCTTTGTGCCGATCGGCACCTTCTGTGCGCTGGTCGGCACCTTCGGCTGTAGCGTGCCGATCGGCACCAACGTCGTGCCGGTCGGCACGTGGTCGTCTTGCTCCAGCTGCGAACTTCGGATCTTCAGTTTGCTTCCCAGACCTCGTCTCGATGGATTTCAGCTGTTCTGCAGAGCGGGTATTACCAGGAAGAGCTCCCTTCTCGTTTTTTACCGACTCCGCTAATTGGGCCATTCGTTTCTCCATCATCTTCATGAATTGGAGGATTTGCTGATTAGAACTCCCCACTTCGATGACCTTGTCATTGATTGTCTCAAGCACACGATCAACTTCCTTGAATTTGGCTTGAGTATCCTTGTTGACCTTCTCTTGAGTTTGAAAGAACTCTTGGCATTGAATACGAAGAGGGATAGCGTTTTGCATAGACGACGACGGGGTGAAGCTACTCCTTTGTTGATATGGAGTCTTCCATCCTTGACTCTTGATATAATTGAGCATTTTCACGTCTTCGGGGCAATCCTTGCTTACATGACCAAGTTCTCCACATTCTTCACATGTGGAACGGGCTTCCGCTAGCTTGACGGTCTCTTCCTTGGGAATATGATCAATCTTGTCTAATCTTCTTTGTATGGTGTCAAGCTTGTCCATAAGCAATTCATCATAAGCTCTTTCCACCACACTCTTCATCTTTCCCGTGGAAGGTTGAAGGCTTCTACTTTCTCTCTCACCAACCCATGATTGATTTTGCTCTATCTTCTTGATCAAAGCCGTGGCTTGAGCGGGTGTCTTGTCCAAAAACGATCCTCCAGCCGAAGCATCCAAGTGTTGTCGGGACAAAAGATTCAAACCCGTGTAGAACCTCTCCACTAGCTCCCATTCAGCAAGACCGTTGTGCGGACAAGCATCCTTGTACTCGTTGAATCGATTCCATGCTTCTCCAACGCTCTCATCAGCAAGTTGAGTGAATCCAAGGATCTTGTTCTTCAAAGCTTGAGTCTTGCCTGGAGGGAAGTACTTTGCCAAAAATTCTGCAGAAAGTAGATCCCAACTAATCTTGGTTGCAGTAGGTAGCCCATGGTACCACTGCTTAGGACGCCCAATAAGAGATAGAGGGAACAATCGCACCTTGGCTTCATTGTCATTCATATGCTCCAATTGAAAGGTACCGCAGATTTCATGAAAATGTTGCAAATGCATATTAGGATCTTCAGAACCTGTGAACGGTTGCTGACCAACCAAGGACATGTAGCGCTCCAGCCGAAAGGGTCTAGCTTGTGCAGTGAATTCAGTCTTGGTGACATTGTCCAAGGCAGGCTTGAGACGATTAGCAATTGGTGTTGCGTCTCCCATGTCTTCTTCTTCAGGAACTTCTTCTACCTTGTCTTCTTCCAAAGCTGCAAACAATGCCTTCGGGCTGAGTGGCTTGCGGTTGTCTTCTATGTCTCCCACTGACTTGCTTTTCTTTTCCGCCTTACGCTTGCGAAAGAGAATTTCTGGATCATCGAGGTAATTAAAGGGTTTATTTGACTTAGCGCCGTCCATACCTGTCTGTTAAACAAAACAGGACATATATACTGGAAAAGACAGAGAAATCTAAGAAAGAAAGCTCCGTGCCGGTCGGCACACAGGTGTGCCGATCGGCACGGTGACCAAATTCTCAAACTTCAAACAATGCCTAATTCGAACAAAGGTCCCCGGCAACGGCGCCAGAAAAAGCCTTGTTGGTCGTTTGTACGCACCCACTTATATACCGCAAGAGCACGGTGTACAGTTGTAGTCTTTTTCCCCTAGAAGAGTATTCCAAGGTTTAATCGAACCACAGAGACCAATGGGAATTAAGCAAAATCATCAGTAAAAGAGCTAGCCAAGCTTTCTAGTGAGCGTGAGCGTGGGTTTCAGGGAAACAGTGTGTTGTGCCGATCGGCACAAGGGATGTGCCGGTCGGCACCAAGGTGAAGTTTGTCCGAAGTGTTGTCCGAAAAGCCTAGGAACAGATTAGATCATGGGGTAAGTTAGCCAAGTCTGCTAGTTGAGATCGTAACCAAAAAGCTTAATCAAATAGCGTCATAAACGGGATTACTCAATTATTGATAACCGAAGATCGGTAGGTCGAAGCCCCTTTCCGGAATGCCCTGTCACGACCAATTCGCCGTAATCGGTGACCTCTTCCCACTCTACACATCACCTCAAGGATCATCGCGTATGCATTAGCGGCTATGGAGGTACGGAGGCGACGTGCAAATATGGCGCATTACAAGATCCCAATGCTACCTTAACCACGATGGAGATAGTGAGAGAACGAATCTTGTCACTTCTTTATGCCACCACAATCAAGATAACATCTAATACTTAGTCGTCACTAAGCGTAGGAACAAGCATATGTAAAGACCATAAAATCCAGGCGATCAATAATCAAAACCATTCATCCACATATTCAACCATACTTCGATACATAGTGCAAGATACATCTCCATCCAGTAGGCCTACCTTGATGGATCACCTCTTTAGCACCAATGGTTCTTGATCAACAACTAGAGAACATGAAGAACGGGGCAAAGCCCCGGTGGCTCTAAACTTACTGGCTGTGTTGTCCCTCTGGCGGCCGATCCCGAAACCTAGGGCTTTTACAAGTTTATATAGGGCTGTACATCAGAAAGGAAAGGATTCTCGGGAAAAGAGTCCTTGTGCCGATCGGCACAGGGGCTGTGCCGATCGGCACACCTCGTGTCCAGCTCGGTTTCCTCTCTAAGTCGGTTTCGTAGTCCTAGGTAGCTTCCATGTGGGCCTTCCAGTCAGTTTTCTTCGAGATCAAGTCTTGTATTGCTCTTTCAAATCTTCGAGTATCTTTTATCTCTTCGTGATGAATATCTCCCAAGATTGGTTCGGATAACTTCCTTCTAGAATAAACTGAATGGTGGGCCAGCTTCGGTGGCCTTGGGGTCCCATGTGCCGGTCGGCACATGTCTGTGCCGATCGGCACAGTGAGCCTTTTCTGCTGGTTCTCTTCTCTTCAGGTCCAGATCAGCCTCAATGTCCAGAATGTCGTCCTTTTCATTTGTTTCTGCAATAAAGCTCCAGAACGACATATATACAAATATGGTGCTATTATCAAGGGTTAATGGCCTATAATGATGACATTTATGCTCTAAATAAGGCGCAGTTGGCATATAAAATGGTATGCTAGAAATCGCCAACACGCGCCATGGCACTACACCGCCGCCGCCGCCGCCGCCGCGAGGGAGAGTGAGAGCAGAGGGGGGGGGAGGGGGGGAGAGAGAAAGAGTGAGGCCGGGGCAGGCCAGCCTGGAGGGCTGGACCGTGGTGGGCCGAGCCGGTCCACTGGCCAGCCTATTTCGGAGTAACCAGAAAAAGAAAAGAAAAATGCGAGGAAAATTCTGAAAAATCTAAAATTTTGCGGAAAAGCCCCTGGAAAAGCTTGGAATTGTGGATTAGCATTGAATTTTGCAGAAAAGCCTCTTAATTTTCCAGAATAGAACCCGCAGTCTTTTTTAGCAAATTGGTCCAAATTGTTATGTATTTACAATTTTGACCCCAATTTTTTGCAAAATAGACCCTGTAGTTCTGGAAATGGGCTGAATACTGTTATTTGCAAATGACACCTCGGCTTTTAGGAATTTTTGTTAGAAACATAATAACTTGCTGTTTTTGCTGTTAGAACCTCCTGTTTGTGCATATTTACTGTGTTTCTTGATCTGAAATCTTGCATATCATGTATCAGCAACTACAACATGATTAAAAGTGCCTTTAATCATAGAAACATGGTTTTAGGTCTTTCTTCGAGTTTTTAATCCACTACCTTTCGCATTCTACAAATTGCTTACTAGAATTAAACCTATGCACTTTTATTTCAACGTCCTGTAGACATCTCAATTTGTGAAACATGAATTCGATGTGCTTACCTTGAATGGTTTTTACTATTTATCTTGATCACATGATGCTGAAATCCTCTTAAGTGTTAAAAATCTCTTGAAGATGATTAAACCTAAGAATGAGGACATTCATACCATCCGAAGTGGAGAAATCTCAGGCACTGGATTTCCTGAGTTATCACTTGAGTATTTCCCTGAAGAATTAATACATGAATGAATATAGTCCAAAGGTCTTGTGGGGCTCTCTGAATGAGCACTTTGAGAAGATGAATCTATCTCAATAGTTGAGCGTGAATGGTAGCACCTACGCTTTCTACATTACAAGATATTTGTGGATTATAACACCACATGGTATGAGATCGTCACTCACATGAAGATTTGTGATGATGAACTTGGTAAAAACAAGCTCACACATAAAACTCTCTCTACCTAACACCCCAAGCTCGCTTATCTGAGTAGCCAGTAGCCCTGAGTAATGACTTGAAGTATGATCAGGAGGGATATGAGATGATCTTGTAGGATCATACGTCTGTTACACTGGCTCATTAGCACCGAATGCTACATCATTCATGGAGAATGATAAGGGGAAGGGCCAATAGAAGGCACCTGGGAAAGGTAAAGGCAAAAGCTAGGCAATTCAAGAAGAATATTGTAGCCAAAGCTTAGCAGCCTATTGAGGGAGAATACGGTAAACAAGATCAAGATTGTTATAGGTGTGTAATGAGAGACCATTAGTCTCGAATATGAAAAACACCCAAGCATTATGTCGATTTGTACCAAGAACTTCATGGTAAGAAGAAGATTCCTAGAAGGAAGCCAACTTTATTGAAAGCATGTAGCTTGAAGTGGGGAGGATCTTCACAAACCATTGAAGAGAAGAATGAAAACATCATGAAGATAGAAAATTGGTACGTCACAATATGAGAATTGAGCTTTGGATGATAACCTCATGAATGAGGATAATCTTCTTGGTGATGAATTAGAAGATTGTGCATAGGGGCTAGTAATAGTCCAAAATACCGATCTAAAAGATGGTAACAATAGAAGTAATAATGCAATTAGTTTTGATTCCAGAATTGAATTAAGTGGATTGAAGTCTATGTGTGAAGCTTTGGTTTTCTTTTACCTTATTGCTACAATGCTTTCGAGAACAGTATCCATTACTTTTTGCACCCATTTACTTGTTTACAAGTAGTAAACTTTATGCACATTTGTTTTGAATCATTTGTCTAAATTTCCTAGAAGAAGAAATATCCTGATTAACCTAGAATGGTTATTATTAAACCCTGCATGGTTACTCTTTAGTCTGGTCACTAAATACCAAACTTTTTCCAGGAAGTAAAATATTTCTTGAAGAATTATGCAACCCAAGCAGGGTGAATCGCATGCTACTTTTGCAGAACAATTAGTAGTTGTGCGATATTTTGGTATAAAGTGGTTTGAATTGGAATAATCCTAAAGTATTTCGGGACTCATCGAATGATTGAATCACGTAGACAATCCCAACAAGAAGGACTTGAAGCTCCATATCATTACACTTTAGGAATTATGTTGCTAGTGAATGCATAAACTTTTGGGATCATGTAGAAATCGAAGGTGAATTATTTGGCAACATATGTTAATCCAGGCTATTACCATTGTCTTAAGTACGGAATACTTGGTCATTGGTACCACCTGTTGACGGTGTTTAAGTCATTAAATTACCGTCAACATATCGGTAAATAAAAGGGTAAATCACCAAAATTCGGCAATGTTTTAATTATTAATAAAGTTCCACGAGTTTTGGATGATTTATGAGTGCAGGAGTAAATGCAGAAGAAATAGGCGCCTGTGGGCAGAAACACAGGCCGGCCGGCCCAATCATAGGCCGGCCGGCCACCCTTGGCCCCTCCTGCTGACGATCTTCGTCCAGTAGGCTCCAAAGAAGCCCAGCACTGAGAATAACTGAAGCCCAAACGAAGAAATAGCAAACATTCTAGAAGATGGGCTACAATGGGCCGAAACTTGGCCCTTACTCCATTTCTGCCGACTCCAGGAGAAAACCGACCTCAGGACCGACTCCACCAAGCAATCAGGAACGTCCAGAGAGAAGTCGGTCGCGAACCGACGCAGTGGACGGCCGGCCGGCCCCCCTATCTGGCCGGCCGGCCGACCTTAGCTGCGCCGCCTCTCCAGCTTCGGCTAGGGGGCTCCCACCGCCTTGGAGAAGCTATAAATAGGACCCCCCGGCCTCAGAAGCAACTCGCACCTCATTGAAGAATCCATTTACTCTTCTTGTTTAGTGTTAGCATTAGTTGGGAGTTAGAGTTAGAGAGTGAGCTTTGCTCAGGGTTCCGGAGTCATCTTCGGAAGTATGGTAAAGCTCTTCTTTGTATCTTTACTTTCTTTTGAATAAATATTATTATGGATATCTTTTCTTATTTATTTAATTCAGTAATTCTTTTAATTTATGTTATTGCTCTGTGTAATTACTTCGGAAGTATCTCTGTGTTGGATCCACGTCTGTGTGAGGTAGACTTACGTGAGTTGTCAGCTGGTCTATGCGTAAACAATTCACTTAAGTTTATCGAGCATGGGTGGTCTGCCCTGTTAGCTAAGGGTAGATTATTTAGAGTGATTGCTTGTATGGTTCAAGGAATTATTCTAGACGCGAGTTTGCACCCAGCCCCACGGAGGATGGTAGCCGCGAGTGTATGTGACAGCTGCACCGGTCTCTGTAATCCACCACGTCCGGGTTGGACCTAGCAGGGTCTTAATTATAGCGGGTGGTTCCTTATAGTGGTGGCCCTGGTTATCACTATGACACATCCGTGCCCCGATGCACAGTGATATGACTGTTGTATGATCTTGAGTGTATAATTGTAAATTATTAGATTGCTGAATATAAAATACTTAGGATGGATATATTTTAGGAAACCCCTTTCTCTACTCATTGCTCTCCCAACCTTTTGCTAATTACTCTTTTATGGGTTACTTCATGAGTGCCACCTTTATCAAACTATCAACGTTTGACGTGATTTACTTACGATCGATGTAGACAGTTCCTTTGAGGAATTTTCTACTAGCTTCCCTGTGGAAATTATAAATACGATACCCTGGAATACTCCATGGTGAAGTGCTACAATGGTGATCCGTGCGCTTGCGGAATAGAAATATTTAGTATAGCATAAGAACCACCAACAAGCATTTCTGGCGCCGTTGCCGGGGAAGCTTAGCTAGAAAATTTCCTGTTTTTATTTAAATGCTGCCTTGATCTCGTTTGTTTATCACGAACCTATCACACGCGTGATCGTTTAATCTTGGCCCCTCTTGTGAAAATAAAAGAAATCCTATCGTGAGGAAAAGATAAAAACGTAACTGCCATGGCGATTGTTTCGCGGAAAGTTGTGAGGCCAGAGGGAACGCCCACAGGGAAGTCAGAGGTTGCAAAACCCCCCTGCCGTGCCTCAAGGAAGAATATGTGTTGGTACAATGACCAACAAATGGGGAGATACCTTCTGTTATCAATTCATCGAGAAGCCCCCGTACGCCCCTCCGAAGTTGACGAATGGAAGAGTGACGATAACGGGCGAAATAAACAAAGAGGTCCCTAAGAAAGAGGAGAAACCAAAGAAAACCCGCACTCCGAAAAAGAGAGAGCCAAAGAAGACCTCCCCGAAGAAAAAGGAACCCAAGACAGCTCTCGCTAAGAAAGTGCGGAAGATTTTGTCCACACGGAAAATTTCAAGATGTCAACCCTCGACCGTTGGGCAAAAATAGAAGCGTCAAGGCCGTTAGAAAATTTCGAAATAATTTTGGTCCTAGACGCTAATACACCTCTGGCGGGAGGATCTGAACCGTCGTTATCCATGGAATAAAATTTAATTTTATGTTTTAATTACGCGATGCGCAATAAAAAAAAAATTCACTTTTGGGTTTGACCGGGACCCTTCGGGCCCGGCCAACCCCACCTGTCATCACTTTGCTTTGGACAAAGGAGCTACAGGAGGCGTACAGGTGCATCACCACGCGCAGAAGAAAGGCGCACCCCAGTGGGAGTTCGGTCCCGCCGGTCGGCCCGCCGGGCGGCCACGCCCGGTCGCCGACGCTCGCCACCGACGCCCTACGCCTGCCACACCTGCTCCCCTACGATGTAGCATGTTTGAGTGCCTCAGACACTCGCGAAATCGATGACAACGGAGGACGCGTCCCATCCTCCTTCCTGTGCGAGCATGTGCACCGAAAGGCACACCATGGCGCTCCACCCGACGCCGCTCCTCCACCGTTGCCGTCCTGTCGCGAAGTGACGTCGGGGCCAGCCGGCCGGCCCGCCGTTACCACCGGCCGGCCGCACCTGGCCTCGCCTCGGCGCCCGCGCGCGCCCATAAATGGAGGCCAGCGCCTCCATGTTTTCTCGCACCACAGCTCGACGAGCTCTTCTTCCTCCCTTGCTTAAAACCTCCTAATCAAGCAATTAGTGATAATTAGGTGATAATAAAAAAATAATAATAATAATAATAATAATGTCTGAGTTTTTCTGCTTTCCTACTGCTGAGTGGTGGTCCTAATAAACCCCACCTTGGACGACTAACCCCTGAACGACTAACCTTTGGACAGCTAACCCGCTAATTTTTATTCGCTATTCCCTTCGGGTATTTGCTGTCTAATCATTTGTGCAGGTCACTATGAGCTTCTTCACTTCGCTCAAGAGGAAGGTTAGTAGCAAGAGTCGTGGCAGCAGCTCGCACTCGGGGTCCGATGCTGGAACACAGCAACCACCGGAACCACTGAACGTGGAGCCGGTCGGCCCGATCGTGCGCTATATGGAGCACGAGCAGCACATTGTGGCACGCAACGAAGATGAAAGGAACCGCATCGCCGGGTTAAGAGACCGTGAGTTCCAACACTCACGTGTTTTCGACCCTCAATTCCTCACCGACATCGGCATCAAGGAGGATTTCGACCAAGCTCTCAGGTACACAGGCCTTACTGACTTCTCTAATACCTTTGAGCTAGGTGCGAAGTGGCTTTCTATTGAGTTCTTGATCACCCTGCAAATTGTTCCTGATAAAACCATAGCACGTACTCGAATACAGTTTCGCTTGTTTAATCAGGAGTTTGACTTGCCATTTAATGACATGAGTGATTTGTTGGGCTTCGAGCGTAGTGGGTAGACAGCTCTAGACAAACTTAAAGGTTTTAACGAACTCACCTTCTGGATTAAAATATCTGGGGAAAACGGAGTACACCGCCGCACTGGCGAAATTCATAACCCTTCCCTAAGAATCTTGCATCGTTGGTGTGGTTTCGTCTTATCACCCCGTCATGAGAATAGGGCTGTCACCAGAATTGATCTGTGCTACCTATATGCTATGGTAAAGAAAACTAAAATCAACCCTCTGCTTTATGTGCTCAATCATTGGTTGGGTGTGACGTTTACTTCAAGTGCTCCTATCTTGTTCACGTCATACATCACTAGAATTGCACGAGGCTTAGGGATGTTGAACCAAGCACGAGTAGCCTTTTTGCCTGGGACCCAAGTGTTGATTGGGTTCGATCACTTTCGCCAAGCCCACATGATCAATAGAATAGCTGAGGGGCGCTACCGCATGGTTTACCATGGGTATAGCACAGAGATTGAGCTGCCCGAGCCGAGGCTAGGACTCTACCGCACCAAAAGCTTGACCATTGACCTGAGGATAGCCGAGCCAGCCCGCCACAGCATAGCCGAGGGACCTGTGACCCGGCTGAGAGCCAGGAATGCAGGAACCACCGCTGGACCCTCTGCTGTACCCTCTGCTGGACCCTCTGCCGGACCTTCTGTTAGACCTTCCGCCGCACCTTCTGCTGCACCCAGAGCTGAAAGCTCAGGGTCACACCACTCGGGCGACCCAGACACACGCAGCGACTCACCTGCTTGGCCGCCCCCACAGGGTGTGCGGGGGATTCACCAGTTCCACTATCCTCCCGGTGGCCATGCAGCCGCTGGGGGAGTACAGTTTCAGCCGGGAGTGCAGTTTCAGCCTGGCCCATACCCACAGAGCTCTCACACTCCACGATTTATGGGTGACCCACATATGGGATCCTCCCGCTCAGCTAGATTTGCACCCAACTGGAACTACTGGTACCTCGAGCAAGAAGTTGCACAGCTCCAAGAAACCATGCATGACACCGCCAATCTCGTGACCGATCTCCATGGTCAGGTCTACTACCAGGGCGGTAGGATAGACGACACGTATAACCTCTGCCAGCAGATCGCCTCAGGCCTGAACATCGATACTTCCCAGTCTCAGAAGCAGCAGTACGGGCCCCAACCCGTGCCACAGCCTGAGATACAGCCGCCACCTGAGCAGCACACTGGCTCTGTTCCCTTCTTTGACCCGCCTTCCCAGGGGGAGTGGGACCCCTGGACAGCTTCTTACCACTAGGTTTGGGTCAAGCTTATGCCTTGCAAAGGCCTAAGCTTGGGGGGGGGGGGGGGGGGGGGGAGTTTTTCGGAGTTCTCTGTGGGGAAAGTTTCGGAGTTCTCTGTTGTCTGTTGTATCACCTTACCCGACCTCGCATGACCGTCAGTTGTATCAGCGTTCGTCTGTTCTGCAGTTTGATCTATTTGCCAAAAAAAAAATCGGGTTTGTTTTTCTATTGCCGAACCTTGGTTGTTCTACCCGCATGTAAAGGATATGATGAATAGTTGCTCTACTAGTTTTCTGCTTGTATCTTTTATGCCATTGCTATTCCTTGTATAGTTGCGTAAGAAGTAATCTGGCACGATCACACTTCTAGTATTGCTATGACTGTGGGTAGCACCTGGTTTACCAAGTCTAGGCATTGACTGCATGATATGGCTGTTTTGGGTTGAGTTATCATGTTTCTGCAATAATAGTCCAGAGATGTTTTAATCTTTTTAAGTGCTGCAACTAAAACCCTTTAAGTCTTGCACTTCCCCTGTGAGGAATCATGTACCTACCAGAGCCATATACTGCAAAAATTTATAAGAACCAACCTCACTCTTAGCTATCTTTTATGTATTAAGTTCGGTTAAATTTTGATCTCTCGGAACACTGCTCTCTTTATGTCAGTCATCCTTCTTCTGGGAATAAGAGAAATTCATTACCACTCACCCTTCAAAATTCTTTTGTCTTCCTCCAAGAGCTCAAGAAAATTCGAGAATTATTGTTTAGGCCACCTAAAAATCTTCCTCACACTCTGCATTACGGGAGTATAAAAAAAAAAGCTCCCGTAATGCGCAGTAAAGATTTTTATAGAGGTGGTGGCCATCCTCAAAAATTTCTCTTGAGCCAAGAAGACAGAAAAATTCTATGAGTGATTTCTCTTCCCACATTTATCATTGGACTAATTATGAAGAGTTGCTCTGTTTCCTTGAGATCATCCTTTAACCTTACAAAATATATGTGAAAGATATGCACATCCAAACCAAGCTCCACCAGAATGACCATCTTTTGTAGCATTAGGTTTTGAGCGATGTTTTGTAGGAAATAGTTTCCACAAAAGAGAGACAAAAAGGGGAAGTGCAAAAGACTTAAAGGAGAATTCTTGAAATTTTTCTTATGCAGCAAACAAAAACTCTGGACTCGTTATTTGCAGAATGTGTTTAATGAAAACCTAACAATGCTGTTCTGCTTTTCAAGTCACATGACAAAGTAATTAATAAGCCCCACCGGATGTATGCATGCTTGATAAATAAATTGTGCTGGTTTATGGATTACTCGCTGTCTTGGAGTATGCTGTTGTATATCAGACACCTGCAGGAAATTAATATTGATGCAACACCTGATCCGCCGATTGCTTAGGTTTTTTTTTGCTCGGGGACGAGCAAAGTTCAAGCTTGGGGGGTTTGTTGACGGTGTTGAAGTCATTAAATTACCGTCAACATATTGGAAAATAAAAGGGTAAATCACCAAAAATTCGGCAATGTTTTAATTATTAATAAAGTTCCACGAGTTTTGGATGATTTATGAGTGCAGGAGTAAATGCAAAGAAATAGGCGCCTGTGGGCAGAAACACAGGCGGCCGGCCCAATCATAGGCCGGCCGGCCACCCTTGGCCCCTCCTGCTGACGATCTTCGTCCAGTAGGCTCCAAAGAAGCCCAGCACTGAGAATAACTGAAGCCCCAAACGAAGAAATAGCAAACATTCTAGAAGATGGGCTACAATGGGCCGAAACTTGGCCCTTACTCCATTCTGCCGACTCCAGGAGAAAACCGACCTCAGGACCGACTCCACCAAGCAATCAGGAACGTCCAGAGAGAAGTCGGTCGCGAACCGACGCAGTGGACGGCCTGCCGGCCCCCCTATCTGGCCGGCCGGCCGACCTTAGCTGCGCCGCCTCTCCAGCTTCAGCTAGGGGGCTCCCAACGCCTTGGAGAAGCTATAATTAGGACCCCCCGGCCTCAGAAGCAACTCGCACCTCATTGAAGAATCCATTTACTCTTCTTGTTTAGTGTTAGCATTAGTTGGGAGTTAGAGTCAGAGAGTGAGCTTTCCTCAGGGTTCCGGAGTCATCTTCGGAAGTGTGGTAAAGCTTTTCTTTGTATCTTTACTTTCTTGTGAATAAATATTATTATGGATATCTTTTATTATTTATTTAATTCAGTAATTCTTTTAATTTATGTTATTGCTCTGTGTAATTACTTCGGAAGTATCTCTGTGTTGGATCCACGTCTGAGTGAGGTAGACTTACGTGAGTTGTCAGCTGGTCTATGCGTAAACAATTCACTTAAGTTTATCGAGCATGGGTGGTCTGCCCTGTTAGCTAAGGGTAGATTATTTAGAGTGATTGCTTGTATGGTTCAAGGAATTATTCTAGACGCGAGTTTGCACCCAGCCCCACGGAGGATGGTAGCCGCGAGTGTATGTGACAGCTGCACCGGTCTCTGTAATCCACCACGTCCGGGTTGGACCTAGCAGGGTCTTAATTATAGCGGGTGGTCCTTATAGTGGTGGCCCTGGTTATCACTATGACACATCCGTGACCCGATGCACAGTGATATGACTGTTGTATGATCTTGAGTGTATAATTGTAAATTATTAGATTGCTGAATATAAAATACTTAGGATGGATATATTTCAGGAAACCCCTTTCTCTACTCATTGCTCTCCCAACCTTTTGCTAATTACTCTTTTATGGGTTACTTCATGAGTGCCACCTTTATCAAACTATCAACGTTTGACGTGATTTACTGACGATCGATGTAGACAGTTCCCTCGAGGAATTTTCTACTAGCTTCCCTGTGGAAATTATAAATACGATACCCTGGAATACTCCATGGTGAAGTGCTACAATGGTGATCCGTGCGCTTGCGGAATAGAAATATTTAGTATAGCATAAGAACCACCAACACCACATTCGTCAAATTCATAGAAGAATGAGAATGCATATACTAGGAAGCTTGCAGCTAGTATAACAAGATTATTGGACATAAATCTTGAAGATAAAATATGTGTACCATAGCTCTCATGAAGAAGAGACAAAGCAATCATAGAAGATTGATTGTAATACCAAAGATATCATCACTGAAACCTTGAAGGCTTGAGCGAGAATCCTGAAAATATAGCTCTTGATGATAGCCTCCTGTACGAGGATGATCATTTTAGTGATGAATTAAATATGTGCATGGGACTCGGCATAGTCTCTTAAATTTGAAACAAGCTACCGAGAAGTAGTTATTATATGGTTTATAATTCTTGAAAGAATTACATGGATCATGCAAACTTTTAGAAGAGTGAGCATTTAATTTATCCTGAAGAGATAATAGCTTGAAGATTGATCCTGAAGCATGCATATAACTTTCTCGGTTGCAATTGAATTTGTTCGTTATCTACAATATAGCTTGCAGTCTATGTAGCTTGCTTTTTCTTGCCTTTGTTTAATACCTGAAGTATACTTGTTAAATTTGCTTGGAACATATGAAATATATGCTGAACATAATGATTTGCCTAGTCTATTAGTATTAATCATCTGCAATGATATCTGTCCACTATGAAGCCACATATTGCATAAGTTCTTTGTGCATTAGTACCAAGCAGGTAGAATGGAAATTAGAAGCACATGAACCAATGCAAGTATTTTTATCATATCCACCCTACTCACATTATTTCTTAGAATATTGTGTACATGAATGGTACATATGTGAGTGTTCACACCAATTACTACTATACTAGTAGAATAATTGCAGTCTATGATACATGAGCATTGTGTCGTAGCGAATGCAAGAAGCGTCCAGTGAACTTGAAGTTTAGTGATGGTGTGATAAGGAGGAGGATTTTAATTGATGATGGCATAGGAAATATGTGGATCTACTAAAAAATCTAACAGACAAGATCTACTCCTGAATGATTGGATTACACTTTGCAAATGAGCCTGTTGCTCTAAGCACAGCCTTTGGAATCAATTTATCATTTTAAGTTGTGGATGAACACTTAACTCGATGATAATAAAATTGAATTGGCTAATAGAGTTGGTAGACCTGCAAGTCTAGAATGGCAATATCAAATATTCCTTGCATGTTTTAACATTATGAAACTTGTAGTTTCTTTTCCTTAAAGTGTTTTATTTGACCTTGAAGTGTTTATTTGAAGTTTGCATCTAATTTTGCTGCGATGGATAAAAGAAGTTAGACATTATCATTGTCACTTTGACATGATAGAAAATCTCCACTGAAAATGCTGAGCATGTCTAACTCATTGCATACATATAAGTGCGTGAACATCCGGTAGATATTTTCACCATTTTGCATACATGAATAGGCTCCCACTTGAAGTTTAGTGATATAACATGAATGTTATGTCAATTGAATGCCTATGATAGGGGATATCACTAGAGATTGTATGCTATAATGTCAGCATTAGGGGGAGAAAGAAAGAAGAGAGCGATAGAGGTGAGGGCCACCTGGAGCGGATGAGTATGAAGGAGGAGGCGTGCGACGACTTGACTGAAAGGACCGAGAGGATAAGAAGGAAGGAGGAGCCGTGTGAGCTTGGCATGGCCAGAACAGGGGAGCGTCACGCTACAGTAACTTTTCACATTTTTGACGAATTTCCAAACGGGCTGAAATTGAAGAGCTCAAAAACTAACCTTCCACATTCCCAAAAATTCTGAAAAATTCAGGGACGGAAGATCAAAGCAACAGGAACATTTTCCTTATTGGAGAATTTCGAATTTCTACACAGAATTTTGAATTAAAATTCAAATAAGACAGAATTTGTTTGAATGTTCTTCAATTTATTTGAACTGCTTCCCTTTTTCATAAAATTCTGGAAAATTCTCTAAAATTCTATTTTGGGACAGGTAACCCAAATATATTTTTTTTTTGGGCCCCTTCTGAGCAAAATTTGAAGTTTTAGTTCAAGCTCATATTTGACCAATTTTCAAGTAATTGTTGTTGTTTTGAAAGTTTGAACATGAGCACTTGAACTTTAGAATAATTTTCACTAACAGAGCAATTAGAAGCATGATTAGGGTTTTGATAAACGGGGATGTTACAACAAACGTGAAGTCTCCTTCACCAAAAATTAAACTCGGGCTACCTTAGTTAGTCATGCGGAATCTTGTGAACAATTCCCTTCGTACTCATATTAGAGGGCGTTCTGGAGTTCGCAGTGGTTTCACAAAAGAGGTCGTTTTGCATTGCGCGGACATCTCTTGGACGATTTTGCCCTCGCAGCTGCGTGTTCCCGAGGCGTCTACGCGATCTCCCGAGGCGACGCCAGCACCTAACCAGCTCCGGCTGCTCGTTTCGTTTGCAGCACGCGCCCATAAACTGCACCGCTCCTCGTGTTGGCTCAGCCGGAACCTACAGCCTGCTCTCTCACTCGCACGAACCGAGGAAGAAGATAACAGTGGTTTGCCGGCGACAAATGCCGCGGAGCCGATAGCTCCTGTATCTTGGCTTGTATTATTTCTCTGGACTGGGCAGAATGGAGAGGAGGAGTACAGGGGCCTCTTGTAGGCCGGGGGCACACCATGCCGGCCGTTCCGCCCTAAGTCACAAAGTTCCCGGAATGATAGGGTCGAGGAACGGGAACGTGGGACATGGTACGCAACGTATTAAAAACCGGTACGTTTGGGGGTATACATCTTCGGAATGATAATTTGGGAACGTGGTACGTGAACCAAAAAAAATTTGGAACGATAAATGGGAACGCTACAGCTGAGTGTGTCACAAATATTCATGTTTGTAACAGAAAAAAGAAATAAAAAAGAAAAGGAAATGAGGTAATAGGAGCTATTTCCATTGTTTGGCCCAGTCCGCCCATCAGCCCACTACCACTACTTAACCTAACCCCAGCAAAACAGCCAGCCGCCACCACATCTTCTTCCTCTCGCTACCTCTCTTCTCCCGAAAGAGATGGCAATGGCTGCTACAGATTGCTCGCCGGCGGCCACCCTCTCGCATGGGGACTAGCAAAATGGGTAGCTCTCATCCTCCTCTCCTCTCTAGTATCCTTTCCCTCCTGGAAACCTTCTTTTGCACCGGGGCGAGTTCCCACCAGCGACCCGGACGGTGACCCGCGTCGTTCCCGTTCCACGTTTTGGAACTAAGTTCCCGGGACGGGGAACGTGGCCACGTTCCATGTTCCCGACTTAGCCGGCCGTTCCGCCACGATCCATGATCGTTGAGCCGTTGCTCAACCCAATCATGGCGGCTTCCTCCGCAAGACCAGGCACCACGCACACCACTACTCCTCCTATCCTACGACTCAACCAAACACGGCAGCCAGCGCGCAACAAACTTGCGCACTCCCTGCCTGGACTCAGCTGGACGACGGCGGTGGCGGTAGAACAAACTGTGGCAAATTGTGGGAGTAGGTAAGGCTCACTTTGCGTTGGCGTGTGTTGACACCACAATTTGACACATATATGCCAAATTCTGGTGTCTACAGCGTGCGCGAGGGTGCCACCCAGGTCCCCTTTTATTTGACGCTATGCGATTTGGGGGCACAACCAATTTTTGGTTGCGCCTCTGATCAAGGCCCTGATTTTTAGGATCCTAGGCGTTTCACATTTTGGAACGTTCGCCACGATCTGTTAGCCTAACGGTCCCTTTTTCCAACAAGCAATAGTAAACCATGTCAAAAGAGAAATGGGAAATGGCCGGGAGAAGATCGGAATTGGGAAATCGCCCCCCAAACCATAACCGCCAGGTAGCCCTGGCGGAGGTTACTTGATGTAACTTTCTCAATTGTAAAATAAAGTAAGAACTTATTAAGTGTCTCTACTCGCTACCCTTCTTTGTTGATCTTGTAGTCGGAGGCTTCTTTCTCCTGTATGGCCGCTACTCTTTCTCAAGCTTGCCTAGGAAGCCACCAAAAAGGCTGGCCGTATTTCATTGCATTAGTTGCAAATAACATTATAGTTCAAAGGACTTTTGAAAGGGACAACCATTGTTGCAAAGCTCAGTGCATTTTCATGTGGCTAAGAGTAGACATTACTCGTAGTATTTTGGCTATGTTCCAAGGTTCTAATCATTAATCCCATCTCTTAGATGACTAAGCCTGGAGTTTTACTTCCTGTGTTTTCCTGAAATAAGAAATGGTTCGGCCCCTTTCCAACCGTTGGAGAGAGAAAAAATATATTGTATCTGGGTTCTTAAGACAAACTGAGATCCATGGTGAGCATGTATCTTTCTCAGTGGTTACCGGCATTAAGAATGGTTCATCCTAATTCCCACTGAGTTGACAAAGTTGTCTGTGGTCGTTCACACATGAATAAAGCCCTAACAAAAAAAAAAGAGCTGAAAACGCTAGCTTCTCTGATTGCGACTGTTACCAAATCGCTGTGAGACAAGGGATAAACCAAACGAGACAGCAGCATTCAAGTATAATAATTACTACATACTGTCAGATGGCCTGCATGGACTTGAGCAGGATCGGAGTCAACTCTCGGTGGGCAAGAGGAAGGTACCATTCATTGTACGGGCACATGACAAAACCCATGCCCGTACAATGAATGGTAGTTCCTGGTCGTAGTCAGTATAGTCACTGCTATTTGTGCAAAGTTTTGCTGTGCTTTCAATCCTTTGACGAGCTTGTGTCTTGTATCCAAAAAAAAAAAAAATCCTTGACGAGCCAACAAACATTTTTATCGCTTTCCTTTTGGGATCCTAACTAACTTTGCAGTTGAGAAGGGAATCTTTTGTCCTGTACATATATATTTTTTTATTACATTGAGTTACGTCAAACTCTCACTGAAATGTCAATTTTTAAGTGAGTCAAGTATTGGACCATCACAAAATTATGTCACTAACTACATATCCAATTAATGCCAAGGCCAGGATTAATGTAATCTTCCTATTATCTAAAAAAAAACTAAACATTCAGTTTCTGGTAGTAATATTTATGTATTTAAAACACACTACTAGCAAAAAAAAAAACACTAAAAGATGACTATTGTGGCATAGAAATAAAGTGAAGTCCGCGTAAAGTCGAATGGTAGGTTAGATTTCCCGTGGAAGTTTCATAGGTGTTTTCCCTTTGTTTACAAGAGACGCTCAGGTTCACCTTGAAATTAGAATGCTGAAAAATATAGATATGTTTAAAAATTATTCATTGCTATGATCAGATGGATATAATAATGGTACAAAAAATAATAATGATAACAATAATAAATTAAAGCATCCAATATTATATAGCGCCATAGTTGGGTTATTGATAGTAGCTGTGTAATATGCGAGGTCAAACTGCTAGTTCATTTGATTTGCCAGTTTGAAACGGGTAAAGTATTCACATGCCATTTTCTCTTATGACTCGGCCATGCGAACAAGCAAAACTACCGGTTGTTGCCGGCCTTGACGCAAGCGATGATTGTACAAGTGAACCGTAATGTATAGCATCAGCAAGGCAATATAAGACCTTCAAGTGGACGGGCCTCACCTTCACCGTGGTTGCTTGTTACTCACCTTGTCTTGCTCTGTCGGCCCCTCGGTGCTGCAGGGAGCATGGCGCTGACACGATTCCTCCTTGTCCTCCTTGGCACCACGGTTCCTTTACTCTTCTTCTCCCTTGCAGGTAATCCTCAAAAATCCTGCTTTTCCGGATACGATATTTAGTGCTAACTAGGTCACTGGTTTAGTTCGGTCAAGTTTAGTTGTAATTAGCTACTGTTTCTTACGTACAATTGTAGAGGCGGGACAGGTTGGAGTGAGCTACGGCAGGATAGCCAACAACCTTCCGAAGCCCGCGTCGGTGGTGAAGCTACTGAAGCAGAACGGCATCACCATGGTGAGGCTGTACGACACAAACGCAGAGGTGCTCAAGGCCCTGGCCAACACCAGCATCAAGGTGCTCGTGATGCTGCCGAACGAGAACCTGACGGAGGCGGCCACGAACCAGTCCTACGCGCAGCAGTGGGTGCGGGACAACGTGAAGGCCTACTACCCCGCCACGCAGATCAACGGCGTGGCGGTCGGGAGCGAGGTGTTCATGTGGAGGCCGGACCTGAAGTGGAAGCTGGTCCCGGCCATGAACAACGTGCAGGCGGCGCTGGCGCAGCTGGGCCTCGCCACCGTCGTGAAGGTGTCCACGCCGATCGCGTTCACCGCGCTGCGAGACACGTTTCCGCCGTCGTCCGGCAGGTTCCGGGACGAAATCGCGCAGTCGGTGATGAAGCCCATGCTCCGGTTCCTGCAGCGGACCGGATCCTACCTCACGATGAACCCCTACCCGTTCTTCGCGTACGCCGAGGAGCCAGAAAAAATTCCCCTCGACTACGCGCTGGGGAACTACAAGCCCGGCGTGGTCGACAAGAACACCGGGCTCGTCTACCACAGCCTACTGGACACGATGATGGACGCCACGTACTATGCCATCGAAAACTTGACGAAACAACTCAACATCAGGTGAGTTGCATTAATTGATGAGAACCTTGAATGTCTGTCTTAATCGACTCCCTCTTTGGATTTCTATTTCTCTTCCCTCCACAACAAACCTTACCTCTTTCATCCGTACGTGCTGCATTGCTGGTGCTCCTAGTTCCTGCTATTTTTCCACCTGATGGCATACATGGATGGCTGAAGTTTATTTTTCTTTCAGACAGCCGAGCCCGGGAATCGGAACACAATGGACGGAGACTGGGTGGCCATCAGGTGGCCAAATCCTACACGGGAAACCACCACACAGCGGCGTGAGGATTCCAGCCAGCGACGGTAGCCAACGCCAAGGCATACAACAACCACGTGATCAACCGCGTGCTGTCCGGAAAGACGGGCACGCCGCACCGCCCCGACGCCGACATGGACGTGTACATCTTCGCCCTCTTCAACGAGAACCAGAAGGGCGCCGGAGCGGACGACACCGAGCAGCATTTCGGCCTGTTCTACCCGAACGGGACGAAAGTTTATGATTTTGACTTCCGTGGCGCGCCGTCGGAGAGCTGGTGCGTGGCGAACGCCTCGGTCAGGGAGGCGCGACTGCAGGAGGCGATGGACTACGCCTGCGGGCACGGCGCGGACTGCGGCGCCATCCAGCCCGGTGGGAAATGCTTCGAGCCCAACACCAGGGTTGTGCACGCTTCGTGCGTTTTCAACAGCTACTACCAGCGCAACCACCGAGCTCCGGGGATGTGCGACTTCGCCGGAGCAGCATACGTCGTCCACCACGCGCCGAGTTAATTCTCTCGTCCTTAGTTTGTTGTTTCGGTAGCCAAGCTTTATTATCCTCGGCTCTTCTATTTGGTATCTCTAAATGGTAAACTTACTTACTGTTATTATTTCCAATGTTAATTGCAGAGTACCCAAACTGCGTGCTTCCATCGGATGACTGGATCGAGGAACAGCAGCCAAGTTTGAAGGCGATGCAGCCTTCTGATCAGTTATTGGGATAAATCCATGTGGATATCTAGCTACTTTCATGAAAAGTATTTTTTATTTCCCTCAAAAAATTATTTTTTATGAATATGCTTAAGGAATTAGATGACACAAAATATATGTAGTGGCCAGCCAATTATTTCCTTCTGGTGATGAATGGTGGCATCACATCCAGACCACGTTAGAAAATTAGGCAAATTACGGCATATTTTAATTCCAAAATACTCAAGGTAAAACAAGATTGTGTGTAGCATGAGTGATCTTGTGACAAGATTAACTAAATGCGTGTTCATGCCTATTTCACAAAATAGCAAGAACAAGATTGACAACCAGAGTAGTTTCAGAGTGTACCCAGAGGCGTGACCAGTGCCGGAGGCACCGGCGGCACCGTTCCCAACAATCGTCATGTTGAGCTGCTTGAAGTAGTCGATCTAAGTTGATGCAGGAAGATGTACGCCGTGCAGTCCCTCGAACAGACACCGGGAAGTAGTTGTTCACGTAGTAAGCTCCAAGAAAGTAGCTGATCAGCGAGCAGTCGCGCTAGCGCTCCCCAAAAACCTGATCGCCCGCCTATCCGTGCAGATATCACAGCGAGACGTGGTTCCGGAGGCCTGCTCTCGCAAACTCTGTGCGCGCAGGAGCTTGCGATGGGGAAGAGAAGACAGCACAAGCAGTGATTCGACTAGTAGTAGTGTGTATGTGTGTGTGAGCGGTTCTCTTATAGGAACTCAAGGAGGAAGGTGAAAAGATGACGTTGATCCGGCTTCAGAACAACACGTTCTAAACCCTGCAACCGCAGCACCACGTCTCCTCAGGTTATCGACCGGCGGTGCACGGTCGACCTCGCCAAGAAGGCTTATCCTTGCCTGCGAATCGAAGAACACAAGCAAGAACACAGTAGATTGCAACCAAAACTGCTGAAAACTGAATTAAGCTCACAAGTTGGGGTCACACAAACCGATGAACGGCGAAACTGTTCTTGACAGAATAATCTAAGCAAAAACCAACCCTAACTTGGGCGGCGGCTACTGATGATATAGGGTTTAGGGGCGTGCAACCCTCCTGGACGCGCCCCTAATGGGCTCCAACACGATACAAAGCCCAAAGGCCAAATTACGGTGGCGCAGCACCGAGACAGATTCTGAACGTCAACTTGTTTCGACGATTCCCGATGACTCCGGACGAATTTTGACATAAAACCGATGCCATTGGAAAGGTTATCAAATTATCTTTCCGTGCATATAAAGATAATTTTGACATTGGAAAGGTTATCAAATTATGTTTCCGTCCAATTCCAAGCCCGTATGCGACCTGGGTGACCGTTTTAGTGCAGGCTGCTCCTAGACTCCGAAACGGACTCGAAGTCGACTTGGATTAGCCCTCCAACTTGATGGACGCCTTCGCTGGCCCTCTACGCCTCCAAGCACCTCTCCAGCTATCTTCTCATCATCTCCATGGTTCCTAACAATAATTAAATCATTAGGTAGTAATTTATTCTCAAAAATATGTAAAGAAGGCATTATTAGGAACAAGCTCACCCGTAAATTCAATTCTCGTGCATGAGATCTAGTGATGGACATTGCATGTACAGCGGAGGAGTGTTGATTGTATCCGAAGGAGTGATGTCCTCATCATCAAGTTTCTTGGAACAATGATGAATTATGAAGCTCACCATGGTTCCATGACAATTGAACTATTCCTTGAAACATAACTAGGGCAAGGGCCCTATCATTTGTATTACTAAGTTTTTGAGTTATGGTTCCTCTGGAGCCGCTGGCTCCTGATGCATGTATTCTGTACTTTGAAAAAATTATTTCAATCACAATTTATATTGATCTGTACAGAAATAATATATATCAGTTACGACCATCTCTAATCACACGGAGATATGAATCATACGATACTCTCTAATTAAAAATTAAATCAAAATTTGAGAACAGTGACATGGTTTGGAATTACTTTGACTAGAAATTGCTTCGCATATGTGATGTTTCAAGCTAAAGTGATGACAAATTTTACGCAACTTAATATCCATGATGAATCTAATAACATTGATTTTGCATTATCAACACGCATATCTATATATTGATAGGCCAAGTTATAAAAGTTTGATCCACATTATTCATAAAGAAATTCCTAATTTGGATCAGAGGGAGTAAGTTTTGTAGGCTGTGAGCACTGAAACTATTTCATCCGGTACAAAACATAACTTATATTTTTCCTATACAAAATTTATAAAATACTCCCTCCTATCCACTAAAAGCAATTTTAGACTAGGGCAAAACATATTGATAAAGTTAATTACTGTGGACGTAAAATATACAAAATGAAAAGGGCAGTGCACTTAATAAAGTTAAAGTAATAATAATAATAAACTCATGTAGGGGGATTAGAGAGATTATATTGTATATACAGTTTTTGATGGCTAAAATAACTTATATTTGGATTGGATGGATTGTTATTTTGCCTGCCAATAATTTTTTGTATATTCAAATTTTGGAGATTTGAAAACAACATTAATAATTTTTCCTTGAGAAGTAGTTTTAAAAACTGACATTTCATATACTTTAGAAATATATGATATATAGTTACTACTCCCTCTGTTCCATTTTAACTCTATTTCTAAAGTTGGTCACATTCAAACTGAGTTAACTTTAAACAATTCTATAGAGATAATTGCTAATATTTTCTTTATTAAATAAGTGCACTATGAAAATACAACTCATGATGTATCTAGTGATACTATAACTTGATATTATAGTGATACACAACTCATAAGTGCACTATGTAAATACACAACACCTTTTTTTTTCTATGAGCTTGGTCAAACTTAAGTTTGCTTGACTCTGACCAACCCTAGAAGTAGTTTGTTTGTGTCGATACGCAGAACAATAATTGTTTAAGACAGGCTGTTATATTTTGGGAATTATATATTTGATGCTTAACCTTGATGCCATGCCATAGAAATGAAAGCCAAGAGATGATAGATGATTTTGTAACGGTCATTGGTCAAGAGTTTATAATGACTATATGAGGAGAAATGATAATGGATGATTTGAGGAGTGATCAAAGGTTAATCAAGAAAGATTAACTAGTAGTTCAAACAGGGAAAAGAAAAGGATTAACAGGCAAGCGGCAGGATAGGATACCACCCGCACCAGGCATGGCGCACAAAGAGAGCCCAACGGCATAGTGCTGCTGCGCTTGTGCGGCCCAAACATAAATGACAGAAACCATTGTGCTTTATTTCTATCTTTCCTTTATTTTCACTCTACATAGATATAACTTATCAACATATTACTTGTCCTTGGTCTAAAAAAAAACATATTACTTTTCCTTTCTTAAAAGCATACAATATTTTAAACTTCATGATGCAAAAAAAATTTCAATCATGATTTAACAAGATTAGAACAATACTGCAAAATATGTGTCATTTACAACATATTAAAATGAGGTCAAATAGTTTGCATAGTATATTGTTTTTCTTCAAACAATAAAAAAGGTTCCCATTTTAATTATAAATAACACTATGGTCCCCAAACAAGTTTGAAACAAAAACAACTTTCGAAATTATAATACATATGCAGTATAAAATATAATTTTCTCTTCTTTCCATAATTTTCTATACCTATTATTTTTACAACGTTGGTATCTCAAAAAGACAACCTATTATTTTTCCTATACCTATTAATTTCCTAGACATGATTCAAAAGACTACGCATAAACGGAAAATCACAAAAAGAAATATTGGCTCATATTGAAAGATAGACTGAACATGAGAGGAGTCCAACGAAGGAGATCCATACAGCTTGACGACCACTGGCTACAAACTATGAAACATGCATTTGCAAAGGGAAGAAACCATTTATTATCAATTTCTGAGGTGCCACTTTGCAAGAAACTATTGGGATGCTATTCGCAAGGACCTGATAGTTTTGCATGCAACAAAAAAAAAATCAAAAAGGAATTCGCCTTGGTTATCCACAAAGCGATATCCAGATAGCTCCCGCAAATCGAAGGATGGCTATAAGCATTAGCATAGCTTTTTTTTCCTTTCTTTTTGTTTCCTTTTTTTACTCTGGTACTGTTGTTGAACTTTGACCTTTGAATTATAAATATATAATTAGTGGGGGGATAGCCCCAATTGTTTCATTAAAAAAACGAAGCTTCACCTGCGAGCGACCCAAATTCCTGTCAAATTTATCTTCACTTGCCATTAGATGTATCATTTTTCTTGACCTACGTGAGAGGTCTTCTATATCATGCAATGCTAGGAGGTCGCCATACCCCCGCGGTCAATTTATTTTAATTTTTATCACCAACAGATAGATAAAAGCAAGCAAAACCTCTTTTGCTAGTTTAAGACAGCTCACTCAACTTCTGGCCTCCCTTAAATTTAATAAGGTACATCAATAATACGAAACAAATACTTTCCAGCTAGACAACTTCACTAAGAGACACAAAATGACTTTAAATAAAGAATGCTCCAAATAGATATTTTAATTTTGTTGCATTCTTAATTACTTTGGCTGCATCTATTATATATATATTTGATGACGAAAAGGAGCCATCACGTTCGCTCTAAAATGCTAGAAATTTCCACGTTAATCGGAGAAAATAAGAAGTGAAAATTACTCTCCACTGCCATTATGAAAAAATTAGTCACAAAACCCTCTAAAAATATTTATAAAATAGCTAAATTCGGAATAATAAAAAATAGACAAAAATACCCCTTGCACCTATTTCTAAATTACCCACCATGCCGTTATGAGTCAAAAAATAGCTAAATTCGGAATAATAAAAAATAGTCAAAATACGCTTCACACATATTTCTACATTACCCTTCATACTATTATAAATAAAAAACTAAATTCAGATTATAAAAAATAGCTAAAATATGCTTAATTCTTATTTTTAATTTACCCACCACATCATTATGAGCCCAACCTAATTCTTATTTTTAATTTACCCACCATACCATTATGAGCTTAAAAGAGCTAAATTCTGGAATAATGAAAATATCCAATATACACTCAGTTCCGATTTCTAAATACATTGTTATAAAAATACACCGTGATATGCCTAGCTAGCATGACATATTTTCTTATTTTTAGCATGTCATATTTTCTTCAAAAAATTTTTGTAGCACGACATTTTTCCTACCACGACATATGTTAGTTGTTAAGCATGGCACGTTTGAACCGACCTATTTATATAAGACAAAATTCAAGATAAATGATGAGTCATCTCACACTCAAATTGAGTGACGGTGAGAAATTGTCCAATCTTTTTCTACTATTTATAAATATAGAGTATAAAATAAATAATAACAATAAACTATGTTAAACTTTACAATAATATAAAAATATTTTAAATAGTATAATAAGTCTAGCCACGCAAATGCGCGGGCAGCCATACTAGTTTATAGTATGCTGTAAATGTATTGTAAATTCGACTGGTTTCGATTTTGAGTCATATCCACTTTGAATTGAAAATTTGAGTGGTTTCTAGATACACTTATAACCGGAAACCACTACTAATCAGAAAACACCCCCGGCAGATGTTTCTTGTGCATCGCCTCATCTGACTGAAGTGAACCATACAGAAACACATACCACACATTTTCTTCTATATCCGATTATCTCTGTACTATCAACTGAAAACTGTTCTGCATTCCCGCGTCTAACTCTGCTCCGCCGTGTTTTGGCTGTTGTTCCTGGCAAAGAACCCCGGCTTGGACGGAGCCTGGAGGCTTATCGTGTCGGTGCCGAGCATCATCACCACTGACGACATCACCGGCCGGGCCGCCGGATCTCCCTGGACGCACAGCAACCCAATGTGGAAGCATCTCAGCACGTCGCCCTGCGGGAAACTGCCTTTCATGGATGGGTCTACCAACTCCATCACCGTCCCGGCCTCCCAGTGCTCCCATACCTGCACGATGTTTGGTAAGTATCCATGAGCTAAATTGCACCGCGGCAAGAAAACAATGGTCATTGAGATATTCAGTTTGCACTTACAGTGTTCAAGAGATTTCCAGACTGTTTGGAGTTGTAGCTGTCGTTGTTCTTCCTCCCCGTGACGATCTCCAGAACCATGACCCCAAAACTGAAGGCGTCTGATTTCACCGAGTAGTTCCCCCGCATAACGTACTCCGGCGCCATGTACCCACTGAAGCGAGAAACCAAGCAAAATTTCAGTGACCTGCGCCTTAAGCTGAGCTGAACCTGAACAGAGCAGAAAACAGAGTTCTGTGGTGCTTACTAGGTTCCGACGATGCGTCTTGTCTTGCCCTGCTTCTGGTCCCGGTCGAAGATCCTTGCAAGGCCGAAGTCCGAGATCTTGGGGTTCATGTTCGCATCTAACAGGATGTTGCTAGCCTTGAGATCACGGTGGACAACTTTGAGCTGCGAGTCCTCGTGGAGGTACTGCAGGCCCCGAGCGATGCCGTTTATGATCCTGTACCTCTGCCCCCAGTCCAGCTGCTCACGGTTCTCATTCTGAGTGTCTGACATGAACATACAGGAAGGAGTGACCAAATAATGTGATGGATACAGAACTTGCCGAGAAAATGAAGAAGAAAATTGCATGGGTTGGGCAAGGTTCAATCAGTACCGAAGAGGATCAGGTCGAGGCTCCGGTTGGGGACATACTCGTAGACGAGCAGCCTCTCCTGCTGCTCAAGGCAGACGCCAACGAGCCTGACGAGGTTTCTGTGCTTCAGTTTGGCCACCAGCGCCAGCTCGTTCTTCAGCTCGTCCTCTCCCTGCGTCGAGCTGTCCGACAGCCGCTTAACTGCTATCTCGTCGCCATCCGGGAGGACACCCTTGAAAAATCAAATCAACATATAGTAAGCTACAATCCACGAGCAGATTTTCGGTTCAGAAATTCACAGGCCATGCCTAATCAGTTGTTCAGCACCTTGTACACTGCGCCGAACCCGCCCTCGCCGAGCTTGTTGCTCTCGTCGAAATCTCCGGTCGCCGTTCGCAGGGTGGAGACGTCCATCATCATGGAGTCCACCATTTCCACATCCTCTGCTTCGGTGGAATACATGGGATCTGCTCAACAATCAATGGGACAAAGTCATTTCTTTTCAGGTCTCCAGGAAGCGTGTCACGCTATGAGACCCAGATAATTTTGCGGGAACATACATGGCTTCTTTGCTGCCGCAGTTGGTCGTCGCCGCTGCCGCCGCCTCCATAAACAGAGGCAGGCGACGAGGTTGAAGGCTGCTAGAACAGCCAGCACAGCGGCAAGAACAATACCCGGCAAATTGTACTTTCTCCTGCCTGTGAATTTTTGAATGTGTAAGAAAACATCACGGCAGTTAAGTGTCAAACAAACATAGTTGTAACAGAAACAGTACGTATGTAAACATAAGTTTCTCTTAAGTTCTACTGATACTACTTTTCATTGCAAACCGATGGCGGAAATTGGAATCGACGAAGTGATCCTTAGTGCGGAACAGATGGTTATGAAAGTGATGTCCAAGAGTAGTTGGAAGATGCATAATTTCCATGTGACCAACCAACCAATCATTACCCTCGCATGCGCGCACTAAACAAGAATCCATCACTAAATAATTTCGATTCAGACATTCAGTCTGCACGCGGTCCATCAGCTTGGACCGTGTGAGAAGTTGCTATGGCAGTCAAATCAAAGACCGTGTTAGAAGTTTGCTTTGACTCACCTTCTCCGGCCGGTGCCGGCGTCTCAACGGCCGGTCCCGGCGCCGGCGCTCCGGCGCTCGGTGATGGCAGCCGCACCATCGCCGGAACACTGTAGAAGGGCGCGGTCTCGAACCGGTAGGTGCAGTTGACCCAAAGCACCCTGCCTCCGATAGCGTTCAGGAACCTCGGCAATCCGTCGGCGATAATCCCGGCGAGGCACTTCCGGCACAGCGCCGGCGGCTGGTCCGGCGGGCACTGCACCAGGCTGTACACCTTGGAGAACTTCTTGTCGGAGAAGTCGGCCTCCCCGGTGGCGAACCGCCGCGTGGAGTTGAACGAGGCGTAGTCGGCGGTGGCGTTGAGGAGCTGCGCCAGGAGGGCGTTGAACCGGGCCGGGTCGAAGGTGACGTTGCCGAGGTTGGTGACGCCCGACATGTCGGTGGTCGGGCCGGTGTCGTCGCGGCCGCCGAGGGTGTGCACGTCGGAGTAGTGGAGCGTGCAGGGGTCGTAGTAGATGGTGGCGTCCTTGTTGTAGGGGCAGTCGTTCTGCACGTCGCGGAACGCCTGCTTGAGGCAGGCGAGGCAGGCTGTCGTGTTGGCGTCGCCGCGGCAGAGCGCCATCGCCCAGACCTGCTCCGGGACAGCGCCGGCGACGGCGGTGGCGTAGAGGTTCGGCGACGCGGTGGCGTTCGCCGGCAGCGTGGCGGCGAGGCGGTTGAGGTTGGCCTGGAACGTGCTGTTGGCCGCGAAGTTGTTGCTCGTGCCGCACACCGGCCACGGGTAGCCAGCGGCGAAGGGCGCAAGCAGAGCCACGGCGGCGACTATGGTGGCCGCGGCGGCCAAGAAGAGGTGGCGACCCATTGCGCACACGTGAGCAGAAAGGGGAGTCAGGAGCAGAGTCAAGCTTATGTAGACGCGGAGTTAAAAATACTCTTGGCGAACGTCCCACCCAGGCCACACGGCAATTGGCAGGGCAAGTTGTGGCGCTTTCTACCAGGCTGGATTTTATGTTCTGATAAAAGGTACATTCCATTTTTTTTATTTTAAAGAAGTGACCCCTCTAAGTAAAAGATGGCATAATCATATATACTTTTCGACTTAAAACTAAAAAGTGGCCCAAATCTTTGCAATTTTACTATAACAAATCTGACTATATGTAATGCTGCATTATGTTAGTTATTTCATCAATCTATGTTTGCCTTCATTCGCAAAAAAAGAAAATCTATGTTTGCCTTAACATCTTTTTTTAAAAAAAAAAAATCTCATGTTTGTTTCCCAATCGACGTGTACACAGGATCGGTACTATTGCTTAATTTTGGTTTTTTTTTAGATTCAGCTCTGTGATGGCATTGATCAGTAATATTATCATGCAGTAAATGTCTTTGGAAATTATTTTGTAACGATAGTAATGGGTAATTGGACTACCGAAGTGACACTACAAGAGAAGAAGTATTTCCCGACAGTTCAACTGTTAGTGGCCAACAATGCAACAATGCTTAGTTTATGTAGCTAACTATTTAGCATAACTGTGGGAGATGAGTTCGTAGGTAATAACATTGTAGGTAATATGCTAAGGTTATAGGGAAAGATGTGAATTTGCACTAAGCAAATGGGGTGCGGCTAGTGCTTTAGAATGACCAATGTTGTGCGCATAGTAATTTAACCTGACCATCATGCGGGCCCCACCTGTAAGTGATACAGGTGGTGTCCATCTTCCTCCTTGTGATGCACTTAGGCAAAATAAAAACAGAACCTGCCCGCATTGTTGCCCCCGTAGAGCTTGCCTCCATGTTGATGGAAGCAACGCTAGACCACCGGGAACCTCAAAATGGATTCAGGAGCTAGAGAGGCGGCCGGATCTAGGAGCTTTTGGTTGAACTGAAATGGGGAATTTCTGATCGATGAACTGAGAGGGAACTGAGAGGGAATTGGATTATTGGAGGGCGACCGGCGTGGACGGGCTGCAGAGGGACGACCCGAGAGAGGGGTGGAAGGCGGCAGCATGGACCTGAGGGAGGGCGGCAGTGCCTAATCTGAGAAGCGGAGGCGGCAGGAGAGGGAGTCGGGGACTGGAGGGTAGGAGAGGAAAATCTGGCCGCTTAACTCGTACGCGGGGTTGGGGTGGTGTCGAGGAAAATCGAAGTTCACGTGTTGTTGCGCTTATCAGCACCGCCGCAGCGTGAGAAAGCGAGAAATTAAGCGAAGCGTTTGGGTGGGATTTTCGCTTATTTCCACGGATAATCCATTTATAAGCGGAAACAAACAGGGCATAAGACTTCAGGCATCCGACTTTGAGCTTATTTGGTTGGGTCAGCCGGTCAACTATGGAAGCAAAGGAAGTCGCGGAAGGTGGCTTGGACCTTCGTTCGCCGTGCGTCGTTCGGCTGTCGGCATCGTCACCCCAGGAAAGCAATCGGCGGCTAAATTGCGGCAACTTGGCGCACGAGGTTTGTCAAGACGTGGAGGGGAAAAAAAAACAGCAACAGCATATGCATCGTCTGATCCTTATTTTTTAACGCGAGCACGCGACAGCTCAGTATTAGTACTACTCCCTCCGTTTTTAATATATGACGTCGTTGACTTTCTCGTTACGTTTGACCGTTCATCTTATTTAAAATATTTGTGTAAATAGCTAAGTGTATAGGTTAATCTTAAAGTGTTTTTGATGATAAATCTAATGATATTCGTTTCACATTTAAAAAGTTATTATTTAAATCTATATTGTTGGTCAAAGTTCAACGGAAAAGTCAACAGCGTCATATAATTAAAAACGGAGGGAGTATATTTTTTGTGGAAAAGAGTACTATAGTCTGCTCTTACGGAAGACCAAGAACATTGACTCGCTGAGAGTCGTCGTCTCATCTGGAGAGTTGAGGGCCCACTAACACTGAGACAGCGACATCCGACATGCGTTCCCACTCGTAAGTCCCACTTGCATTGGCAATACCGTCGCAAAGACTAATCGGCGACTCCGTCTTATTGTGTGGAGTTAATCATCACTATCTGAAGTGATTGCGTAAACATGACATGTATAGTTAATTTTTCTTTTTTTTTTTTTGCGAAAAGGGGAGGGCATTATATTAAACTTAGGAACAGTACAACCCACGCCTTTTTACAGGAGCACCCCTAAAACACTTTACAGAACAGTCCCTGAAGAAAAGAAAATTACAACCAACTCCCTCTTCTTCCAGAACCGTCCCGAGAAAGCTTCTCCTCTCCGCCGACGGCCGCCAACAGGAGCATCCAGCCTCCTCCTTCCTCCTCGTCCGCGAACTCCACTCATTGAAAACGCCGATTGGACGAGCATAAGAGCCCGTATCACAAAGAAAGCATCTAACCGGCCATCGCAACGACGCCGGAAGAGAAAAGGAGATCCAAACCATCACCACCAAACAACCACCACCAGAGAGAAGCAAAAAATCGGCGAAGTCACTGCCAGGACTCGACAGCAACCACCCGAAGACACCTTCCACCATCACCAGCACGGCCGGCGAGAGGAAACAACGGACTCCCACCCCTTCGCAAAGGAACAGAAGAACACACGACTCCACACGACCTCGAAGTTAATTAAACAACTCAAAGTTGCAGAGCGAGCATAAGTTGGGTTTTTTTATGCAATCAATCCATCAGTAACTTCGCACGAATGTTGTACATGTACTACGTATGTATTGTGTTTGAAAAAAAAATTAAACAAGTGGAAGTTGATTAAAATCGGATCAATTTGCATTTACACACATCACACAGGCACCTCCCGAAACTGTCATACTCAGAGGAACCCGTGCCATTGAGCCCTTGGCCAAGTCTTGGCTAAAAATTGACTTTGGGTCCTCCTCCATGTAATCCATCATGCCCTGAAAATTAACACACTAAATTCTTTTTACGAAAAAAAAAAATAGGGCTCAATCTAACTGGGCTGGGCCGCCCCGCTTGCACTTATTTTGTGAAAGAGACAGCTCATATTTTTTTATACTCTCGTATTAGGTATAATTGTAGTATCTGTTCTTATACGCACAACACTCACATCCGATGCACACCTACAGCCACCAACGCACACGCCCCAAGACCACATACTTTCAGAGATTACCAGAAACATCAGGCTCCAGTGCGCAAGGACGTTGCACTTCTTTTGTAGCACCACGTGAGGAGAAGCACATGCAAATTTATTTTTGAGGACAAGCCTTGGTGGTGTACGGGTGCCGAGCCAAGGTTCGAACCGCGTCGGCCTGGAGCGACCCGGTCGCTCCTACAGACCGCACCGCGTTCTTTTTTTTTTTTGAGATTACACAGTACAACTCAAACACTCACAACGCACGCACACTCACTCCTATAAACACACGTACGTAAACCCTACCCCTATGAGCATCTTCGAAGACTGAGCTGGCAAATCCAGAGATACGAAGTCACCACTAGCGCCTCGCTGTCGACGGGAGCGTCCCCTACCACTGAAAGCACAAATGCCGTTAAATCCTTGAAAATTCGCTCCCACAAGAAGTCGAACTCAGGACCTGAGAGGTGTTACTCGGATGCCTTAACCACTAGGCCAAAACCGCGTTCTGGCAAGGTAGTCCGGCCAACAGGCCGTCGCTAGCCCACTGAGAGATTATCTCTCATACTGTGTGAGCCACCACATGTTGCATGATGTCCAAGCCCGTTAAGCAAGCTAAGCCTATTAGAACCAATGAGAAAATACTTTTGAACGTGACTAACAAAAAAGCAAAATTTTATTGCAAAATAATAAAATAACATTACATATAACAGCATTTTTAAAAGCTAGTAAATTCATCTAAAGATACTTGTGACTTTTAATATAAATACAATTTTTACCTTTATTAGCTATATTCGAAAGCGGAGTGTTTATTTCAGCTTCTGCCAACAAAAGCTAAAACAAATTGGGCCACAGCTAAAAGGCCAAGTTTTGGGCATGAAAAGTTAAAGTTGACAAAACAGGCCGGCTATGTGATGCATCCAGCCCAAGTGGGGTGGGCCGAAGCCTAACAAATTAAAGTTACTCGAACCCCAACAGTTCTTATAGCACACCGACTCGGGGAAATTTTTAATCTCCCTAAAAGACTAGTCCGGGAAGGATGACTCTCCCTTTTAAGGTGGCTTCCTCCTCCCTAGCTAAACAAGGTGGAATTATTCAGAGGCTCACACGGTCATCCGCCCGACTATAACTAGACCACTTGACCTCTTTTTGTTGCGTCTTTGTCAGCAGGTAATAGTGGAGGATGTCGTCATCATTCCCACCCTCCTTAAACCAGGGTCCAGCTCTGATACTAAATGATGCATCCCGCCTAGGTGGGGTTGGCCGAGGCCCAACTTATTAAGGTTGTCCGGACCCCAACAGTTCTTGTGGCACACCCACTCGAGGAAAGGCTCAATCTTCCTAAAAGACTAGTCCGGTAGGGAAAGGGTGGCTCTCCCTTTAAGGTGGTCTCCTCCCTAACTAACCAAAGTGGGATTATTTAGAGGCTTACACAGTCGTCGCCCGACTACAATTAGGCCACTTGACCTCTTTTTGTTACGTCTTTGCCAGCGAGTAATAGTAGAGGATGTCTTTAATTATCACTATGCAAGATGTGTCGGGTGCTTTTTTTTGTGATAGTTGACATCTCCATTGACACCAAACCGCTTGTAGTACTTCATAAATATCAAGATTAGCCAGTTCAGTCTCTCCTAAGTGTTCATAGGAGTAAGTTGTACTTGCATGTAGATGGCTACATGTATGTTAATGCCTGCTTCTATAGTATGTTTTCCTGTTTCGCAAAAAAAAAAATGTGTTGGGTTTGTGGCCAAGCTAAAACGTTGGTAGGCTGAAATTAGGACGGCGGTTTTTGCTTCGCCATGTTTTTCTAGCTTTTCTATGGAAAAAGGAAAAAAAATGCTGGATAAAGTTTTTGTCATCGCTCGATTATTTAGGAGATCAGCAGATACTTAGATCGAGGAAAGCAACGCAATAAGAGAACAATCTAAGGCACACAGGGAGTTTTAGACTGGTTCATGCCTCCCAAAGGATAAAAACCTTACGTTCAGTATGAGGCTTGTTGAATGTGACGGTGTGTTTGTTAGGGTTGCAGAGATACATGTATATTTATAGACCTTTACTGCCTCTAAGAATCCTTACCTTATTCTACAAGACTTCCGATCTAAAGTAACATATTCGGAGTCTATCTATAAGTTCCCTTTCGTGCATTACAAGTTTTTGGGAAATATGAAATTAAATCTTCAAAAATATCTAAAAATATGGGTTACGACAGTTTTGATAGAAAATTTAGGACTTAATGTTTCGGACGCGACTAAATTTTTTTGCACAGCATTTGGATCATAAACCAAACGCACCCGAGCACTTCGGTATCAATGTTAAGACACCGTTTGTGAACAGTATCAATGCATGGACGCATGTTGCTCCCCAAGTCCCCATAGAGTGGTGGTATGCAGCATCAACCTGGCATGCAATGTTTGGATATAGTACATTCTATCGTGCATTGAGAGTAGTCTCAGGGAATTATATTCATGAGTATGTTTCTAGTTATTTAACGTTAAACAGTAATTCTGGCGACTAGTTGGAGACATGCATGGTGTAGATCATATCTGTGCGTGAATTACACATTTCCAGAATGATCTGTGGGTAAATTAAAATGTTTATATCTTGTAGTTTGCAACATGTACTCTGGTTCGTTTCCACAACTACTCAAGATGAAACTGAAAGCAAAGTAGTGAAGCCATGCGTCCGCCATCATTTAGCAGCATCCTAAACTATTTCGCTGAATGAGACCGCTACCTAACCTGATGTGCGCAGATACCATGTATGTGGCACACAAGAGAAGGATCAAACGATACAGCAGCATTGAAGTTATTTATCATCAATTCATCATTCGCGAGTCAGTCAACTGTCCTACATGTGCAATTATTAAAGCAACAAATCTGTGGATCGGGATCGAGCCAGCTCGTCGCTGGTGGCCGGTCATCTGGACTAACGGAGATATTCGTGGCTGGTTTATCCAGAGTTCAGGCGGCAGCAGAGCATGGCCGTCCTGTAATACAATGTACCCGTGATGCCACTTGCAAGGTAGTGATTCGATGGTGCCACTTGCACACGAGAACAAAAAAAATCGGCAGATTGGTGAGTCGTAGCTACTCCTCGTCCCTGCAGGTAAATCTCAGAAAAAACTGTCGTTCTTCTGGAAATTAGTTTTTGCACATTTATTTTAAGGTAACTGTGGTTTGTATGGTTCATGTTGTGCAAACTGTGTAGAAGCGGGCGGAGTGGGGGTGAACTACGGCAGGGTGGGCAACGACCTGCCGGACCCCGCGTCGGTGGCGCAGCTGCTCAAGGACAACGGCATCACCATGGTGAGGATCTACGACGCCAACTCAACGGTGCTCAATGCCCTGGCCCACACCGGCATCAAGGTGACGGTGATGGTGCCCAACGAGAACCTGGCCGACGCGGCCGGGAACCCGTCCTTCACGCTCGATTGGGTGAGAAGCAACGTCGCGGCGTTCCTACCCTCCATGCAGATCACCGGCGTCGCCGTGGGGAACGAGGTGTTCAAGTCGAGGCCGGACCTGAATTCTCAGCTGGTCCCGGCGATTGAACAACGTCCAGGCGGCGCTGCAGAACCTGGGCCTCGCCGACGCCGTGAAGGTGACCACGCCGGTGGCGTTCGACGCGGTCACGGACTCGTTCCCGCCGTCGTAGGGCAGGTTCCGGGACGACATCGCGCAGTCGGTGATGAAGCCAATGCTGGAGTTCGTGCAGCGGACTGGCTCCTTCCTCTCGATCAACATATACCCGTTCTTCGCGTACGCCGATCCATCAAAGCACGATCGCTCTGGACTACGCGCTGGGGAACCCCAACCCCGGCTTGCTCGATACGGTGACCGGCCTCGTGTACCCCAGCCTCCTGGACGCCCAGCTCGACGCCACGTACTACGCCTTGGAGAAGCTGGGGTTCAACGCCGTGCGGTGGCGCACGTCGCTGACGGAGAGCGGGTGGCCGTCCCATGGCCGTTGGCCTCCCAGGTTGGAGGCCGGGGTCGACGCAAGCGACGCGGCCTCCATTGCCAACGCGCAAGCGTACAACAACAACCTCATCAACCGCGTCCTGGCCGGCAACACCGGCACGCCGCACCACCCCGACGCCGACATGGACGTGTACATCTTCGCCCTCTTCAACGAGAACCAGAAGGGCGCCGGACCGGACGACATCGAGCAACACTTCGGCCTGTTCTTCCCGAACATGCAGAAGGTGTACGACTTCGACTTCCACGGCGGCGTTGCGCCGCCAGGACCACCGGCGGGGAGCTGGTGCGTGGCGAACCCGGCGGTCGGCGACGATCGCCTGCAGGCGGCGCTGGACTTCGCCTGCGGCAACGGCGCCGACTGCAGCGGCATCCAGCCCGGCGCCGTATGCTTCGAGCCCAATACCCTGCTGGCGCATGCCTCGTATGCGGTCAACAGTTGCTACCAGAACAAGGGCCGGGCCAGCGGGACGTGCGACTTCGCCGGCGCTGCTCACGTCCTGTTCCAGGAACCAGCTGGTCAGTCCTTCACGCAACTTCTCTTCTCTTCCACATTTTTTCTGCAAAAATGTATCCGGCCCCAAGACCTGCCTGCCGAACTCATAATCTCACTGGGTGGTTTGGTGTGTGTTCTGCCTACCCTGAACAGAAATCTGTGACCCGAATGCGAGCTGGTGCGTGGCGAACGCGGCGGTCGGGGACGATCGGCTGCAGGCGGCGCTGGATTACGCCTGTGGTCACGGCGCGGACTGCAGCCCCATCCAACCTGGGGGACAATGCTTCGAGCCAAACACCAGGGTCGCGCACGCTTCCTACGCGGTCAACAGCTACTACCAACGCAACCACCGGGCCAGCGGGACGTGTGACTTCGCTGGAGCCGCGTCCGTCGTCTTCAAGGCACCAAGTAAGTTATTTCGAGCTTTCGTCACTTTTTGTCGTCCCTCACGAGGGTTCAAGGAAAAATGTAATCTCACTGTTGTTTGTTCACTGTACACGGCAGAGATAGGAAACTACGTGCTCCCATGGAAGGCCTCCATAGAAGAAACAACATCACTGTCGGAAGGCAGCTATGCTGCCATCTGATTTGCGTCAATAACAGACAGGCATACATCCGTGCGATCCTTTCTTTTCAAGAGAAGTCCTGTTTTCGCCATAAATTGAGAAATTGGATAATAAAAATGCACAGGCCTACTATTTTGAAGGTTGTACAAAACGACCAAGAAAAGACTAACATGATCAGCGGCCGTCATTGATTTAATTTATGAACAATGCTATAAGCATGAATGATTTGTCCAATCGGCGTGTACGACTAGAATGGCTGCAGTGCATGCGTGATGGCCATCACGGAAGTTGAATCAACTCACCGACGGAAGACTACTCGTAACACAGAGTTGCAAGGTAGAGTCTTATGCATAGCAGTTTCGTTGATTTATATACTGTCCCTACTCCGTGATTAAAGCAAACTGCAACCTGATGCCAAAGCAAACTGCAAGGCAGAAACCTGAAGATAAACAACGAGTCTGACTGCAATAATTGACTAGAGAGGGGATCGCTAGGTTCATCTATTCAACAACCAGGCAAGGTTAATTGCAGTAGATAGAGCACAACTACGTATGGAATCTTATATTTACTAATTAGAGGCTCCTTTTGAGGCCCTCACGTTAATCGGTAAAAAATTCTAGAAATTCTGAGAAAAAAAAAAAACATCCGGCCGTTAATTTAGACCCTTAATAGCCAACGCTCGGTTGCCCGACTGGTCAGAGCAGAGTGCTCCGGGGCGTTTGCCCCTGTCGACCGGGGCCACCCGCGCGGTACTGTAGCTCGCTACAGTGCCGCGCGTGCACTGTAGCACTTGTGGCTGAAATATGCCACGCTGCAGTGCAGAGTAAAAAAATCCTCTCGTCCTCCCCGGGTCAAAGCACATGGTAAAGACTCGCGCCGGAGCTCACAACGGCCAGCTGAGTCCCTGTGTAGGATCGGGGAGGGGGTTCGGGGGTTTTCTCGACCTGCGTGAGAGGTTATTCTCTCATGTGATCCTTCCCACACCTCACGTATGACTCCTCTCTACCCAAACGACTATTAGATCGATTTCTTCCCTCACGTGAATCGCGGAGCGCTGGCTGCGGGGCGTAGCCGCACTGATGAGGTCAAGGAGCAACTCCGGGCAGATGGCCACCAGAAGCCAGGCTTGGTACGGCCAGCACCCATAGCGATCTGGCCATAGACTCCACGCCACAACCTCCTCGGCTTGCGGCATCGGCGGATCGATGCGGCGGCGGCGCTGCGCCAATCGAGGAATTCGGCGAGTTTGACAGGCCACATATCTCGCCGCCGCGGCAGACGATGCAATCGTACAGCTTTGTGTCCATGAACCGTGCTGCTTCTTGCCGCAATCTGTACCAGTGCAAAGCGAGCAAGCCTAGGCTGGAGTCGCCGGACACCTGCCCCGTTTGCCTCACCTGTCATCGTACATGGCGTCTCCAGTTGAGTTTTTTGCCAGTTCGTAGATTAGGCCCAATTAATCCAGTTCGTTTTGCTCTTTGAGGATATTTCGTCGAGAGTTCCTATTCTTTTTGGGTAAAACTGATGCATTGTTTACTGCGGGCTCTATACTGTCAGCAAGACAACAACCGGCACTGTCCGTCTTCAGGCCACATCGCTCGGCCACGATAGCCGAGGCCGGAGTGGGGCATGGAGCAGCAGTTGCATGCACATCCTACGGCACCTGCAAGCCGAGCCGAGTGCGCTTGAGCGCTTGGTGTCCAAGCACAGGAAGTGCACTTCAGGAACTCCGGCTTCCAATTCCTCAAGGTGTGGCCTTTTATTGCAAACAAATACCTTAAGGTCAGGTGTGCTTACATGTGCCTTTGTTTTTTCGGTGCATGCAGAGATGAGGAAGGATTTGTAAGCAGCAGCTCGAAGAAACCTCATGGAGATCCTCAATAGCGCATATACAATCTATATGGTGGTCACGCACACGCAAGAAACTCTACGGAGAGAAAAAGGTGAGTCAAGCACACAACAATCTTTGGTGGTCAAGCACAAAAGTGTACTCCAGGAACTCAACGCACATACAAGAAATACAAGTTCGTATTTCCTCTAGGCTCCCTTCAAATTATACAAGTCATATTACTATAAATCCGGGAAATAATTTAAAAAAAATTAAAGCATTACATTTTTGGATCTTGAGCATGCTTGCAATTTAATTTGCTTGATAACTAACTAAGTTACTAACTGCTAATTATCAAAATATTAGACCAAGCATGATAATTATTGAGTATTTGAGCATGCTTGCAATTTTGCAAACAACAGATGCAACTTAGTTGAGCATAGTGCTGAAAGGTAAGATAATCAGATTACCTAAGCCTTCAAATCAACAATATGCATCATAGATATAAATTGTTTTTTTCTGCTTGAACATGAACTTTGTTTGCTGTATTCCTAATTCACCTGATTAAAATTTTCTTGCATGCCCAGAATTTCAGTATCCATGCATCGTTCCAATTTCAGAAATATACATCCTTCCAAATTTTAAAATATCAGTGCGCATTATGTTTGATATGTAGTTTAAATTTACAGGACTGGAACAGTTGATTCATGCTATGCAATTTTGTAAAAACCACCATGTAATATGTATGTTGCTTTCTAAAATAAAATAATGGGCGTGTTGTATTCATAAGTTTGTGTGTTCTATTGTCACAACAGGTCATTGATACGAACACTCTTTTCGGTTTTTAAATAGTCACATTACGACACATCTACACTGTGAGGGCCTGGTAATTTGTTAGATACATCTGTCATGCCTTCATGTATTACCATAACATATATTCTAGAACCATATATATATAATTTACTCTTTAAAAAGTATTCAGTAAAAATACTTGGAACATTATTCTCCTTAGTTTCTGTCCAAACAACTATGGATCAATGTTAAATATGTATTTTCTCTCATTCCCTAATAATAATGGAGCAACTATCCCGTAAGAGAAAATGATATACACTCAACATCATGTCCATCAAGATTACTTTCCATGATGCTGCATGATGATTTTGTCTTTGTTCTCATTCTGATCATTTATTTGATGAACTTGGCAAAAGTTTGTAATTGGTAGTTGAACTATAGAAAGATTATATCTCAACAATATTCTATCAAAAATAAACGTGTGCAATGTAGTTAACGCTATAAAATATCTAGCCCCGTGCGGATGCACGGGTTGTTTGGCTAGTTGGCTTAATTAGGTGGTTAAGAATTCACGCTAGTGTTTTCCGGCCTGTACTCGTGTGGGAGCTTTCCCTTAGTAGTAGTTTCTTTTGTAGATTCAGCTCTGCGATGGCATTGTTCGGTAATTTATTATCATGCAGTAAATATCTTTTGGAAATTATTTCGTAACAATAGTGATGGGTAATTGGACTGCCGAAGTGACGAGCTTGCTATGTTCCAAATTCGAGCTTCGTCCACAATCCCAGGGTATTGTTCCATCTTGAAACTATATACTGTACGACTGTACTCTGTTCATGTCAGGATCATTCTAAGACTTCAGGGCACCCTGTTAGCGTATAGGATTTACTTCCTAACTTATGTATATCCTAACAGCTGTAACGATCCTCCGTGATCTTGTAATTCCCTGATTGCTCCATTGAGCCAATATAAAACGGAACCCCCGGCCATTATGCCGTGTGAGGCTTCCCCCAAATCCTTCTCCACTTTTCTACATGGTATCAGATTAGGGTTTCGATCCTAGACCTTCCACCCTTTGCCGCGCCGCCATCTCGCCGCTGCGGCTTTCTCCATCTTCCGCTGCTCGCCATGACGGAGTCTACCACCGCCTCTGCCTCCAGCCCTTCCATGGGTAGCTCCTCCTCCGGCGCCCTCTCCTCCTTCGTCGGGCCCACGTTGTCCGGCGCCGCTTCCCTGGCCGCCGCCGTCAGGCCGCCACCGGTCATCCTTGACCTCGACGCTTTCAACTTCACCCGATGGAACACGCACCTCCGTGCCCTCCTCGGCCGCCACGGTCTCCTCCACCACATCGACGGGACTGTCGCCGCCAACCCCACCGATCCTGTGTGGCTTCAAGATGATTATGCCGTCCTCACCGCCATGTACGGCCTCATCTCCCGTGATGTGCTCGACATCATTCAAGACGAAGATGATATGACGGCCCTCGATCTCTGGACCGCCGCCGAAGAACTCTTCAACGACAACAAGGACGGTCGCTCCATCGACCTCCTGAGCGAGTTCCATGCACTTGTCCAGGGTGACATGACGGTGTCTGCTTACCTCAAGGAGCAGAAGCGCCTCGCCGACGCGCTCCGCGACGCCGACTCCGCCATCGACGAACGCATCTTGGTGCTCAACATCATTCGAGGCCTCAGCCCTCGCATGGCGCAGGCGGCCTCCTTCATCGCCATGTCCCCCTCGCTGCCGACGTTCGTCAAGTTGCGCTCCCAACTCGTTTCTGAGGAACGGCGCATGGAAAACGCCGCCAAGGCTGCCGCTGCCACCGCCATGGTCGCCTCGGCCGGCAGGACACCCCAGTGCACCGGCTCGTCCTGTTGTTCGTCGAACGCGCAGTCCGGCTCCTCGTCCAGCAACAACCGCCCCCCTTCAAACAACAACCGCTACAAGGGCAACGGGCGTAAGAAGGGTGGCGGTCAAGGGTCTCAGAGGTCCTCCAGCGGCCCTAGCCCTCTTCCTGGCACCGGTCCCTGGATTTGCTACAATCCCGGGTCCAACACCTGGGCTACTCCGGGGCTCGGGCGCGGCGGCGTCCTTGGTTCGGCGCCACGGCAACAGCAGGCGCTCACCACCACGTCTGCCCCACTGCACCAGTCCCAGTCGTCGTCCACCTCTTCGACATCTTCGTGGGACACCTCCGGCCTCGTCGCAGCCCTCAACAACCTCACCGCAATGGCGGGTGGGTTGTTGACTCTGGTGCTTCTTCACATATGACCTCCAACGACGGTATACTACACTCTACTCATTCCCTTCCTGTACCACACTCCGTCACCGTTGGGAATGGGGCCTCCATGCCCGTCTCCACCACCGGACACACATTTCTTCATACACCTTCCGGCTATTCCTTTACACTCAATGATGTCTTGCATGTTCCGTCACTCGTTCGTAACCTTTTGTCTGTTCGAAAGTTTACTCGTGACAATTTCTGTTCCATTGAGTTTGATGCCTTTGGTTTCTCCGTGAAGGATCTTCGGACGAAGGCCGTGATTTTTCGCAGTGACAGCTCCGGCGACCTCTACACCATATCGCCGCAGCCCACCACCGCCAATAAAGTCTTTGCCTTCCTCACTACCGTCGTCGCCGCTGAAGTGTGGCATCGGCGGCTTGGTCATCCTGGTCGTGACGCTACTGCTTGCCTCCAGCGCTCCTCGGCTATCCCCCCCAATAAGCTTAGCACTCATTTATGTCATGCTTGTCAAATCGGGAAACATGTTCGCCTCCCGTTCACTAGCTCTACTACTGTATCTAGTGCTGCTTTTGATTTAGTACATTGCGACTTGTGGACATCCCCTATTTTGAGCACTTCTGGTTATCAATACTACCTAGTCGTAGTTGATGATTATTCCCACTATTACTGGTGTTTTCCCTTACGCACTAAATCTTGTGTCTTTCCCACACTCCAAAAGTTTTTTGCTTTTGTCCGTACACAGTTTAGTGCCCCAGTCCGTGCAGTTCAGACCGATAATGAGAAGGAATTCGTTAACTCAGCAACCACCACTTTCTTTGATAATCATGGCGTTCGCTTTCGCCTCTCCTGCCCATATACATCGCCTCAAAATGGGAAGGCTGAGCGAGCTATTCGCACAGTCAATAACACAATGCGCACACTACTTCTCCAAGCATCTATGCCGCCATGCTTCTGGGCAGAAGCTCTCGACGCAGCCATCCATGTTCTCAACATTAGGCCCTCCCGCGCCTTACGCATGACAACTCCCCACGCTAAGCTTTTCGGCACAAGCCATCCTACGACCACCTCCGAGTCTTTGGCTGCCTCTGCTATCCAAACACCAGCGCCACTGCCTCCAACAAGCTCCAGCCTCGCTCCACCGCATGTATCTTCCTTGGCTATCCTACTAACCATCGCGGATATCGCTGTTATGATCCTGTCTCCCGGCACATTCTTGTCTCTCGGCACGTCACATTTTGACGAGTTTGTCTTTCCCTTTGCGTCTGTAGACTCACCTCCACAATCTGTGGAAGCCTCGCTGGATTTTTTGCAGGATCCTCTAGTGCTCCGCACTACGGGCGTCTCACGGCCTGGACCTCCACATGGCCCCGCCTTGCAGCCGCCTCCCGTCGACGCCATGACGCCCCCAATGTCTCCGCGACACCCCGCACCGGGGTCTTCTGCGGCGCACCCTGGCGCTGGTGCACCCTCGCCTGCTGCTGGGCGCGTCCTGGACGACGCCGCCCCCGTGCATGGCTCCAGGCCCGCCCCCATGCAGCCGGGCCCCACTGCTGTCGACGCCTCGACCGAACCCACCGCGTCGGGGCCATCTTCACCCGGGGCTCCCACCGCGTCTCGCGCTCGGCCTGCCCCCAGCCCGTCGGTGCGGCCTCCTCGGGGTCAAGCTATGGCGCCCCGGCCTGCTGCCCCTGCCGCGCCAAGTGCTCGGCCTGCTCCGGGACCTCATGCCGTGCGCACCAGGGCCAAGGACGGCATCGTCCTTCCGGTGGACAGACTTAACTTGTCTGCCTCCCACCATGCCGCGCTGTCGCCGGTGCCCAAGAACTATCGCGACGCGCTCCTCGACGCCAACTGGTATGCTGCTATGCAGGATGAGTACAGGGCTCTCCTCGACAACGACACTTGGAGCCTTGTTCCTCGGCCCCCGGCACCGTCTCCGGCAAATGGGTCTTCAAGCACAAGTTCAACTCGGATGGGTCCCTTGCTCGCAACAAAGCGCGCTGGGTCGTGCGTGGCTACTCCCAGCAGCCGGGCATCGACTACGACGAGACATTCAGTCCCGTTGTCAAGCCGGCCACCATTCGCGTCGTCCTCAGCATCGCCGCCTCCCACAGTTGGCCCGTTCGACAGCTCGACGTCAAGAACGCCTTTTTACACGGTAATCTTGATGAGACGGTCTTTTGTGCTCAGCCTTCAGGTTTCGTCGACCCCAGCCATCCTCAGCACGTCTGCAAGCTGCGGAAGTCTCTGTATGGCCTCAAGCAGGCCCCTCGAGCATGGTACCAGCGGTTCGCTACTCACGCTCATACTTTGGGTTTTACCTCCTCGGCTTCAGACACTTCCCTGTTCATTCTCAAGGAGGGTGTTGATGTCTGCTACCTGCTGCTGTATGTCGACGACATCATCATCACAGCGTCCTCGGAGTTCTTGCTCAACCGTCTGTCTCGGCGCCTACACAGTGAGTTCTCCATGACCGACCTCGGCGACTTGCACTTCTTCCTTGGGATTTCAGTCACAAGGTCCTCCTCCAGGCTGTTTCTGTCCCAGCGACAGTATGCCGCCGATGTTCTTCAGCGTGCCGGCATGACCGACTGCCACCCCACTACGACGCCAGTGGACACTCAGGCTAAGCTCTCTGCTACAGTTGGTGATCCTGTGGCGGATCCCTCTGCCTACCGCAGCCTCGCCGGTGCACTACAGTATCTGACTCTCACTCGGCCCGACATCTCCTATGCTGTTCAGCAGGTCTGTCTCCATATGCACGATCCTCGCGAACCCCACCTCGCACTGATCAAGCGCATACTGCGGTATGTCAAGGGTACTCTTGGGCATGGTCTGATGCTTCACTCCTCCTCGACGGCCACTATCACAGCCTACTCCGATGCGGATTGGGCCGGCTGTCCGGACGGCGTTCTACTTCCGGCTTCTGTGTCTATTTGGGTGACAGTCTAGTTTCTTGGTCTTCCAAGCGACAGACGACTGTGTCTCGCTCTAGTGCCGAGGCGGAATACCGTGCCGTCGCTCACGCTGTTGCTGAATGTTGTTGGCTCCGACAACTCCTGGAGGAACTTCATCGCCCTCTGCGCTCTGCTACGGTGGTCTACTGTGACAATGTGACCGTAGTGTATATGTCTTCCAACCCCGTTCATCATCGCCGAACCAAGCACATCGAGATAGACATCCACTTTGTGCGTGAGAAGGTCTCCATTGGGCAAGTGCGGGTGCTCCATGTTCCCACCGACCTCCAGTTCGCTGATATCATGACCAAAGGGTTGCCGACGCAGCTGTTTCTTGATTTTCGGTCCAGTCTCTGCGTCCGAGAACCTCCCGCTTCGATTGCGGGGGGGTGTTAGCGTATAGGATTTACTTCCTAACTTATGTATATCCTAACAGCTGTAACGATCCTCCGTGATCTTGTAATTCCCTGATTGCTCCATTGAGCCAATATAAAACGGAACCCCCGGCCATTATGCCGTGTGAGGCTTCCCCCAAAATCCCTCTCTACCTTTCTACACACCCGACTTTGAGCCTATTTGGTTGGGTCAGTCGGTCAACTGTGGAAGCAAAGGAAGTCGCGGAGAAGGTGGCTTGGACCTTCGTTCGCCGTGCGTCGTTCGGCTGTCGGCATCGTCACCCCAGTAAAACAATCGGCGGCTAAATTGCGGCAACTTGGCGCACAAGGTTTTTCAAGATGTGGAGAAAACAAAACAGCAACAGCATATGCGTCGTCTGATACTCATATGGGTAACGCGAGTACGCGACAGCTCAGTATTACTCCCTCTGTCCCATATTACTTGTCATTCTACACTTATCTAGTTTTCCCAATTTACTTGTTATTTTCGCATCTCAATGCACTTTATCTCTTTCCAATATACTTCTATCTCTATCTCTCTCCTCCTCGTTCTCTTCGCACCTACCTTTTTCACTTCTCCTTAATCTCTGTGCTCGCAGCCAAAACGACAAGTAATTTGGGACGGAGGGAGTTGTACTTTATCTATTATTATATATATAACTAGTATGACTACCCGCGTATTTGCGCGGCTAGACTTGTTAAGCAATTTAAATTATTTTATATTATTATAAGAGTTCAAACATATTATATGGTTGCATAGTAGATAGCCATGGCTCAAATCACTGCTGGATAGGAGCAAGGAGTTGTGGGGGCTATTGATGGCATGTTGGGGAACTTAGCTTTGCCAACATTGCATCATAGGCCAGGGTGCATGGGGTATGGAGTTTCAGGATAGTGTGGTATGAGGCCGTAGTTCGGATGAGATGGCTGCAGCTGCAACCAAAAATGTAGTTGTTGGTATACTGTACGAGCTGCAGCTGCAGCACATTCTTTCCGAACAAGCTGATAATATGAGCTGATCGACGGAAACGCAACATGGATATAATAGGGATTGCATATGGCAGGAATTAAATCAAGAGTGTAATTCCCTAGCTATTCAATTACTGTGAATGCTTTTGGACTAGATCAATTGGGCTATTCAGTCCAGTGGATTTGAGATCCTGGAGGTGGGTAGAAAAGACCGTGTGAATTGAGTTGTCACCGCTTCCTCCTTGGGATAAGCCACGGAATGGATCAGCCGGGTGAAGCAAGTGATATGACCTACAAGATTCAAAATTCTTTTTAATTGAATGATTGATATATAATTACAAACATCATATGATTGATATAGTTACATAGTCATCTACTAATTCTAGAGTATATTCGTGCTTTCTAACTGATTTTTTAATATTATAGCTATGTAAAATATCACCCATGCAAGTTTTCATGACAATTGATATCTAGCCCGTGCGGGAGCACGGGTTGATGAACTAGTTGATTTAATTTATGAACAATGCTATAAGCATGAACGTAATTTTGTCCAATTGGCGTGTACGACTAGAGTGGCGGCAGTGCATGCATGATGGCATGACAGAAGTTGAATCAACTCACCGACGGAAGACTACTTGTAACATGGAGTTGCAAGGCAGAGTCTTATGCATAGCAATTTCGTTGATTTATATACTGTCTCTACTCTGTGATTCAAGCAAACTGCTAACTGATGCTGATTGGCTGATTGCCACGTCAACCAGTACGAAAAGATCTAGTGAGAACTTTATTTACATGTACAACGCTTCTCATAAAAATTGAATAAAATGCACGAGTGGTTCTTAAACTGATCTCGGTGTGTTGTTAAGATATTTGTGTTCAAGAACTCACTCACGTGTTTGATCTAGGTCCAATATTAAGTTAATGTACATGTTTGATCCTCCACGGTGACTGTGTGCTATGAGCCTATGAGGCCTAACTATGCCATCTTATCTTATCAACTTAAATAAGGCTATATTATCTGATATTTATTAATTAGAGGCTCCAAATCTCACCTCATAACTCAACCTAGTTTGATACACCCCCCACCCTCCTAATCCTATTTGTAACAATAACACCCCCCTCCCCCCCCCCCCCCCCCCCCCCCCCCCCCCCCCCAGTACATGTCAACACACCATTGGACCGTTTGTACGCGATAAAGTGAAACAAATCATGACGGAATTGTCACTCGCATGTGTGGTGGAAAATGACAATTCGTCCAGTAGTTGATCTTTCTTTATGTTGCAGTGGTGTCCAAGGCTAGGCTGCACGTTCAGCATAACTGCATAAGATTCAAAACTAATAAAAGTATGTTTACGTGGTAGTTGATCAGTTTTGTGCGCTCTAGTTTGGATGCGGACATGCAGTTGGTTGCATTCAAAACAAACCGGCGAGTTCTGGTCGGCGACCATGATGTCTCGGGTGCAACCAGGTCATGAAGCCAAACTCAGCCCAAATCAACTGACTCACGGAAACAATTTCCAGACTACTCTCCATGTGCCATACAATTTGCTACATCCAAATTAAACATGACTGCCATGCATTGACCCAGAATTACTATTTGACCCTAAATATCCACAAGTCTGGGGTGTAACTCTGGTTGGTGACATGCTGTGCATTTGTTGGTGAATTACACGTTTCCACTATGATCTGTGGGTAACTTAAAACGCATCTTTTAATTTCGAACATGTATTCTGACTTTTTTCCACAACTACTCCCTCCGTCCAAAAATATAGTGTACATCTAATTTTGTCCTAAATCAAAATTTTTAAACTTTGACCAACAATATCTCAAAATATATGTTATTTCAAAGTAAGATAGTTATATATTATGAAAGTTCATTTCACGATGGATCTAGTAAAAGCATTTTTATGTTGCAAACCCTTACGGTTTTCTAGATATTATTGGTCAAAGTTCAGAAAATTTGACTTAGGACAAAACTAGATGTACACTATATTTCTGGACGGATGGAGTACTTATGATCAACACTGAAATCAAAGAAGTGAAGGCATGCACGTCCGTCATCATTTAGCATCATTTAAATTATTTCGTTGAACGATACCCCGTTACCTAACATGGAGATGCAGGGCACTTGGGACCGGGGAGAGGGAAAGAAGAGAGAGAAGCCATGAATATATGCGAGAAAGAGAGAGAGAGAGAGAGAGAGAGGTGGGCTCAATGCTTTTTGTCAGCGTAAAGGCCGCAGGCGCGGGAGGAAAAAGAATGGCCAGGCGCCTGTTGACCCACACATGAAGCAACCACATATACCGGAATCAAACTAGTGGGCTTGCGTGTGCAATTATTAAAGCAAACAAATCTGTGGATTGGATTGGATCGTCGCTGCGCCTGTTGATCCACACATGAAGCAACCACATATACCGGAGTACACAAGAGAAGCTAAGAATCAAACGAGTGGGCTTGCGTGTGCAATTATTAAAGCAAACAAATCTGTGGATTGGATTGGATCGTCGCTGGCAGCTCATCTGGGAAACGGATATTCGTGGCTGCTGGTTTATTCAGAGTTCAGACGGCAGCGGTACGGCCGCTCTGGTATACAATGCACCATACCAATGATGCCAATTGCGACACTTGAGCAAGTGCCACTTGCACACGAGAAAGAAATGGCAAATTGGTGATGGTGAGTCCTAGCTATACCAATGAACATGCACCGAAGCCGCGGGTTCGGGACCCATCCTGATGCTGATGTTTTTGCAGGCCTTTTAAGTCCTTGCGAACCCTTCGCTGGATCCCCACTCCTTGTCTTGCTCCACCTGCTCCTCACTACTGTAGGAGAGCATGGCGCTCACCCGCCTCCTCGTCTTCATCCTTGTCGCCGCATTGCCATTCCTCCTCTTCCATGCCGGTAATCTGAAAAAAACTGCTGTTTTGGCAATTAGTTATGTGCATGTTAATGTGCAGTTTAGAGCTAACCTTTTGTGTACCGTTCCTGTGTAAACATTGCAGAAGCGGGCGAGATGGGGGTGAACTACGGCCAGGTGGCGAACGACCTGCCTGACCCAACGGCGGTGGTCCAGCTGCTCAAGGACAACGGCATCACCATGGTCAGGATATACAACGCCAAACCGGAGGTGCTGAGGTCGCTGGCCAACACCGGGATCAAGGTGATGGTGATGGTGCCCAACGAGGACCTGGCCGACGTGGCCAGGGACCCGTCGGTCGCGCTCGATTGGGTGCGGAACAACGTCGCGGCGTTCTTACCCGACACGAAGATCCACGGCGTCTCCGTGGGGAACGAGGTGTTCAAATGGAGGCCGGACCTGAATTGGCAGCTCGTCCCGGCCATGACCAACGTGCACGACGCGCTGGCGAGGCTCGGCCTGGAGGACGCCGTGAAGGTGACCTCGCCCGTCGCCTTCGACGCGCTCAAGGACCCGACGTTCCCGCCGTCCGCGGGCAGGTTCCGGGACGAGATCGCGCAGTCGGTGATGAAGCCGATGCTGGAGTTCCTGCAGCGGACGGGCTCCTTCCTCTCGATGAACATCTACCCCTTCTTCGCGTACGCCAACCAGGGACCCGGTGGCACGATCTCCCTCGACTACGCGCTGGGGAACCCCAACCCCGGCGTCCCCGACCCGGCGACCAGGCTCGTGTACTACAGCCTCTTTGACGCCCAGCGCGACGCCGTCTTCTACGCCGTGGAAGCTTTGGGAGGCCAGAATGCCGGTTTGAGTACCATGGAAGCTTCGGTCCGGTATTCTCAAACCTGCTCGGAGTGCGGGTGGCCGTCCGGTGGTCGATGGGGTAGGGGTTTGGAGGCCGGCGGCCGCGTCGGAGGCGAGGCGGCGTCCGTCGCCAACGCGCAGGCGTACAACAACAACCTCATCAAGCGCGTGCTGTCCGGCAACACGGGCACGCCGCACCGCCCCGACGCCGACATGGACGTGTACATCTTCTCCCTCTTCAACGAGAACGGGAAGGGCGGCGGGCCGGACGACATCGAGCGGCACTTCGGCCTGTTCTACCCCAACATGCAGAAGGTGTACGAGTTTGACTTCCACCCCACACCGGGGCTACCGGCGGCGAGCTGGTGCGTGGCGAACTCGGCGGTCGGGGAGGACCGGCTCCAGGCGGCGCTCGACTTCGCCTGCGGCAACGGCGCCGACTGCAGCGGCATCCAGCCCGGCGCAGTGTGCTTCGAGCCCAACACGAGGCTGGCGCACGCGTCGTACGCGGTCAACAGCTACTACCAGAACAAGGGTCGGGCCAGCGGCGCGTGCGACTTCTCCGGCGCCGCTTTCGTCGTGTTCCAGGAACCAGCTGGTGAGTCGTCGTCATTCACGCTCCTCTTACAGTTTTTTCCCCAAAGAAAGCTACGCGGTCCGAGGGCCAGTACGACATGTCTGCTGCAAACGTATGGACCAGTCAATCTCATATGTAATCTCACTGGGTGTTTGGTATGTTCTGGCTACCCTGAACAGAAATCTGTGACCCGAATGCGAGCTGGTGCGTGGCGAACGCCGCGGTCGGGGACGATCGGCTTCAGGCGGCGCTGGATTACGCCTGCGGTCACGGCGCGGACTGCAGCCCCATCCAACCCGGGGGGCAATGCTTCGAGCCAAACACCAGGGCCGCGCACGCTTCGTACGCGGTCAACAGCTACTACCAACGCAACCACCGGGCCAGCGGAACATGCGACTTCGGCGGAGCCGCTTCCATCGTCTTCAAGGCACCAAGTGAGTTATTGCGATCATTTGTCACTTGTCTGTCAAGGGATATATGGAAACGGTAATCTCACTGCTGCTTATTCCATTTTTACTGCAGAGATAGGAAACTGCGTCCTTCCATGGAGGGCTTGGATTGGGGAGACGGCATCAATGTCGGAAGGCAGCTTTGCTGCCATATGATCTTTATACGTAATAACAGATACTAGTAAAATTTTTAAGATCGATACATAAGAGATCAGCATAGATCCGTGTGATCCTCTGTTTTCAAGAAGAGGCCTGTTTTTGTCCAATAAATTGTGAAAATAGATAATAGAAATCTCAGTGTATTTTTTGTCAAGGGTCCTGCAGAAGAATTGACGTGACACTGAGTCAATGATTTATAACTCTCCATTCACCGCAAGAAAAAAAAAACTCTCTCTGCTCTCTGATTCAAGCAACCGCGACTTAATCGTCGTTGTTTTCATTCTCAGCCGGTACGTAGTGCGACTTTCATGTAAGGGTAGCAGCTCATAAAAAAACCCACACACCAGCTCTGTTAGGAAATATATATAGGTCTTACTTCCTTTATCTACTTCAAAATAAAATGGAAAGAAAGAAAATTATTCAATTTCAAAATTAATATACCTCCAACAAAAATAAACTTCAAAATCTATCTACTTCAACATCTTATATTACACACTTAAACTCTTGACATTAGCCCTGTGTCCGCAAAAGTTAGCCACAATAACCTAGTTGTCATTTCAAAAAAAAAAAAATCATACATGGGGCATGAAGGTACATAGGCCGTGTATTTTTGGCCAATTTGTATACCAATGGCATCTTTGTAATATATGTATTGCATCATAAGTGGATGAGGAAAATACCCTTCTTCATCTGCTTTAAATATGACATCCCTGTTGCCATGACCATTCCAAGGTTTCTACACTCATTCTCCCTCTCTTTATCTTGGGTTTCCCTAGCCTTTGGCCAACCCATCGGGTGAGCAAGGCACCTACTTGTTGTTTAGTACAAGTTTTACAGCATGGACTACTAATAGTCTTAATACAATCCCTCTTATTATAAAAATGGCAATAATGCAATGTTTGTTGTCCACATCTAGGTTGGTTTAGAAAACAATGGATTTAATGATCTAAGAATAACTTTTGTGAAAATTGAATAAGAGTTATGTCGGTTATTGTTGTTAGGTAAACTCTTAGTTGATTGATCATTTGTATAAGGCACTATATGTTTTGGCTATAGTATGTTGGCACTCATGCATGCACCATTTTATCACCAGATTGTATTATTATTATACCACTAACAATTATGATTAATCATTCTAATTGATACTAACAATGAAGATGGGGCAACTTAGTGTCTAGTATTTGGTTTCTTACAAAATAAGTCTTAAAATCGCAAATAACCACATAGATTATATAGGGCCCATCTCTCTGTGGGAGGTAGAACAATGCAAAACTCTACCTTGTACCACTTCAAATGCTCACTGATATGAATCAGATTTGAATAAATTGGCAATGAACCCGTCAATGAAAGTTTTTTCCCTATCTTTCATAGCATCTAATTCGAGTACCAACAAATACCCACAATTTGAGTAATAAATGTACTATAGTTGACGTGAGGTTTGAGAATAGTAGTTGCGGATCCGCTAGCAAAACTATAATAAGATTATGTTTGATGTTAGTGATATTAATTCCAAATAACATCAAGTATCTCAAGAAAAATACAACATATGTATTGTCTTAGTGACTTGCCAGAACCAAATCCAATAGAAACAATATTAGAGATACACTCACAATAAAATTAATGTGTTGTCTGATTGACTTGGCGTTGTAGCTATGTACTGGTCAAGGGCACAATCAAGAGCAATAAAATCTTGGATTTCAATGCATGCACACACCAATTCGAAAGCCATGGAATATCCCTTCTTTACAATCTTAGCAGGAATTGGCTCACATCAAGAAACAATATATAAACAAAAGAATTGACCTCAAGGTTACTTTTCCGGGAACGTTACTCACGGGTCAACAAGAGAACACACTAAGGTTTCTATTTCGTTTATCAGATCAATTCTAGCATGAAGCATACTTGCACATGAGAGCAGACGGTGGTTGTCATATTTCAAGGGTATCAAGACTAATGGCTAAAACTATCTGGATGCAACAATTAAATGTAGACGGTCATTGTTTGCGACGAACACACCATTTGTTGGATGTGAGCAGGTAGACGACTGTCAGTTGTTAAACTATGATAGACTTCTCTACTACAGTTAATAAGTGGCAGATTTTTAAATATTAATACCTGACATCCTTTTAAGAACTAAAGGAGTAAGTTATGTCTTGTAACCGACACATATTGGTTGCCTGCTTAATTAAAAAGGTGTACAATCACTTTTCACTAGCAATTGGTTTGTTATACATAGTTGTACATATCATACATGGATGAAAATACAATGCATGGACTTAAACATACTAGAAACATTAAGACATTTATGTTTAGATGGGAACAGAAAAACTACGGAAAAATATCAACTATCCAATGTTACATCAATTTAAAATATAAATTTATTTTTATGCAGATATATGTATTAAATGACTAGTGCACCATTCTTCCTGGCTCTATAAAAACACTAGCAATGGGAGAGGCCTTCCCCATTTGATCGCCTTTGTTTCTCATATAACTAGGTCCTTCTCCATCGCTAATTTACTCTGGCCGCCGTGATCAGACTTTCCCACTTCATTGTAACCACCACACCACTCAAACTATATTTCTATAGAGATCATGAAAGAACACCACCGTACATAGATTACCTGAGATTTTGTATAGAGATTTGAATCTTCCACGAGCAGTACAAGCAACGGCATCTCTGCAAGTATGTGACACTAATTGCGAGACACTGATAGTTAATATTTTACAATGACACCATTTGCGAAGCCTTGCACTACAAGAAACTGACATTCTATGCTTCCTGATGCATTATCTCATATCAATGTGCCATACCCGTAGCTTTTGGTTCTATTATTGCATTTTCATATATATCTCTTCTTATCAATTATTAGCTTCACTCTTTATCGATTCTTGATTCTATCATGGCATAGATTTCCATTGACAGTTAATTCATTCTTCCATGTCTCGTTACTAGGTACTACCTCAGCATGACAGTATTATAGTCTCATTGCTAGCTTTGGTTTGTAAATTTGTGCACTACACACTAGTGTGATTTTGGTAACTCTTTTCTTCAGCTATTGCAAATTTATGGAGAAATAATGTATGCCTTTCTTCTCCATAGATACAAAACGGGAGAAGAAATCCATGATACATGTTGTGTTATTGCAAAATTAGCCTGTTGTAATGCTGCAAAATTGGCGACAAGATTGAGGTTCAGGTTGCAATTAGCTGTTGAGTTCCTGAACAGTGCTTGTTGGCAGCCCCAAACTGGGTTCACTAAAAGTTTGGTTTAGGTTGATCCATAACTCTTATAGTTACCTTGTTGGTTAACCGTGAAATGGTTTTTGTGTAATGGCTTGGTGACAATTGGACATGTAACACGATATTGTTTTGTAGTATCTTTAATTCGCTTTGGGCTATATGCTTGGGCTACATAGACTGTTAAAACAATGCATAATTGGGTTTTAATGGGAATGGTATTCCTGATGGGCTAGGCCAAAAAAATGGCCGACCTTTCAATGAGCCTGATATTAGTCTACAAAAAATGCATGTGATGGGCCAAGCCCAAAAAAACTGGGCTGGCAGTGTATTGAACGGTGACATTTACTTGATAACGACATGATGGTCAAAAAAAAAGTAACATCATAATGTTAATAGTGAAAAAAAAATCATTCATCAGAAAGCACGAATAGATATGTGTGGTAGGTGCGCTATCATTACGTCACAAACCTTGGCTTGTGATGAAAATTCCATGCTTTGCGACACAATTGAATCGTCATAGAGTGTGAGATAGATTGTAGTGTTGTGACACCAGCAAGCTCGCGCGTTGGCTGTGTCCCTTCTGGTGACAATTGTTCATCATTAAGAGTGTGAGCATGTAAAACATATCTTTCTCTCACCTGCACTAAGAATGGTTCATCGTTATCTCCATTCCACTGACTGGACAAAATGGTCTTGTTGACATGCATAAATCGTTAACAAAAGTGAGCTGAAAACGTTAGCTTTTCTGATGGTGACTGTTACCTAACCACATTTTTTTTATGCGGGCAGTGAGACAAACGAGATGAAACCAAACAATACAGCACCTTCCGGATCACTATATCTTATTGTCACATGATCTGCATGCGCATGGGCAGGTGGTCGAGTCATCGTGTTGTCGGTCGGCATGTTCAGATTTGGCAGCAGGAAAATGGAGGTCCCGGCCGGTGGCCGCGTGCCATATATATGTAACCCATGCTAGTCACTACTGTAGTAGTAGTAATACTAGTGGAATAATGTTGGTCTGTGCCATCAAAGCTGGACGACCAACAAACCTTTTTCTTTTCCTTCTGGGTTGGTGACTACTGTTTGTATCATTGAGAAGGGAATCTTACGTGTTAACTGCATATGCATAGGTGTAAAGAAGCAACAAAACATGATTATTGCTCTATATATGAAGACACTTGGAAGCCTACGGGAAAATATAGAAAACTTCAAGCATACACAAAAGAGGGGTACTCATACGGTTGAATGTTAGGATGGATTTCCCATGGAAGTTTCAAAGTTTTTTCACACTTTGTTCAAAAGAGTCACATAGGTTCACCTCTAGATTAGAATGCTATTAAATTCATTGATTTCCCCGTTTGAAATCGGTAGAGCTTTTATAAACGACCTTCAAGTGCACGGGCCCAGCGAGACAATATAAGACCTTCAAGTCACTACTGCAGAACAGAGTTTTTGGTGACTGTCCCGCCCTGTCACCAAATCTAGTGAAGCTGTCACAAAAGTCTTAGTGACCAATTACCGTCACAAAAAGGCCGTCACCCTTGGTCGGTCATGAAAACGAATTTTTAGTGACGGAAAACAGTCACAAAACCTTTCGTGACAGTCAAGCAGTCACCAAAACTGCCAACCCCCAACTCTTCATCAGTGCAGATTTAGTGACTGCAAATTGAGTCAAGACTGTCACGAAAACTCTGACGGAATAATTAACACTGTTAAGTGTTTTAGTGACAGTAAAACCATCACAAAGAGTGTTAAGAGACTATTTACTGCTAACCATTTGGGACACTAAAGCTGTCACAAAAAATAGAATAGAACTGTCACCAAAAAGCTATATCCACTGTCCTACCAGGACATTTGTAATTATTTCATATTACAGTAGCTTGAAGCAGAGGCTCATTTAACACAAATTAAAGCATAGTGTCATCTCATGCAACATCACACAGTACATCGAATTCAACATTTCGATACTATGAGTTGTTAGCAAACACACATGTTAGAGCCTTTAGTCTGAATAATACAATAGAAGTCTGAATAATACAAGAAAGTGAGCACCTAACAGGTCTATTTTGGAACGTGTTAAATCTTGACATCCATTGGGGGCTTTTTGAAAGTCTTCTGTTATCTATCTAGCTTTGACCAGATAGCTGCATATTAGAATCTACTGGATATTTGGATCTGCAGGAAAGAGTATAGTTAGCAGATTGTTGTTGATACACTTAATCAAGTACAATTAACCAAATCTTAGTAACAACAATATTCAGTGACATGAAATACTTGTTTAGTGAGATTTAACCTTAGATGACAGTTGATAAACATCCAAGAAGTGTACAACACACTAGTTCAAGCATAGATTACTCATATTTGCAAGCATAAGAACTCTCACCTAGTTTATTTATGAATGAAACATCACTCAGCCTGCACATCCTCCTGCTCAGAAGTGTTTGAATCATCTATCCGCAACTCAGAAGTTCTCTAAATATAGGTAATAATCCAGATTACTAAAAAAAATATTGAAACTAAAATATGCACTAAAGAGGAAATATAGAGATTCTACCGTCTGTTGCGATTCCCATGTAGTAAGAATGCTTGGTGGTATGTCAATGTTAACCTTTTGACATAGTGCCTGCAAGAATAAAATTAGGATGTCAGAACGATTATGTTATCATTCACATACATTTATTATTTGAGTTATCTTACCTTCAACAAATCTTGTTGTTGTTGCATCATTTGCTCACGCCTAGCATCACGTTCTCTCAATTCAGCCACCTCCTGCTGCAACTCCTCATTTTGACGCTGCATAGCTTGGTAAAAACTTCCAGAAGATCTTGGCCTCTTATTCTTTACAGTTGCAAGCACTTCGGCTTTCTTGAATGAGCCATCTCCCATAGGAAATCTTCCATGCTTTAGTCCATCAAAAGTTTGATAGATAACCATTCCGTCCAGCTCATTTCTCTGTTCCCATTCTTCACCATATTCGTTTTCCATTGCTTCCGAGTAGTCAGCCTTATAAATTAGTGAGTGTGCGAGTTGGTAGAGAACCTCCTCTCTGTGGAGCATATTCTTCGTAACGAGGCATCCCACAAATGTCACAACTAACTTTCTCAGCATTCTCTTTGTAGTAAAGCATGCAATTGTTGTAGCACACGTGGATCTTTTGATATGGCATCCCAAGGCCCTCTAATGTTCTCTTTGATTGATAGAAGTTCTCCTCTAACTTTGACCCATTAGGAATCAGCTCATGGATTAGTTTCATGATGTCATCATAGCACGCTGCTGGCATGTTGTATTGGGACTTGATAGAAAGAAGACGAGCTATGGTAGACAATCGTGAATGTGTTGTTTGACTGTGAACACTGTTGGTCGTATCTACGCACCACTTATATACCGCAAGAGCACGGTGTACAGTTGTAGTCTTTTTCCCCCAGAAGAGTATTCCAAGGTTTAATCGAACCACAAGGACCAATGGGAATTAAGCAAAATCATCAGTAAAAGAGTTAGCCAGGCTTTCTAGTGAGCGTGAGCGTGAGTTTTGGGGAAACTGGGGGCCGTGCGAATCGGCACAGTGGATGTGCCGGTCGGCACGAAGGCGAAGTTGACCGAAGTGTTGCCCGAACAGCCTAAGGAACATGAGTAGATCATGGGGTAAGTTAGCCAAGTCTGCTAGTTGAGATCGTAACCAAAAAGCTTAATCAAATAGCATCATAAACGGAATTACTCAATTATTGATAACCGAAGATCGATAGGTCGAAGCCCCTTTCCGGAATGTCCTGTCACGACCAATTCGCCTTAGTCGGTGACCTCTTCCTACTCTACACATCATCTCAAGGATCATCGCGTATGCATTAGCGGCTGTGGAGGTACAGAGATAACGTGCAATTATGGCGCATTACAAGATCCTGATACTACCTTAACCACAATAGATATAGTGAGAGATTGAATCCCTCACCTCTTATTGCCACCACAATTAAGATAACATCTAATACTTAGTCGTCACTAAGCGTAGGAACAAGTGCATGTAAAGACCATAAAATCCAGGCAATCAATAATCAAAACCATTCATCCACATATTCAACCATACTTCGATAATACATAGTGCAAGATACATCACCATCTAGTTGGCCTACCTCGATGGATCACCTCTTTAGCACCGATGGTTCTTGATCAACAACTAGAGAACATGAAGAACGGGGCAAAGCCCCGGTGGCTCTAAACTTACTAGCTGTGTTGTCCCTCTGGCGGCGGATCCCGAAACCCTAGGGCTTTTACAAGTTTATATAGGGCTGTACATCAGAAAGGAAGAGGATCTCGGGAAAAGAGTCCTCGTGCCGATCGGCACAGGGTTGTGCCGATCGGCACACCTCGTGTCCAGCTCGGTTTCCTCCCTAAGTCGGTTCCGAAGTCCTAGGTAGCTCCATGTGGCCTTCCAATCAGTTTTCTTCGAGATCAAGTCTTATATTGCTCTTCAAATCTTCGAGTATCTTTTATCTCTTCATGACGAATATCTCCCAAGATTGGCTCGGATAACTTCCTCCTAGAATAAACTGAATGGTGGGCCAGCTTCGGTGGCCTTGGAGTCCCCTGTGCCGGTCGGCACAGGTCTCTGCCGATCGGCACAGTTGGCCTTTTCTGCTGGTTCTCTTCTCTTCAGGTCCAGATCAGCCACAATGTCCAGAATGTCGTCCTTTTCATTTGTTTCTGCAATAAAGCTCCAGAACGACATATATACAAATATGGTGCTATTATCAAGGGTTAATGGCCTATAATGATGACATTTATGCTCTAAATAAGGCGCAGTTGGCATATAAAATGGTATGCTAGAAATCGCCAACAGCTCCCCCACACTTAAACCTTTACTCGTCCCGAGGAAAGTCAAGAATGAAAATCAACTTGCATATAGTCACATCAATCATAAAAGTATTTCAAATCTACACGAGCTGAGCATTTAGTCATTGTGAGATTAAATCAATTTAGTATTCAGCAAACATGTTCACAAAATGGGTATTGAACACGAAAGAGTACTTCCCAAAGCAAACCTTGAAAATATTCAACTTTGATGCACATGACTTTTCCACTTATGTGAATCACCAAAAGGTATTGTGAGCAAAAGAACTATCCTTCTCAAATGGTCAAATGAACAACTCAACTTCAATCACTCACCTAAAATCATTCGACAGCCTATCCTACTTTATCGATATTTATGTGTAAGGCCATATGAGCAGCTTGGTGAGGAATTTCAAGGAAAATAGACATAAATCAACAATATATTGCAAAGTTAAGAAATAACTCTAATTGGTTTTACTGAGACTTGTCAAAAGGCATTAGGAATTGAATTCTTGAGAAAGAAACTCACACCTTTAGAATAGTGGACATATACTTGTGTGAATGAACAATCACAGGTAGAGAACGTAATCTTTTTTAAACAGGTGACAAAGCTGTCCTTTCTTCTTTGCATATCTATCAGAAACTTCCTGGCATTTTCGAAGGATATCGAATGCAAAGAATTATGTACCTGATTGGAAAAAGAAATTCTTGGCTACTAATCGATGATAAGAATTCAAGGGAATTCACTCTTCCCCCGACACTCAAATTTTTGCTAGTCCCGAGCAAAACAGCGCAAGGTACAGACACTTATTATTATATTTTTTTTCTACTTTCTTCTTCTTCTTTTTTTCTTTTTTTCTGTTTTTCTCTGTGTGCCGGTCGGCACAACTCTGTGCCGGTCGGCACACTGTCTGTACCTGCCAATTTCGCTCTGGATTTTTCATTTGAACTTGTGTGTGAAATGTGTAGCCAAGAATACAGTAGGATGTGGTCAAGGATTGATATTTGAATCAAGGAATTTGGTTCTCAAGTATCGGATACTCGGCGGATTATGCATAATTCCAATGCGGTAATTTGCATAGCTCGAGTGGAAATAAGGCTAGAAATTCAACACGATACGCGAAAGATGTGGCCAATTTTTCAAGTCTCATACCCTAAGAATTAAATCTTAACCGAGCTCAATCATCAATCATAGTCTCTACTTAGCAAAGGCTTAAATTGAGTCACATATATTTGGCATTGGTAGGCATAACCGAATGATACGGAGTAATTCTAAAGCTCACAATAAGAACATTTGAATTTTATAAAGAAATAGGTACTAAGTCATGTCATCCAAAATTGATCTTTTTATTAGACCTTGCATGGGAATTTTGAAACGAACTACGCCACATATGAAGTATTTGCCGAATACATTATAGTGAAAGTTCGAAATTTTATTTATGCTCAACATCGCTCGATTATCATTAACACTTCTCAAGATAGACATACATACTCGTATCATTTTTCAAATAAAGCATAAAGATCATCATCATATTGGATTTGAAAGCGCGGGCTACATGATGATGTATCACTTCTAAACATACTACTAGCACACTTGCATAAATAAAACTAAACTACTCGCACACATGCATGAATAAAAACACACAAGCAAACTAAACACACCCGATACATGGTTTCCCAACCTGCTCACACACACATAAGTAAATAAATAAAAAGAGAATGCGAAAGGGAAAGAAAAACGCAAACCGGGAAACCGATACAAGTTGTGCCGTACACAACACACTACCCATCGAATGGAGGTGGCTGCGTGTAGTCGAAGCCGTAGTACGCCGCCTCCAATCTCCCGAACTCATCGATCATCGCTTCGGTGTTGCTCCGCATCGCGCCCGTCAAGTTGTCGATGCGTTCAACGTATTGAACGTTGTTGTCGATGTATCGATGCATAGGGGCAAAGTTTGCCCCGGAGGACCTGCAGGAGCATAATAGGGCGCCCCTGGAAGTGCTGAGGGTAGACAGGGGGCATACCGAAATACCTGCTGCTGGTGCCGGCCGGCACCTGGCCTGTGCCGGTCGGCACGAAGCCCGTGCCGATCGGCACGGGTGCCTGCTGCGCTGGTTGGTTCTGCGCGGCTGCTGCCGCGTCCCAGCTATCCCAGTCCGCCGCTGCGCTCGCCGAAGACTGCCCGACGACCTCTCTCCTTCCGCGCTTTGTCTTCGTCACCTTGTGTCGCTCGCGGAGGTCGGCCTCGAGCCAATTCCCTCCGTCGACCTTGTTCGGGAGGAAGAGGGCGAGCTCGGGGCAGGGAAGCTTGATGCCGGTGCCGCATACGTAGTAGCCGAGCTTGGCGCTTCCCGTGATGGTCTTCCCGCGCACCATGGACTCGTCGATGAGCGCCGGCCTTATCCAACAATCATCCTTCATCATGAGGTTGCCTTCGGTGACTTGGAAGATGATTGTTTGGAGGTAGCCTCCAAAAGCTAGTCTCGCCTTAGGGTTGGCCCTTTGGCTAAACCAACTCCCCACCATTGTCATGATGGGATTGCACTTGCACGGACCCGCAATGGCATTGTAGAGCCAATGCAAGTTCGGGTCGGAGATGTTGGTGGTGTCGAGGCGGCGGCGTAGTGCGTGCGGCCATCCACCGGTGAAGAATTTGGATCGTGGGGTTCTTGATGTGCCCCCTCTTGCGCTCGTCCGCGTCGGCGATGCGGCGCCAAAATGTGTCGAGCATCTCCGTAGTTGCCGCGCCGTATACGGGGGCCTTCCTATCAAAACCGAGAGCATCGGAGATGTCCTCGATCGTGATGGAGTAAGGCTCATCCAGCACACGGAACTTGACCTTGTCGTTTCCTTGCTCGTCCACCTCACGGCTCATGGTGGTGATGAACTCGGTGATGAGCTCGATGTCGAAGCTGCTTGCTTGATCGTGGAGGGTCTCCCACCCAGGTGAGGAGGCATTGTTGGAGGTCCGGCTATACCCCGACCTTGGAGAGGAACTCCTCATCCATGTCGATGTTGGGGAAGATGCGGCCGCGGATGTTGGTGTAGTAGAACTCCTCCTACATGCTTGTGAGGGTGAACCCCTCCCGAACCGCGCGTGGTACATATGCCGGCTCGCTCGACTCGGCCTCCATCGACGGTCCGCCCGCCGCGGAGGCGGCGGCGGGGGGTGGCGGCGGTCGCGCTCCTCGTGCGAGGCCTCGGTCCTCGAGGGATGCCGATGTCGCGGTGGGCGATGTAGAAGTCATCCCGCCCTCGTGGCGGTGTCATCTCGACGGAGAGCTCGGGGCTATCATAGCGCGCCGAGCTTGCCCTCCGTGCCGAGATGGAGCCGGAGTCGCTGCCGGAGTTGTTGTCGCCGGATTGGTGCGACCCGCCGGAGTGGTGTGATCCACCGGAGTGGTGCGATCCGCCGGAGCTGAACCCCCGGCGAATCTTCTTGCCGGCGCTCTTGAGCGTGGAACCGAACCCCTTCATTTCCTGCGAAAGAATGGAAACGAATTGCGCAAATGGAGGAAGTGGAGGAGTGGAGAGGGTTACCAGGAAGTTGTGGCGAAAATAGAGGAGGTAGTGCCCCCTCTTATAGCTCTCCAAGGCGTCCAAGGGAAGGAACCCGCGCCGGTTCGAATTCCATGCGCGCGCCGGTCGGCACAGTGCCGTGCCGACCGGCACATTTCAAAATTTCGCGGATTCCGTCGTACCTCGGCTGCCACGCCTTCTTTTCCTCTTCCCCATGCCTTGTACAGTGTCGGATGTCGGGAGACAGGGGTGCACCTTGGCTTCAGCAACTTCTTTTCCTCTTCCCCATGCTTGATACAGTGTCGCATGTCGGGAGACAGGGGAGCAAATTCGAAATTTGAATTTTTCAGGTGGTGCCGATCGGCACTGGGACCGTGCCGGTCGGCACCTTTGCTCCATCCCAAGGCTCGGTGCTCAGTGTCCCCCCTGTGCTCGGCAGCTGCATGGGTGTCAGTGATTTTCCTCCTTCCAACGTGCGCAGACTTTGATGCCCCGATTCGAATTCTTGGACACGGTGCCGACCGGCACGCGTGGGTGCCGATCGGCACAACGGAGTCCGCGCCCGATTCAAAACTTCGTTGCTTTGTGTCGCCAAAATTTCAAATTTTCTTGTGGATGTCAGACTTCCTGTAGCATTGAGATTCCTAGAGGTGGCGTTTCCATGCTGTGCCGATCGGCACCAGGCCGTGCCGGTCGGCAACCGTGCCAAATTTCCGCCAGTGCCTCCTTCTTCCGCAAGGATCATCCAACATATTTCTGCGACACAGAAAAATACCAAAAGCACGGAAATATTCTCGGGACAATTGTTGCACTTACCTTTCCGAATTTTCCTTCCTCAAATATTCCGCATATTTTCTTCATTTTACCCCATATTAATTTGCATCTCCAGTTCGGGGTAACTTCCAGAGCACGATTTGGCGTGCTTGCTCCTGTGCCGATCGGCACAACCTTGTGCCGGTCGGCAACTTCCAGGATTTCCTCTTTTTGTTTCTTTTCTTCCTGCGCTGTTAGCGAACAAGCAAAATACAAAAACAAAAACTGCAGAAAGTAAACAGACAGCGCAGGTGTTCACACAAAAGTTAAAACAACACTTGGACTAACAAATTTTATTTCGGGAACATTATTGTGGATTACAAGCAAACAATTTAAAGGCGGGTTGCCCTCCCGGTTAGCACTAAATTTCTAATTCACGGGTTGCCCTCCCGAAAGCACTAACACACAAAGACTCACCCTATGACTCGCTTCCCGGATTTTGGGTTGCCTCCCAAAAAGCGCTCCTAGTTTTAAAAGGTCGTAGAGCTTGACCTTCCCACATAAATCACTTCCTTAGCGTCGCTCTACGGGAAAATGTTGCGGCACTACAAGGTTCTCTTGTCTCTTCTCCTTCAATGATAGGACATGTCCTTCCTCCAATTACCCTCGATTGCTTTATGGTGCGGAGACTTGTACTTCTCAACCCACTTGGATACCGTACGGCCTTCTTCTCCCTTGGGGCGAAAATTGAATGTGTAGGAGGCTCCACTTATGTCGAAACTTATCTTTCCACTCCCACATCAATGTTTGCCTTTGCTGTCCTCAAGAATGGCTGGCCTAAAATCAATGAAGTCCTTGTCCTTCTATCCATGTCAAGCACAATGAAATCCACAGGAACTATATGGTCACCAATTTGGACAGGCACATCTTCAGCAATTCCATCGGGATAGCGAACCGATTGATCGGCCAACTCCAAACACATAGCCGTAGGCTCCAACTCTGGCAAATTCAAACTTGCAAAGACATAGCGGGGCATGACACTTACACTTGCTCCAAGATCGCATAAAGCCCCTTCAAAGATTTGAGCTCCAATCAAACATTGGATACTAGGAGATCCGGGGTCGGGCTTCTTTTCTGGTGTAATGTCATTAATAGCTGCAGTGCACTCCCTTGTCATCTTCACTACTTCTTCCGATGGTAAGGACTTCTTGCTTTGCATAATATCCTTTATGTACTTAGCATAGGTGGGCACTTGAAGAGCATCAAGGAACGGGACATTAATATATAACTTCTTCATAATATCGACAAACCTGGAGAATTGCTCATGATGATGTCGAATCCTTTCTGTCTTGGTCAGCAGCTGCGTATCCAGAAAGGTAGCAGGACCGTGTTCCTTGTTCTCAGTTCCCTTTTTCAGACCCGAGAGGTCAATTTCTTCAGTGTGCCGATCGGCACCTTCTGTGTGCTGGTCGGCACCATCAACTGTAGCGTGCCGATCGGCACCTGTGTCGTGCCGGTCGGCACGAGGTCGTCTTGCTCCAGCTGCAAACTTCGGATCTTCAGTTTGCTTTCCAGACCTCGTATCGATGGATTTCAGCTATTCTACAGAGCGGGTATTACCAGGAAGAGCTCCTTTCTCGCCTTTTACCCACTCCGCTAATTGCGCCATTTGTTTCTCCATCATCTTCATGAATTGGAGAATTTGCTGATTAGAACTCCCCACTTGATGACCTTGTCATTGATTGTTTCAAGCACACGATCAATTTCCTTGAATTTGGCTTGTGTGTCCTTGTTGACCTTCTCTTGAGCTTAAAAGAACTCTTGGCATTGAATACGAAGAGGGATGGCATTTTGCATAGACGATGATGGGGTGAAGCTACTCCTTTGCTGCTGATATGGAGTCTTCCATCCTTGACTCTTGACATAATTGAGCATTTTTCACATCCTCGGAGCAATCCTTGCTCACATGACCAAGTTCTCCACATTCTTCACATGTGGATCGGGCTTCCGCTAGCTTGACGGTCTCTTCCTTGGGAATATGATCAATCTTGTCCAATCTCCTTTGTATGGTGTCAAGCTTGTCCATAAGCAATTCATCATAAGCTCTTTCCACCACACTCTTCATCTTTCCGGTGGAAGGTTGGAGGCTCCTACTTTCTCTCTCACTAACCCATGATTGACTTTGCTCTATCTTCTTGATCAAGGTTGTGGCTTGAGCGGGTGTCTTGTCCAAAAACGATCCTCCAGCCGAAGCATCTAAGTGTTGTCAGGACAAAAGATTCAAACCCGTGTAGAACCTCTCCACAAGCTCCCATTCAGCAAGACCATTGTGCAGGCAAGCGTCCTTGTACTCATTGAATCGATTCCATGCTTCTCCAACGCTCTCATCAGCAAGTTGAGTGAATCTAAGGATCTTGTTCTTCAAAGCTTGAGTCTTGCCTGGAGGAAAGTACTTTGCCAAAAATTCTGCAGAAAGTTGATCCCAACTAATCTTGGTCGCAGTAGGCAGTCCATGGTACCACTGCTTAGGACGCCTAATAAGAGATAGAGGGAACAATCGCACCTTTGCTTCATTGTCATTCATATGTTGCAATTGAAAGGTACTGCAGATCTCATGAAAGTGTTGCAAATGCATATTAGGATCTTCAGAACCTGTGAACGGTTGTTGACCAACCAAAGACATGTAGCGCTCCAGCTGAAAAGGTTGAGCTTGTGTAGTAAACTCAGTCTGATAACATTGTCTAAGGCAGGCTTGAGACGATTAGCAATTGGGTTGCGTCTCCCATGACTTCTACTTCAGGAACTTCTTCTTCCTTGTCTTCTTCTAGAGCTGCAAACAACGCCACGGGCTGAGTGGCTCGCTGTTGTCTTCTATGTCTCCTACTGACTTGCTTTTCTTTTCCGCCTTACGCTTGCGAAAGAGAGTCTCTGGATCATCGAGGTAATTAAAGGGTTTATTCGACTTAGCGCCGTCCATACCTGTCTGTTAAATAAAACAGGACATATGTACTGGAAAAGACAGAGAAATCAAAGGAAGAAAGCAATGTGCCGGTCGGCACAAGGGTGTGCCGATCGGCACAGTGGCCAATTTCTCAAACTTCAAACAATGCCTAATTCGAACAAAGGTCCCCGGCAACGGCGCCAGAAAAAGACAGCTTGTTGGTCGTATCTACGCACCCACTTATATACCGCAAGAGCACGGTGTACAGTTGTAGTCTTTTTCCCCTAGAAGAGTATTCCAAGGTTTAATCGAACCACAAGGACCAATGGGAATTAAGCAAAATCATCAGTAAAAGAGTTAGCCAGGCTTTCTAGTGAGCGTGAGCGTGAGTTTTGGGAAAACAGGGGGCCGTGCCGATCGGCACAGGGGATGTGCCGGTCGGCACGAAGGCGAAGTTGACCGAAGTGTTGCCCGAACAGCCTAAGGAACATGAGTAGATCATGGGGTAAGTTAGCCAAGTCTGCTAGTTGAGATCGTAACCAAAAAGCTTAATCAAATAGCATCATAAACGGAATTACTCAATTATTGATAACCGAAGATCGATAGGTCGAAGCCCCTTTCCGGAATGCCCTGTCACGACCAATTCGCCTTAATCGGTGACCTCTTCCTACTCTACACATCATCTCAAGGATCATCGCGTATGCATTAGCGGCTGTTGAGGTACAGAGACAACGTGCAATTATGGCGCATTACAAGATCCCAATACTACCTTAACCACAATGGAGATAGTGAGAGATTGAATCCCTCACCTCTTATTGTCACCACAATTAAGATAACATCTAATACTTAGTCGTCACTAAGCGTAGGAACAAGTGCATGTAAAGACTATAAAATCAGACAATCAATAATCAAAACCATTCATCCACATATTCAACCACACTTCGATAATACATAGTGCAAGATACATCACCATCTAGTTGGCCTACCTCGATGGATCACCTCTTTAGCACCGATGGTTCTTGACCACAACTAGAGAACATGAAGAACGGGGCAAAGCCCCGGTGGCTCTAAACTTACTAGCTCTGTTGTCCCTCTGGCGGCGGATCCCGAAACCCTAGGGCTTTTACAAGTTTATATAGGGCTGTACATCAGAAAGGAAGAGGATCTCGGGAAAAGAGTCCTCGTGCTGATCGGCACAGGGGTTGTGCCGATCGGCACACCTCGTATCCAGCTCGGTTTCCTCCCTAAGTCGGTTCCGAAGTCCTAGGTAGCTTCCATGTGGGCCTTCCATTCTTCGAGATCAAGTCTTATATTGCTCTTCAAATCTTCGAGTATCTTTTATCTCTTCGTGACGAATATCTCACAAGATTGGTTCGGATAACTTCCTTCTAGAATAAACTGAATGGTGGGCCAGCTTCGGTGGCCTTGGAGTCCCCTGTGCCGGTCGGCACAGGTCTGTGCCGATCGGCACAGTTGGCCTTTTCTGCTGGTTCTCTTCTCTTCAGGTCCAGATCAGCCACAATGTCCAGAATGTCGTCTTTTTCATTTGTTTCTGCGATAAAGCTCCAGAACGACATATATACAAATATGGTGCTATTATCAAGGGTTAATGGCCTATAATAATGACATTTATGCTCTAAATAAGGCGCAGTTGGCATATAAAATGGTATGCTAGAAATCGCCAACAAACACGCTCATCTGCACTTGCCACTATTTTGTAGAAAGCTTGAGCAGATGGAGTTGGCTCTTCCTCAGTTAGCTGGTAGTCATTGACAATGTCAGCCAGCATGTCATCCATATGATCCACTTCCTCAAAGTCTTCATCTGCTGTTGCTGAAGCACTTGCTTGATCACTACCAACAGACCACTCACCATGTGCTGTCCAAGTAGTATATTTATCTCTGAAACCCTCACGGCACAAATGCATCTCAATGGTTTGCCTTTTATGCCTAACAAAGTTGCGGCACAAGGAGCATGGACACTTAATTTTTCCATCAGCAACAAGTTTAGGTAGAGAAAAGGCATGATCCAAGAATTCCTTAGTGTTCTCTACCCATTCATCGCTAGGAGGACGGCCTCGCTTCCATCCACTATACATCCACTCACGGTTGTCCCCCATAGTAAGATTATGCAGTTTCCAAATATAGATATAGAGGTACTACTAAGGTTCCTAACAATCAATAATAAAGCAACGATTTGACATGGTGTATATGAAACAGTTAGCTTGTGTCTAGCTTGCAAAAATAGCAATCTGGTGCTGCTATGTGAAACGAGAATATGTCAAATACTAGAGAAATTCGAAACTATATGTGCCACTGATAGACTGGGTGAAATTCAGAACTATATCTGCACTGACAGGCCGGACATCAATTCAGGATCTCAACGAAATGCTAATAAGCCCATCAAACATAAATAATCTGAAGACATCACAGAATATAGGTGAACTCGAATTTGAAATTTGGGGTTCGAATAGAACTGGATTTGAGTTTGGGAATGAAAAATTGTTGTTAGGGTAGGGATTTGGGAGTTTACCTGGAGAGGAGAAGAAGCTCGAAAAACACCGCAGGGCGGAGCAGTAGAGGTAGAGGATGGGACCGAACGGTGGAGCAGAACGGTCGGCAGAGTGATTCGACGAAGGTCAACGGCGCTGGTTGGAGTCGAGCGCCGAACAGCGAACCGAGGCGCAGCTGCCGGTGTTCGCGTCAGGCGACGAACTCAGGCAGCAGCAAGCGGAGACGAGAGGGATGCGAGGGACGAGGTGGTGGCGGAGTCCAGCTTGGCGACGGGCGGGAGCGGTGGCCGGCGCGGAGTGGGTCACCATGGGAGCGGCGGCGTGAGCTCCATGGCTCTGGAGTTGGAGATGGCAGATTGTTTTTTCTTTTTTTTTTTCTCTTCCAACGACTTGGAAATCAGAAGGAAGGGCATGATCTGTTCAGGATGGGCTTGTGGGCTGGCCTTGTGGGTGCTTTTGGGCCGGCGTGTGATTTGGTGACCGGGCAGCAATAACCAGTCACCATAGAACACTTCTCTGTTCCTCAAAAAAAAAAACATAGAACACTTCCCTGTTAATGACGTCTACAAACAATAATGTTACGTGACATCTTGTTCTCAAACCATCACTAAAACACAAGCTACTTATTTTAAAAGAAAATCTTGTAACATTTTGTGATGGGAACACTAAACATGTCACAAAAAATCGCTTTGGTGACTGTGCCACGTTGCTTATCACCAAAAAAAATTCTCTGTGACAGGCATACATAGCAGTCACAAAATCAGTGGGACGGTCACCAAAAAACGAGTTTCCAGTAGTGAGTGCACGGGCCACTGACCTTCACCATATTGGCTTGTTGCTCACTTCGGCTTGCTGCAGGGAGCATGGCGCCGACACGCCTCCTCGTTGTCCTCCTCGGCACCACATTGCCTCTACTCTTCTTCCCCCCTGCAGGTAATCCTCACAGATTCTGATGTTCTGGTGGTCTGGATTCGATGATGACGATCGAGTTGCGGATCCATTTTAGTGCTAACTAGCTTCTGTTTCTTGTGTACTACATGTAGAGGCGGGAGAGGTGGGCGTGAGCTACGGTAGGGTGGCGAACGATCTGCCGGACCCAGCGTCGGTGGTGAAGCTGCTGAAGAGGCACGGCATCACCATGGTGAGGCTGTACGACGCCAACTCAACGGTGCTCAATGCCCTGGCAAACACCGGCATCAAGGTGCTGGTGATGCTCGACAACGACGACCTGGCCGCGGCGGCGGCGAGCCGGCTGTACGCGCTCCGGTGGGTGCGGCGCAACGTGGCGGCGCACTACCCGGCCACGCTGATCGACAGCGTGGACGTCGGCAACGAGGTGTTCGAGTGGAGGCCGGAGCTGACGCGGCAGCTGGGTCCCGGCCATGATCAACGTGCAGCTGGCGCTGGCGAAGCTGGGCCTGGCCGACGCCGTGAAGGTGTCCACGCCGATCGTCGGCGAGGTTCCGGGACGACATCGCGCAGTCGGTGATGAAGCCGATGCTCCAGTTCCTGCAGAGGACTGGGTCGTACGTTTCGATGAACCCGTACCCGTTCTTGGCGTACGCCGAGCAGCCACAGAATATCCCCCTCGAGTACGCGCTGGGGGACTACAAGCCCGGCGTGCTCGACTGGAACACCGGCCTCGTCTACCACAGCCTCCTTGACGCGATGATGGACGCCACGTACTACGCCATCGAGAACTTGACCGAACACCTCAACATCATCAGGTGAGCGGAAACCTCAAATGTCACTATCGATTCTATCCACAAGTAGAACATCGAACCCCTTCGATTCCTGCTGTCCCTGCTCTGCTTCATGGATGACTGAAGTTGATCTTATTTTCAGGCAGCTGATGGGGAACGGTGGCTCGAACAAGGGTCGTCCCGCAGCGAAATGGACGGAGACTGGGTGGTCATCACGTGGCAAAATCAAGCCCGCGAAACCATGCATCGGCGGGAGAAATTTGGAGGCCGGCGCTGGATTCCAGCCGGCCACGGTGGCCAACGCGAAGGCGTACAACAACCACGTGATCGACCGCGTGGTGTCCGGAAAGACGGGCGCCCCGCACCGCCCCGACTCCGACATGGACGTGTACATCTTCGCCCTCTTCAACGAGAACCAGAAAGGCGACGGGCCGGACGACGCCGAGCGATACTTCGGCCTGTTCCACCCGAACGAGACGAAGGTGTACGACTTCGACTTCCGCCCGAGCTGGTGCGTGGCGAACGCGGCGGTCGGGGACGCGCGGCTGCAGGCGGCGCTGGACTTCGCGTGCGGCCACGGCGCGGACTGCGGGCGCCATCCAACCCGGAGGAAAGTGCTTCGAGCCCAACACCAGGGTGGCGCACGTCTCGTACGCGTTCAACAGCTTCTACCAGCGCAACCACCGCGCCCCGGGCACGTGCGACTTCGGCGGAGCAGCATACGTCGTGTACCAGGCGCCAAGTGAGTTCCTTAATTTATTCACTCTTCTCTGTCGTTTTTCTCGCTGAAGATTCGAGTAGTTCTCCTCGATCTCGTCTGCTCTGCCCTACCTTGAAATGGCAATGTTATGTGATGTCATTTGTTCCCTGTTTGCTGCAGAGTATGGAAACTGCGTGCTTCCGTCGAAGGACTCGACCGAAGCAACACCGGCTAAGTCTGAAGGCTATGCAGCCATCTGATTAGCTATAGGGATAAATCTATCTGACCTTTTAGCTACTTTCAAGAAAAATCCTATTATTATGCGACATGCTTACGAAAGATAATGCAGATTAAATATCGTGACCTGCAAATTATAGCTTCTGATGGACAATGCTGGGTAATGCGTCCAGAGTCCAGGCCATCAGATTTCGGAGAATTACCCTACGCATGTTGGTTTCGACTCTCAGAGCAAGGACTGAAATGTTTCACTCCCCGTAATTGCATCGGCAGAACTCTTGCCATTTGTTCCGGGAAGGTAAAAAACAAGAGAGCAACTTCCGAATCTTTGTATGCCAGCATTTTGTATTTACAAACTACTGTTTCATGACACTTGTTGTAACAATGCATCACTTGAGATAGTGATAGGCTGATAGCTATTAACATCCTCCACTAGGCTTTTGGCACTAGAAATGGGTGCTTTTTTTTTTGGGATCATCAAACTTGCTTTATTTATTCATGACTGTTGGGTTCAGCGGCATCGCGAACCAATAAATCTGTTACAAAGACGGGGAGGGGATCAAGCCAAACAGAGCCAGCTAATTCATGCGCACATATATTAGCCAACCTGGGCGCGTGCATAACTACCACCGATGAAAAATGGGTGCATTTGCAATTGTGGTGTTTGCTAACCGCTAAAACTTGACTACAAAAGAAAAAGAAAACAAGTTGACCGCATTAGTGAGCCCAGCCAGGCGGGGGGTGGGCCGGCCCACCTCCAGTTTCAGCCTAGCACTGAGCATAAATTTTTTGGGATTTTTCTGTTTGCCGGCCCATCTCCGCTGGCCAAATAGCCTCCGCCACTGCAGTCTCTCTCGGGACCTCCTATATAGGGATGGCAATGGGTACATTACCCTTGGGGGGCGGTGGAATGTCCTCACCATCTAGAGTTTTATACCCCTCTCCATCCTCATACCCACACGGGAACTCAAATTTTCCCCATCCTCACACCTATATGGGTGTGGGTACCCATCGGGTTACCCATACCCGTTAATTAGTATCACAAAAATTAACATTCAACTGCATATAGTAACATATCAGAATAACTATATTGTTCAAAGGTTAGTAAATGTAACCACTCAAACGCTAATAATTCACACAATCAAACGCTAATAGTTGATGACACTTGACTACTTATTAAGAATACAAAACTGATGGCCAGATGCATTCTTCATTTATTGATGGACTCTAGATTTACTGATTTCATGGGCCTCATGGGTAAACGGGTATGGGTTGCAGAAGAATGGCTCAATACCCGTGGTACTCAATAGGTGACAAAAATAGTCATTAACAGACCCATGGGGCGAGAAATAGGTCCAAACTCATACTCTAATAGAGGAAAACCCATCAAGTATCAGGTGATGTGTACCCATTGCCATCCCTACTCCTATAGGGGACTCGGGTGCCAGGAAGCACTTGGGGCACCCAACCCATTAACGGCCCAACATTGAGAGACCCATGTTCCAGAACATTGAAACAATGTTCCAGAACACTGGAACAAATGTTCCAACATAATGGAACAAATGTTCCGGAACATTGGAACAAATGTTCCAGGACAAATGTTTCGGACATCCACGTCAATTGTTCCATACATCCACATCAATTGTTCCAGATCTCGAAACGAAATGTTCCGTCATACAAATCAATTGTTCCAGCTCTTGAACGAAATGTTCCGTAAATACAAATCCATTGTTCCAGCTAGTAAAATGAATGTTCCGCAATACAAATCGCCGGGACGGCGAGGTCAGAGTGGCAGGTCGAGGGCGAGCTAATCTGGAAGAAGGAGCGACGCGAGGGAGAGCCCGGAGGAGGCGCGCGGCGCGTGGCGGTGGCGCTGCGCGGAAGCCGGGCGCAGGGCGGCGGCGCGGCGCCGGCGGGGCCACGGCGGTGCGGCACGGCGGCGCTGCGGGGAGCGGGGGGGGGGGGCGGCTTGACCTGTCGACCATGGCGGCAAGGGGCCGCGACCGGGGAGCTCGATCTGTCGGCCGGCACCAGGCGCGATGGTCGGCGCGGGCGGCGGCGGGCCGCGCGACGGCTGGCACCGCTGCAGATGGCGGCGGGCTGCGCGACGGCGGCGGCGTGGTGGCCGGCGGCGGGCTGCGCGACGACGGGGCGGTTCGGGCGCGGCGGCGGCATCGGGTTGTGCGGCTGTTGTTGACACCAGATTTTGGCCCGGGCCCATTATCAGTGAGTAACAGGGTTTGCGCCGGGTGGAAAGAGTTTGTGTATGAAGTGGTGGCCCACAGGCGATTATGAAGCCGAAGAAATCACGAAGACACGTGCACATGTGGATTGTGTGTCCTTTTTTAATTCTTTTCCTAGATTTAGAAAGTTTGATCTAATCGTGGTCGAGTCGGAGTCTTGCCTCGGGTGTATAAATATAGACCCGTGAGTATTGTAAAAAGAATCAATCAATACAATCACTTTTCGGCGCATCGCCACAACTTCTCGACGAGATTTACGTCGACATCGGCGTCCATCGGGGCTCCGGTTTCGACTTGGATTTCGTCAGGTAAGCGCATCGATCTTTAGTATGTCGACTTGTCCATATTAGAAATCGATGTGGCTGCTAGTTATCCGGTAATTTAGATTGATCTAGGGTTTGACGTTATGCATCGACTACATGGAATTGTTTAAGACCTGGTCCAGTTCTTTGTTACGGTTAGTTGACTTGTCCTAGCCGCGACCTTGTTGTCGATTGCCGATGCCGATCTCCTGTTTAATCTAGTTATTCGAGTCACGGTTAAGGTGCTTAGTTGATTAGATCTGTTCTTAGCGATTGGGTGATCAGTTTGACTTGTCCTGTTTGCTTCGCTCATTTATTATAATCTTTTATTCAAACCACTAACATCGGCTGCGGTTACGCATCGGCCTGTCCGGGGCCGATAGCCCAGGAATTTTGCACGCTTTTCTTGTCTTTGTCGATTTACAGGGAAAATCGACTGGCACGCTCCGGAATTCACCGCGTTCCAAGTTTGGTCCTGAACAGAGTTAAGCAAATCTCTCAGGCCGCGTGTGCGAAGCAGTAGAAGTCACATGTTACTGCCAACACACTTTTTGGCACGCCCGGTGGGACAGATCAAGTTCAGAAGCAGATGGCGTTCGTGCAAATGATGGTTCGTTGCTCGTTGATGGGAAGGGTCAGCAGATCTGGATTCCTGCACCAGTTGTTCGAGATGACAAAGACTTTTCTGAGATAACTAGCAACAATGAGTTGATCGCTGGGAGAAGATGTCTTTGGATCAGAAGAGGCAATATCAGAGTTATCTGTACGGGTGTCAGATAAAATACTTTGAAACAATCAAGATGACTCGTGGCAAGATTACATCAATATCAGCTTCACCAGTGGTACTAAGTGCAGAAGAATTGGCTGCAATAAAAGCTGCGAAGTTGCCAGATCGAGCTTTGCTGGATGAAGTTGTGAATACTGCGGTTCACAATGCTTTCATCAACCAATCAGAGGTGCTTGTTAACACTTTGTACAACATGCTCAAAGCACTTGCTGATGGTACCCTGCAGTTTTGAGTCTGGATTTGTGGGACCGACATTTACTGCACCAGCTACTACTCCAGTGCGTCCTGCACATCCTGGTGGTCAACCTGCAACTCAAGAAGGGACAAGTGCTGATCAGCAGAGGCAACCGTATGGTATGCCACCAGAGTTGTGGTCTCCAAGTGCTCAAGCTTTGGCTGCAGGAACAAATCGGGTATCGGTGCCAAACCCTGCTAACTCAAATGCAGAATCGGCGCCGATGTCCATGCAGAGGGTGGAACCAAGGATTGGTCAAACTTCTCAGACAAGGTATCACGTGGCTCCCAATGTCAATGCTGCATTGTTTAACCAGGAGATAACGCAAGGGTACCACAGAGTGGCAAATTACAGTGAGCACTACAATAGGGAACAGCCAGCTCAAGTACAGCCACAGTCACATCAGCCGGCTGGGGGGCAAGGACAGAATGCATCAGAAGATATAGTCGCCAGGTTGGCTGAAGTCATGAAGGAGCAGTTTGATCTCAAGCCCAAGGAACAGAGCTTTATGTATCGACGTCCATATCCAGAGTGGATGGAACAAGTTGCCTTGCCACACCGATACAAGTTGCCAGAATTTTGTAAATTTTCTGGACAAGATAATGTCTCTACAGTGGAGCACATCAGTCGATATTTGGCGCAGTTGGGAGAGGCATCAGCCCAAGATGCATTAAAAGTTCGTCTGTTTCCTCTGTCATTATCTGGATCGGCATTCTCATGGTTTACCTCGCTTCCTGCGGGATCCGTGCGGAATTGGGACGATTTGGAAAAGAATTTCCACTCTTATTTCTTCACTGGCATGACAGAGTTGAGCATATCAGATTTGACGGCTGTTCGTCAAAAGGCTGGGGAGTCAGTTGCCGATTTTGTGCAGAGGTTCAGAATTATCCGTGGCAGGTGTTATAACCTGAATTTGACGGATCGGCAAATGGCCGAGATTGCTTACCAGGGTTTGCTGCCTCAGATTAGAGACAAGTTTGCACCTCAGGAACTCGATGGTTTAGCACAGCTCTTTCAGAAGGCGTCGATTCATGAAGGGCGCATCCAGAATACACGCGGCAGACAATTTCAGGCGGCTTATGCCGATTACTCGTCTGATTCTGATGATGAAGGCGAAGTTGCTCTTGCTGAGTGGACCAGGAATAGGAAGTCCGTTCTCTGTCCGTGGGTCAAGCAGAAGGCAGAAGAAAAGAAATATGATTTTGATATCAATAAAGCCGATAAGATATTTGATCTGCTGCTACAGGAGAAGCTTATTCAACTCCCACCTAATCACACATTGCCTTCAGCAGAGGAGTTGAAGAAAATCAAGTGGTGCAAGTGGCATAATTCTCCCTCTCATCACACCAATGAGTGCAAGGTGTTTAGGCAACAGATCCAATCGGCAATTGAGAGCGATCGTATCAAGTTCTCTGGTCAGAAGCCGATGAAGATTGATGAACATCCTTTTCCAGTCAACATGATCGGCGGATCTGCTGGATTGATCGGCAAATACTCGAGGAAGAGAGAGAGGGAAGACAGGAGATCTGGTGATGATGACTTTGACCCACACTGGACCTGTCCTTTTTTCCAGTACTGTTGGGAGCAGGGTATGAAGCTGCCACCAATTGAAGGCTGCCCAGGTTGTAGCAGGCGATCCGGTGATTTGTACAGAGAAACTGGTACTTCGAGAAGGTTCCCCCAGAGGAGACAGCATGATCGCTTTGAAGGGAGGCTAACGTCAAGGGTTTCTGTGCAAGAAAGACTTGGGCCTGTCAATCAAGTTGAAGATTATGAAGAAGATTATCAGGGTGAGTTCACAGAAGAAGGCCAATGGTGTCCGAGTGGTATTTTTACCAAGACACAGAAAAGAAGAGTACAGAGGACACGTTGCCGGGAGTTGAACAGAGATGTGAACCCGAAGGATGACCATGACAAGGGGCCCAAGACCAAGAAGGTGTGGAAACCGAAAGTCAAATCCCAGGTACATGAAGTTGAAGCACCTGTCAATATAGTATTTATGCTGCCACGAGAATTTAGTTCTTTGAGTATTAATGAATCGGAAGAAGAAGCTTCTGCCGAGTTGTTATTATGTCCACAGCAAGCAGTGTTTGATATACCGTCTGGTCTCGATCATCTCCATCTGAAGGTTTTGTCAATGGTAAGCCAATGAGCAAGATGATGGTTGATGGTGGTACTGCTGTCAATGTTTTGCCGGTGGTGACGTACAGGAAGATCGGCAAACTGCCTGAAGAATTGACCAAGACCAACATGACGTTGAGAGATTATGGTGGCAGGAGTTCTGAGGTTAAAGGAGTCACCAATATCGAAGTTACTATTGGAAGCAAGACCTTGCCGACGACGTTTTTCGTGATTGAAGACAAGGGATCGTACGCCGTACTGCTGGGTAGGGATTGGATTCATGCTAATTGCTGTATCCCTTCCACAATGCATCTGCTCCTTATCCAGTGGGTGTTGGCGTTCTTACGCAAAAAGATTAAATTCAATTTCCGCAAGCGCACGGAACACCGTTGTAGCATTTCACCCGGAGTATTCCAAGGGTATCGTATTTATATTTTCCACAGGGAAGCAGGAATAAGACTATCGTGAATTAACAAAGAAACATCTATTATTTATAACTTGCAAACTAGACCAAAGCAGGGGTACAGATGTTTGATATGTGTGGCACTCAGGAGAACATCCATTGATATAGATAACAAGGAGTTAGCATTTAGTTTGGGAGGACAACGAGAAGAAGGTATCAGTCAGCCTAGGGGTTAGCATTTAGTTTCCTGATAGTCTACCATTATTTACTTAAGCTTTCATTACAGATACATTCAAGTGCATCAGGGGCACGGCCGCCGCCAAGACACGCAACCCGAGAACTAGGTTCAACGTATCCGGTCAACGGACCGCGTCTAGGCCCCTACACACTCAACCCGAACGTGGTGGACTACAGAGACCGGTGTAGCTGTCACCTACACTCGCGGCTACCACATCATCCCGTGGGGTTGAGGGCAAAACACGCTAGAACAATTCCAAGCACCATGCTTACAACTATCCTAGTAACGTACTCTTGGCCAAAGAGCAAGCCACCCGTGTACAATAAATCCAAACAAATTGTGCGGGACACGTGACAATAAGGCAATTATGTCCCTACTGCCAGTCCTCAAGCAAACAACTCATTCGTATCTACCATACACAGACGTGGATCCAACACAAGAATTTCTCTATAATAATTACTTAAATAAATAAATATAAACTAAAAGGAAAACTAAATTAAATAAATAAGAAAATAATTATATTAAAGAAAATATAAAAGAAAAGATACACGAGAACTTTACCCAAACTCCGAAGAGAACTCCGGAGCTCCGAGCGAAGCTCTCACTTCTACTTAACTCCCATGACTAAAATACTAATCCTATTCTAAACTATACAAGTGGAATGATCTTCCATGAGATGATCGTGACCCTACTTTGGATCTTCTCTTCTCAAGTGTGGAGGTGCAGGTTGGAGTGAGGGGAGGGGTCCTCTATTTATAGTGGAGTTGCCTTGGGAGAGTGGAGAAGGTCTTGGAGCATTTCGTGGAATATTCCTTCTTGCCGACGTCCCCTTGGCTTGGCTGGTGCGTCAAGTGGCTTGTGACCGCCTCTGGAACCGACTAGAGGAAGATTGAGGCGGTTGGAGTTTGGCTCGGGCCGGCTGTTGACGATCCTTAGAGCAAGAATTTTACCGTCAATTACCTTCATAAAAGAATTAAAATGAACACCAAACATAGTGGTAGGAGTTTATTACTAATCAATTCCACAAGTGCTGGTGAATTTGTGAGTGCAGCTGCATTTCTAGGAAACCGGGGAAAAGGAAGCATAAAAGGCCCACTCTGCAAACACCGAATTTCCCGTCATAAGGAAATCTCCCCAAAAGCCCAATATCAAGGAGATATGAAGAAAGATCATCCCTTGGAGATCCTCAACAATGGCAAGGATATATGGATCCACCAAATCAACCCATACCATATTCCAAAGAGGACACCACTCCGAGAAATCAGCATCGGCAGCCGACCAAGATATGGATCAAACGTCCTACGAAACTTAACCAACTTGGGCCATAGCACCAAGATCACTCAATAGGACATCAAGGAGGACCTCTCGGCAAAAGCCCAAGACCAAATGGGCCAAGAGGGGGTCGGCCGACCCCAAGCCCTGGGTCGGCCGACCTGCTACAGTGGCCCCAGCAGCCCATCTTTTTATGGCGGTTCCCCACCGACGTACCAAGGTCGGTTCTGCCTGCAATCAATGCCACCGACCTAAGGAACCGCCTCAATTCCACCGCCTTGGGAGGGCTATAAATAAAGGGGTACCCCCCTCCTCTCAAGACACACAAGAAGGAGAGCCTCATTCCACTCCCAAGGGCCTAGAGCCCCTTGTACACTAGTAGAATAGGGAGAGAGTAGGGTAGGAGAGAAGGGTAGTCCTCCCCTTGTGAGGACCTTGCCCAAATCTTGTACCTTGGAGGATACTTATTCATAGTGAAGTGTTCTTCGTTCGTTCATCGTTCGTTCGTCGTTCGTTCATCGTTCATCGTTCGTTCGTCGTTCGTTCATCGTTCGTTCGTCGTTCATCTTCATTACAAGTGAGTATTCTTGATCTTCTATTGGATTGAATATTTCTATTCTAGTATAAGTTCTTCTTTTACTTGCTTGCATGATCATCGTTCCATTCAAGTAAGCATTTAGAGGCGGAATTTATCTTTAGTCTTGTGAACTAGAATAGGTCCGGCAGCTAGGATTTGATTGCCTTGTTGTCACGTGACCTTGGGACTGGCATAGGGACTTAATTGCTCTAGTGTCGCGTGTCCTAAGAGAGAGTCGCCGGTAGGTGGTGACAGCCCTACTTGCTTAATCCTCTCTGTTCTAGTGAATTGACTTCTTGGAATCGGTCTGGCAGCGAAGACTTAATTGCTTTGTTGTCACGCGACCCTAGGACTGGCCTAGGCACCTAATTGCCCTAGTGTCACGTGTTCTAGTAGGGGGGTTTGCCAGTAGGTGGTGACAGCCCTGCTGTGTTTACTCTTCCTTATTCCAGATAGAACTTCATCCATAGGGATCCTCTCTACCCATACCTACCATCCTTCTTTGTGTCCTTGGACCAGCTAGACTAGAAGATAATTCCACTCCGTTCCTTTGGGAAAATATAAATAACGATACCCTTGAATACTCACGGGTGAAGTGCTACAACGGTATTCTCCGTACGCTTGCGGATTTATTCGTGACGTAAGAAATACCAACAAGCATTTCTGGCGCCGTTGCCGGGGAACGGTTGTTGCTTTTGTCTTCGAACCTAGTTGGTCCTCGTATTGTATCCTTCGAAAAAAAAAAAAATCTTTCTTTTGTTTTTCTTTCCATCATCAAGCTTCCACCATCTATCCTTCCTATCCTATCCCCATCATCACCTATCCAATTAAAAGAAAATACCAAAAACATCTATCATGGAGCCAGAACCTACAATCGAATCATTTTCTGCTCCAAGGCGAGAGTTCTTTGAGCCACCATCATCTTCAAAACCTATTTCCTCTTCTGGCTATCAAATCCACCCCGCCTTTATAACCATGGTACGGGAACGACCCTTCTCTGGACTTGAGCATGAAAATCCGTATCACCATCTGCGAGAGTTCGAGCACTTGTGTTCATGCATCGTGATCGAAGGCATGTCACAAGAAACAGTGAAATGGAAGTTGTTTCCTTTCTCCCTTCAAGATAAGCGAAACAATGGTACATATACATACTTGCAGTCGGAAGCACGTACGGTGATTGGGAAAAGCTTCGAGATAAATTTTGCTTAGCCTTCTTTCCCTTATCCCGCGTCGTTGCCCTCCGTGAGGAAGTTCTCAACTTTCGTCAGAACGAGAAGAAGTCTGTAGGTGCGGCCTGGGCTAGGTTTTCCTTGCTAACTCTTTCCGGCCCAAACTTGTCTATTCCCGACCACATGTTATTGCAACACTTCTATATGGGTCTAGACAAGGACTCCGCCCTATACCTTGACATCACCGCTGGAGGGTCTTTTGCTACCAAAACCCCGACAGAAGGAAGAGCGCTCCTAGAACTTATCCAAGAAAACTCTTCCTATGTTGATGATCTGAAAATGCCTCTCCAAGAGTCAAGCCATGAGGAGCCCTCAACATCCGAGTCAAACCTTACATCGACCACATCCCAAGATTCGCCTGTTGAGCCCTCTCCTGTACCAAGAACAATGAAGGAGGAAGAAGAAATTCAACCTCTTGAGTTCCCTTTATTCGAGGAAGATCTTTCTGATGATTATGGAAACACCTCGAACTACACTTGGGAAAAGATGCCTCCTACTCCTCCCGATCCTCTCAAGGAACCATTTCTCAAGGAGGATATGAAGGCAAGTCCTCGGAAAACCTCTTTCGCTACCACTACCACTCAAAATCCTTTGGCGAAACCTCATATCAATCATGAACCACTTGAGTTCTCGGACGAATACAAGGAATATCTTGATAAACAATCTCAAAATCCTTCAAACTATACTTGGATCCCGAAGCCTACGGCACACCTTCCTCGTTTTGACCCTAATAACAAACCTTGGAAATCCTCTTCTGCCTGTCACCCAAAACATCGAATGGTGCAGCCTCCTGATCCAGAGCAGAATCCGCTTGAGGAAGTTAAGATTGTATCATCTTTTGTACCTACCAAGCCTGCTTTGTTTGAGGACACAGAGCTTTCCATCAAAAGAGAGGATGAGTTGGAAGAAACTTTTTACCTATCCAAAGCCGTACGGCCTTCATCATCATTTCCTGAGCCTCTCCCCTCTATCCCTCCTTACGCCGTTCTTGATGGTGATCAAGAACCCCTTGATAAGAAAAACTTCCAGGCTATGGACATTCTTGAGGCATCGACTCTAGTGTATGAACAACATGAAACTTTGCATGAGCATAAGAGCTTCCTTCTTGAAAACCCACAAGACACATGCTCATATGACCCTCCTCTAGAGTCAATAATCATCGGTGCCAAAACCATGCCTGAGCTCTACAACCTCCATAAGGCTTCCTTTTGCTATTTGTTCTTTAGGATGGTTGTAGATGCTTTCATTTATCATAAATATTGCAAATATCGTGGTTGTATATTGGCACTAACCTTGCAGACATTCTCCGGAGCCACAACATCAAGCCAAACATGACGGAGAAAAGTCTTGCTCGTCAGACTTAAAATGACGATGCCCTTGCCGACAGGATAACCGGCAGTTATTTCTTTTGTTGCATTTCTTTACATGATAAAATCTAAAATAAAATAAAAAAAAAATTCAATACAAAAAAAAAAGAATTTATATGAATAAACTAGGCGCTTTTATTTCCCTTTCAAACATATAACGCGTCTTGAGTTATTTTGTCGTATTCAATAAACTTAGGCTCACCGGTCTTTAACCCCGGTAAGTCCCTTTTATTTCCATATCCTTTGTTTGTTTTGAATAAATAAGCCAGGTACAAGAACAAGTGTGGGGGAGACCTCCTGTCCTTCATCAAGCACACATTAGAGATCTCCCACCAACACGATGCACAATATCGCACCAATCAACATGCAAATGAGTGGAGCCATCGGGACTAGAAGACAAAGATCAATCACATGACCCCTCTTGGTCTCCACTTCATCTAAGGCGACGGTTTGCGCATCCTATACCCTACTCTCCAATTCTTGAGTTGGAATAAATTTCTTGCATCAATCACCAAAATTTAACTCAATGATAAGAACAAATCTTTTATCCCTCAACATACATGCTTCTGTTTGGTTGGCCTGCATACTCTTTATTCCTCGCTTCGCACACTTGTTTCTTGTGAACACCAATATCATAGGAACCCATGTTTATCTAAGTTGTTGGCGAGTGTGATATGGTTGGATGATAGGAATCTTGCTTCTTCTGTATAGAGTACTTGGGAATTTATTTGCAAAATGAAAATCCATAGCTTTGCACTCCTCAATGATTGATCTTATATTCCTACCAGAGCCAAATAATGATCACATTGAAAACCCCTACAAAATGCTGCTTGTTATTGCTTTGAGCTTTGTCAAATTGTGTGACCCTTGTGAGATGCTTGTCATATTTTCTTGATCAAGAATCACGTACACACACCACCTTCACTCATCCACCAAATAATTATTTCATCATGCCACATCCACGTGCTAACTTCTACACTGGAAGTTAGCAACACCATTCCCATCCATCCATCCATCCATCCACCAAAATAAATACTCCATCACTTGTTGTTGATGTCTCTCTCCAAACATTCTTGCAAAAAAGAGACATGGCTATCGGAAAAAAAAAAAAAAAAAAAAAAAGAGAGTTGAAAAAAAAAAAAGAGAAGAGAGAAAAAGAATGGTCATATGCATGAGCAAGAATAAAAGAGAGACATGCTCGAACATGTTGAGCATGATTAAAAAAAAAAAAAAAGAGAGAGAGAAAAAGAAAAAAAAAAAAAAGAGAAGAGAAAAGAAAAGAAGTGATAGCCATGTTCTCAAAAGAAAATCAATCATGAGAGGGACATCATCGCATCAAGGAGTATCCATCTCATTCCATTCACCATCATATACACATATCCACACACATGCACATTCTTGATCAGATTGTATGACTTGTTTTCTCTTTGGATCCGCTCTTTGACTTAGCAATATAAGTGATGCAAGTATGCTCCTTTCCATCCCTACCAAGCTCCACAAAAAGCCATTTGTAGATGTAGGATGAAGAGAGGCAAATCAAATGCCTTGGTGAGGAATCATACACATTGAGCGATCCGAGAGTTATCATTTGAGGAGTACAAGCTATGTTTTATTTTGAAAATCTATCAAAAACCCAAGTTACTCAACAGAGGAGTAATGATGACTTGAATCAAGACCGTTCCATTCCTCAACCGCCCAAGATGACATGGTAGACACATCAAAGTTCACAGGTGCAGGTATGGCTTGGAATAACTTGTATGCTAGCATCATACCAAAGGGAGTTTTGTTCCACCTTAGTCCTTCAACTTTACTCGAGGACGAGCAAAGGCTAAGTGTGGGGGAGTTGTTGACGATCCTTAGAGCAAGAATTTTACCGTCAATTACCTTCATAAAAGAATTAAAATGAACACCAAACATAGTGGTAGGAGTTATTACTAATCAATTCCACAAGTGTTGGTGAATTTGTGAGTGCAGCTGCATTTCTAGGAAACCGGGGAAAAGGAAGCATAAAAGGCCCACTCTGCAAACACCGAATTTCCCCGTCATAAGGAAATCTCCCCAAAAGCCCAATATCAAGGAGATATGAAGAAAGATCATCCCTTGGAGATCCTCAACAATGGCAAGGATATATGGATCCACCAAATCAACCCATACCATATTCCAAAGAGGACACCACTCCGAGAAATCAGCATCGGCAGCCGACCAAGATATGGATCAAACGTCCTACGAAACTTAACCAACTTGGGCCATAGCACCAAGATCACTCAATAGGACATCAAGGAGGACCTCTCGGCAAAAGCCCAAGACCAAATGGGCCAAGAGGGGGTCGGCCGACCCCAAGCCCTGGGTCGGCCGACCTGCTACAATGGCCCCAGCAGCCCATCTTTTTATGGCGGTTCCCCACCGACGTACCAAGGTCGGTTCTGCCTGCAATCAATGCCACCGACCTAAGGAACCGCCTCAATTCCACCGCCTTGGGAGGGCTATAAATAAAGGGGTACCCCCCTCCTCTCAAGACACACAAGAAGGAGAGCCTCATTCCACTCCCAAGGGCCTAGAGCCCCTTGTACACTAGTAGAATAGGGAGAGAGTAGGGTAGGAGAGAAGGGTAGTCCTCCCTTGTGAGGACCTTGCCCAAATCTTGTACCTTGGAGGATACTTATTCATAGTGAAGTGTTCTTCGTTCGTTCATCGTTCGTTCGTCGTTCGTTCATCGTTCATCGTTCGTTCGTCGTTCGTTCATCGTTCGTTCGTCGTTCATCTTCTTTACAAGTGAGTATTCTTGATCTTCTATTGGATTGAATATTTCTATTCTAGTATAAGTTCTTCTTTACTTGCTTGCATGATCATCGTTCCATTCAAGTAAGCATTTAGAGGCGGAATTTATCTTTAGTCTTGTGAACTAGAATAGGTCGGCAGCTAGGATTTGATTGCCTTGTTGTCACGTGACCTTGGGACTGGCATAGGGACTTAATTGCTCTAGTGTCGCGTGTCCTAAGAGAGAGTCGCCGGTAGGTGGTGACAGCCCTACTTGCTTAATCCTCTCTGTTCTAGTGAATTGACTTCTTGGAATCGGTCTGGCAGCGAAGACTTAATTGCTTTGTTGTCACGCGACCCTAGGACTGGCCTAGGCACCTAATTGCCCTAGTGTCACGTGTTCTAGTAGGGGGGTTTGCCAGTAGGTGGTGACAGCCCTGCTGTGTTTACTCTTCCTTATTCCAGATAGAACTTCATCATAGGGATCCTCTCTACCCATACCTACCATCCTTCTTTGTGTCCTTGGACCAGCTAGACTAGAAGATAATTCCACTCCGTTCCTTTGGGAAAATATAAATAACGATACCCTTGAATACTCACGGGTGAAGTGCTACAACGGTATTCTCCGTACGCTTGCGGATTTATTCGTGACGTAAGAAATACCAACACCGGCCGGCCAGGTGTTTGGGCCGGCCGGCCAGCTTTTTCCTGGATTTCTGCAATCTTCCGCGAGGCATAACTCCTGCTCCCGAACTCCGAATTGGGTGATCCAAAAGCCCATTTCGACTATCTTGACGAGGCCTTTGACATGGAGGGATCAAATTTCTCATTTGAATAATTATTTCTTGATGTCCAAGTCATTCCTTATTTCTTGCGTCGAATGTCGTCGAGATGTCGGAGCATAGTCTTGCTTTAACATGTGCGTTTGGATATTTGCTATTTCTCCATGATTATAAGCACAATTACACCAATATTCCTATGTACCTTGCAAAACCAGATCTCATCCAAAACTTGTGGAACTTTATTAGTTTAATGCAAGAAAATTGGTATATACCTTTTATTCGCCGATAAGTTGACGGTCATTTATGATTTAACGACCGTCAACAGTGGGTCGGCGACAAGGTGGAGATTATTCAAGCTGATAGATCGGTGAGTGTGGCAACTGCAGATTTTTGCCGACGATGGTGGAAAGCTTGCCGTGCATATCAGGGACTTACTGGGAAGGTAAAGCATTAGACGTTACCGATGAGGGTGTCTGCCTCACGGAGGGATCGGCAACCCCGCGGTTATTGTAGCAGTTACTGGACTCAGACGTTGATCGGCCGATGGAGGCTGAGAAGGAAGAAGCAATCGACAATCAGCCGGTCGACGAAAGAGAAGAAGGAAAGCTTGGTTATGGTTTTGTATCAGCCAATGAATTGGAAAATGTTAATCAACAGCGCTTATTGTGTTGAAGAAGATTTAAGACAATAAAGCACGGGTGGCTCGGCATTATAATTTGGAAAGTCCTTATATAATTAACCGATGCGTGCCCGGTAATGCTTATGTTTTGAAGGAGCTGGATGGAGAAGAATTTGGCCGAGCGCTTAATGGAAAGTATCTGAAAAAGTACTACCCTAATATTTGGGTGGGTTCTTAAAGTGTTCGGTTGAATTTCCAGCGGAGCCGACGTTAAGAGCGTCGCCTTTGAGATGGCCGGTGCGACTGGTATCGCCCTTAGAAAAAATATATGAAGAAAAAACAAAGGAAGATGAAAAGCAGATATATATTACAGCTGAAGTTGAGAAGACAAAGTACTTAATGTTTACAAGCTATTACATCAAGCACGACGGGGGTACAGATAGTCACGGATTACATCCAGTGCGTGGGTGCGAAGCTGGTCGATCTCGGCAAGAACATAGTTGTTGTTGTCATCCGATTCGATCTCTGCAGGTACCGATGCCCAGGCGCGTCCTGAAGCTTCAATGGAGGCAGTGACCAAGTCCTGTTGTTGGAGTATGTTCGCATTGATCTTGGCTATGGTCTCCTCCGATGCCGATACTTCTTGCTCCTTAGCTTGCAGGGCTGCTCTCAGGTCTTCGGCTTCTTTCTTCAGCAGAGTTAGCCGATTCTCTTCTTCCGTCAGCCGATTCTTCATGGAGTTGTATTTCTCCATTTCTTGCTGCGAGAACTCGAGAGCTTTTTCTGCTTTGGAGACAAGTTGGCGCTGTTTGGATCGGCGTTTGATATTTTCTTGGGCTTGTTCATAGTCAAGACGCCGAAACTCGATGCATGCCACTGGATGGAGGCAACCATCAAGTCTTTTGGAAGCCGATTCTGGATGGGTTCGAACCTGGTGCGGACTGAGCTGGCATTGCGGGTAAGACTTCCTATGTTCGCGTGCTCAAGTCTTGCTTCCTATTCGAGCAGCTCGTTGCGAATATCGATCGGTAGTGGTTGCCGATGATGCATGGCAATGATTGGCTCTACCACACGTGCCTACGGGTGCAAAAGATGGTTAGATGGCGAATTGATGAAGGAAACAGATCGAATTTATTACCTGAGATAGATCGACGTCGGCATCGAGGGGGATGACTTGAGAAGAAGACGCTCCAGGATCTGATCAGTCACTTTAGATGTTCTGAGCAGTCTCAGGTTCATTGACAGAGAGGTTTGCCGATTCTTTTCTCTTTGCTCTTGCGTCTGATGAATATGAATTTAATAAAGGTGTAAATGCCGATGAACAAGTTTTGGGAACAAACCTGAGGCTGAATACCGATGCTGATTTCCTCTGAAGCCGGAGCTTGTTGAGTCTCGATGCCGATTTCCTCTGAAGCCGGTGTTTGTTGAGTCTCGATGCCGATTTCCTCTGAAGCCGGTGCTTGTTGAGTCTCAATGCCGATTTCTCAGAAGCTATGCCAGTTGGTGCTTGTTGAGTGCCGATGCCGATTTCTTCTGCAGTATAGACCGGTGCTTGTTGAGGGCTAGCCATTTCTTCTTCGGTATCAGCATGAGCTTCAACAAAGGGGGCTTCAATTTCTTCAATATCTTCTTCGGAGTTGCCCTGAATTGGAACAAAGTTAGATGTTGATATTTGCTAAATCATGAAATAATTATATGGATGAGAATGATTACCGGGCTGCTGGGAGGAGTTGGCGCAGAGCTTGGTTGTTTCAGGAGGGCTTTATGACGCTTGGCTGGGACTTTGAAGCGAGGGCCTTGTCGTCTTGTCCCAGAAGTTTGACCTTTGAGGACTTGGGCCGGTGTTGGTGCATCAGAGCCAAGGACGGGGTCTGGATGTGGAGCAACATATATAATGCCGATTCCGCTTTTGCTCAGTGTGGGTGCCTCTTCAACATCAGACTGCAAAAATGAGAGAGAGTTATAGTTGACGATTTATCGATGAGAAAAAGTGATAGAAGTTGAGATTGGTACCTCTCCTATTGGGTCAGAAAGTTGAAGATTGGAGACAAGGGATGCTGTGTTGTTGCTTTAGAGGTGTCTTGACCATTCTGCCCACCATTGTCTGAAGAGCCTTGTGCAAGAAGGAGCCAAGACCAAGTTGTCGATGTGACCGATGGGCAGGTTGTCGGTCAGGCCAAATAGCCAAGGATATTCCAATGCCGATGTGATGACTGCACGGGCTTTGACCTTATCGGCATAAAAGAGGCTGGGAGGAAGCTGGCCGAGACCCATTTGCCTTGCGGCGAATGAAGGATTATAGAACTCATATGATGGGTTCAATCGGCCCGATGCATTCAGTCCTGTCGGCAAAATGCAAGGCCTGACGCAAGTTACGAAGATAGTTGCCGATGTTGCGTTCTGGAGTGGATTGTCAGCCCGGAAGGTGAAAGGAATCTCGAAGTGTTCCATGATCTCAGCATTTCCGTAGGGGAACCAATCGAGATGATCAGTGGTGATGCCTCTATAGAAGGCTTTGAAGTATGAAGCCAAGTGATCGGCATCCATACCAAGGCTTCTCCCAGTGAAGTACATCGGCGTCCGACTTGATTACGGGTCGGAAATCTGAACAAATGCAGGTCTTGAAGTTCCATGGCCTTGTAGGAATGCAGAGTGAGCCACATCTGAAGGAACCACCAAGGACCACCAATGTTGCCGATCTGAGCGTTATGCCAAAGCTTCTCGGCAACCTGATGGAGTGAATAATAAAGGGCGCCAAGTAGGTATTTGCCGATGGGCATTTGGTTGCAGCTTCCAATCGTTCTGTCAAGTTCTGCAGGTTTGATACGGGGTTGAGTTGAGCTCCGCAGAAGAAGATGTGCTTAAGCCACATCATCAAGAATGCTGCATGCTCCCTGTCTGTCACCGGTCCTGTGCCTCGGAAGGTGGTGATATATTTCTTCCATCCACTGATGTTTCTGACATCAAACCGATGTTGAGGTTTGACTTTCAGACTGTTGAGGCCCACATGAGTTGTTATGTCCAGGTCGGCAAGCATCTTGACATCCATCAGGGTAGGAGTCATTGGTCCATGGCCGAAAAGGAAAGCGTTTGCTGCATCAGACCAAAAGTAGCAGGATGCCGATAGCATTGGCTCGTTCTTCTTCATATCGGCAAGGGATAGCTCTAAACAGTGTTCTATGCCGACGGTTTCCCATGTTGCCGATTTGGCGGCCTTAACTCTGAGAAACCATTCACGCCAGCCTGGAATTTCAGTAGGCCATGATCTGAAGCTGCCTACCATGTCTCTAGTGCTACTGGTGACCTCTTGAAGGGCATTCTAAGGGTTTCAATGCAAATGAAAACGATTGGATCTGGATCGCCCATAGGTCCCAAGAAACGGTGTGTGGCGAGTTCTGTGGGGATCAAGATCTGGTTTTGCAGTTCCTAAAAGTGATGGAAAAATAAATCTAGTGAGAATGAAGGCAATGCTAAATCATCAAGATTAAGCGCATCTAGTGGATATTATGAAGCAAAGATGTAATAGTGAGCAGATGCGAAAAAGAAGAGCAAAGAAGGATATGAAGAAGCTGAAGAACTCTACAGTACATCTCAAGAACAGGTAGCTATATCTCAAGAACAAGAATGGAGTAGAAGACTGTTACCTGGGGAACGGCGGTGGAGGAGTGTAGATGCGAGCGTCCCATGAAGCTTTCATGCCTTGGAAAATGGTTGCCGGAGTTGATGGAGAGAGAGAGAGAGGAGAATATGAAGTATCGCGCCGGCGGAAGGTAGAAGAGAGATGTGGTAGATGGCATCTATTTATAAGACGGGACGTGCTGCAGGCGGCGCGAAATGCGAAGAGGCGTTGCAGGCGCGTTGACTACGGCGCGAGAAACGAGGAGGCGCGAGAAATGAGGAAAACAATCCGGCGCATGGAGATTCCATACCCCGGCTTGGGGGGGGCATGTGTTGACACCAAATTTTGGCCCAGGGCCCATTGTCAGTAGATGACAGGGTTTGCGCCGGGTGGAAAGAGTTTGTGTATGAAGTGGTGGCCCACAGGTGATCATGAAGCCGAAGAAATCCCGAAGGCGCGCGCACATGTGGGTCTGTGTGTGCTGTTTTAATTCTTTTTCTAGATTTAGAAAGTTTGACCTAATCGTGGTCGAGTCGGAGTCTTGCCTCGGGTGTATAAATATAGACCCGTGAGTATTGTAAAAAGAATCAATCAATACAATCACTTTTCGGCGCATCGCCACAACTTCTCGACGAGATTTACGTCGACATCGGCGTCCATCGGGGCTCCGGTTTCGACTTGGATTTCGTCAGGTAAGCGCATCGATCTTTAGTATGTCGACTTGTCCATATTAGAAATCGATGTGGCTGCTAGTTATCCGGTAATTTAGATTGATCTAGGGTTCGACGTTATGCATCGACTACATGGAATTGTTTAAGACCTGGTCCAGTTCTTTGTTACGGTTAGTTGACTTGTCCTAGCCGCGACCTTGTTGCCGATTGCCGATGCCGATCTCCTGTTTGATCTAGTTATTCGAGTCACGGTTAAGATGCTTAGTTGATTAGATCTGTTCTTAGCGATTGGGTGATCAGTTTGACTTGTCCTGTTTGCTTCGCTTAGTTGACGTGTCCTCGGCGAAACAATTGCTAAGAGTTAGATTTAATTCGTTACGTATCTGGGACTGGTAGTTGCCGATTATATTCGTGTTTGCCGATCGTGTAGAACAGTTTGACGTGTCCTGTTCTACTTCACTTAGTTGACGTGTCCTCGGTGAAGCGATCGTTAGATTATGAATATAGTTAGCTGCTATTGGTTTAACCGTTCTTTCGGGGTGTTTAGCCGATTGTTTACCACGTTCAAATCTATGCTTGCATGCTTTAAAATATCTTATTGTTCCTGTTCAAGTAGAGGTTTGAACCTTGTTTGCCGATGCCGATTCACTTTACCATGATGCTTGCCGATAGCTACTTGTCGATTACATGCTATGCTGTCCTTTGCCGATTGCCGATTCTGATGCATGTTTTAGTTATCGTGCGAGTATTTACTATTGCGAACATGCCGATTCGTTTCTAGCCGACAGCCGAGCATTTATTATAATCTTTTATTCAAACCACTAACATCGGCTGCGGTTACGCATCGGCCTGTCCGGGGCCGATAGCCCAGGAATTTTACACGCTTTTCTTGTCTTTGTCGATTTGCAGGGAAAATCGACTGCACGCTCGGAATTCACCGCGTTCCAAGTTTGGTCCTGAACAGAGTTAAGCAAATCTCTCAGGCCGCATGTGCGAAGTAGTAGAAGTCACATTTTACTGCCAACAGCTGTGGCAGTCAAGCGCGGCAAGCGTGACGCAAGAGAGAGGGGGAGGAAGAAGACGCGTGCCCGCCGTTGATATGTGTTTTGCACGAATCTTAAACATTGGATGCTCCAGGGGCTAGTGGCACCCGAGTGCTCTACAGGAAATGCCGTCTCTCACTGCCAGATCCAATCCACCATGCATCCCCCACTTACCGATCCACCGATCGCAACACTGACAAGCCGGATACAGCCGCCACTCCGCGCTCGGCTCCCTGCCGCTGCACGGACGGCTTTCTCATTGTCTATGGCACATAAGCACGCTCTGGCCACCTACCGGAGGCCACCAAAAGACCGCGCATGGCTGTATTTCATCTATTTATATATAAAAGGAGATGAACCTTTCACCACGAGGCCTAGAAAAAATAAAAATGTCTAGAAATTCTCACAAAAAGCAAAACATCCGACCGTTAAACCTATAGACCTAATCAAACTTAACAAATCAAGAGCGTTGATATCTAATCAACCTATACCAGAAAAGATATTCAATCACCGTAACCCCACCCCACCCCACCGTCCCTTTGGATCTCAAACCCTTCTGCTCGCAAAGACGGCGGGGGACCTCCATTGACCTGTTCGGACGTGTGGCCTGCGTGCGAATCGGCGGCGACGCTCCTGTGGGCGTGGCCATGACTTCCGCGGTGCGTGAAGCGCGGCCGTGTGGATCAGCGACGTGGACGTACGGCGGAGCTTCGTTGGCGCAACCAAGCAGCGTGACATGCGCGAGGCTGCGGCGGCTCTGTAGATGCAGCGCACGCCGGGCAGGTAATTAAGTCATAGACGAATTTATCTGATGCATCTGTATGCATGGATGCAACGCAATTCCAAATTGCAAGATAATGCGGCGATGTGCCTGAACTAAAATGCTTGTGCGGACCTCGATCTTGGTGCCAGGATCCATTGCTCTAGAGGTTAGTGGAAACCAAATAAAGCGGCTCCTCGCTCTCATGACGTGATTTTGCTCATGTATGCACAATACTGCATGTGCATTTTGGTATATACGTGTGCATGGATATATATATATATATATAGTACTGCTTCTGACGTACTACATATACACATAATGACTCTACATGCTTTTGCATAATATTTATTCGCAATACGTGTGCGTCATTTTCTGCAGGCGGATGTAAGTATTAGGAACTCGGAATCGTGCACGCATTATGTTTTTTTTAGACAGGAGTACAACTGTATGGTGCCACAAACGTCTATTAATATATTTATGAAGATGCATCTGAAGAGAGGTTGGAGAACGACAGTCTTCTACTTCGACCTCACCTGCATTTGATCAGCACGTCATATGGTTGAGGTACACGTCTCTAGATGCTATTTTGTGATTGACATCAATTTTTCCTCCTTAATAAGGTATAAATGGGTATTCTTTTGATGCACGGATATTTATCTTACTAAATCTAACTATTTTCGCAATAACTTTTAGCCACACACATGTGCATGAGTTATTTATATAAGCAAACCCATTTGTGAAGTCTTAGAATCCTTATAAAGTAGTCTTCAACGGAGGGAGCCCACCGCGCCTCTTTATGTTTCTGCCCTCGTGGACGGCACCATCTACATGGGACGACTCTTATATAGCACAATAGTTGATATGAAGAGTGTCTACAAGATCGGCAAAAATTTAAAACTTCAATAATTATTTTTGATATATTCTATACTACTATTATTGAAAGAAATAAAACAACAAGAATTCATACATCAAGTGAACAAAGTATATTCCTACTCATAAAGATAAAAATCCTTAGTCTTATATATAAGCTACACTAATGTAGAATATCACATAGTAACAAAAAAATTACGTTGGTGCTACATTTTGGAAAATAAAGGACAAATGAACACAAAGTAAAATTAATTCTGAATCAAAGTTGTTGGTAGGTTATGTAAAGAAAATTAATTGTAGCGATCCACTCTTATACAACAAAGAGTTTAAGATTTTGGGTGTCACTACATTTTCGTAGTATTTTGAAAGAACCAAACTATCATCATTTCTCCGCAGAAATATATTGTAGTAAAACATTGGCTCATATAGGAGAAGTGGGATTTATGGGCTGAAATGGGAAAGGGAAGATGGGCCCATTGTGTGCGCGATCGAATAAAAAGAAAAAGAAGGTCCGGATCCTCTGAAATTCTGCAGTCAATGAACAAAATCTAATTCTGCATTAGCTGATGCTTGGACTGTCCAACTGCAAAGGAAAAGATGGGCAGAAAAGGGGGACATTCTCCACGCCATGGCAAAACAAATGAGGGAGCACATTCCCCACGCCATGGCAACAACTGCTAGCACGCAGAGACGCTGACCACATGGCGAGGACGACAGGTAGGCGGTAGCAGCTCCACTTCCCCCCTTCGCCACGTGCAAGGCCATGACGATTCAAGCGGCCCTCAATCCATCTATGGCAAGGTCGCCAATCGGCAATTACGCAAGCCAACAAGTCTGTCACCCCACATTGAGAGGCCATCGAATGGCCCGCCATTCAATGATCGAGCACGGTAAGCAACGTAACAAGCTTTTCAATACCTCACGACCTGACAATTTCAATGAATTCATTCTCTCACACACACATTACGTTGGTAAAACCGAGTGCCCGTGAATAGGTTAAATATAAAAAACAACAAAAAAGTGCAAAAGTGATCAGATGTTAGACATGTTCATGTTTAAAAAACCAAATCCATTATCAAAATTGGACTATTTAGAGTCTAGCCCGCGCAATCGTGCGGGCCACTTGGTCAAGTTGCATTAATTGAAAATAACATTATAATTCAAATGATGTTTGAAAGAGTCACTCAGTGTGGCAAAGCTCAGTCCTTTTCAGCGCATTTTCAAATGGCTTAGAGTAGACATTGAATCTAATGCGCTTGGCTATGTTCGAGGGTCTAAACATTAGTCGCGTCACTAAGCTGTCTTAGACTCTTAGCCAGGGGCAGCCCCTTTCCAACCTTTTAGAGAGAAATAAAAAATATTCTGTCTGGTTCTTAAGACAAACTGAGATGGTTAGCATGTATCTTTCTCGGTGGTTTCCGGCATTAAGAATGGTTCTTCCTTATCCTTCCCACTGAGTTGACAAAGTTGTATGTGGTCGTTCACATATGCATAAAGCCCTAACAAGAAAACTGAGCCGAAAACAATAGCTTCAATTCTCTGATTGTGACAGTTACCTAATCACAGCGAGTCAAGGGTTAAACGAAATTACGAAATTTTGGGATCCAAATATTACTACACCTTTTTATCGCTTTCCAATTTTGGGATCCAAACTAAATTTATCATTGGGAGAAGGGAATCTTTCGCCATGTATATACATATATTTTCTTATTTCAGTGAGTTAAGTCAAACTGCACTGAGATGTCAATTTTTGAGTGAGTCAAGTATTTAAAACACACTGAAAACATGATTATTGCGGTATCTAGACACAACTAGAAAGATGGCGAGCCCGTTGCCGCGCCTAATGGCCCATATGATTTATTTGGAATATATTGAGCCTAACTTTTTGTAAAGAATCATTTGTCACACTTGGTTCAAATGAATCTGTGCAATGGGAGGCTGATAGGTGCTCCTTTTGCAGTAAAATTGAGGTATGTTTATACAGCAAAATAGTATCACATCTAGTGATAGATTTCTTGTTAAGCCCGTGTTAGGATCGTAGTAGCCTATCATCAGCTGGTAGTAGTAGAGATCATTGTTTAGTCTGTTGTTCTGTGCAGCTAAGACAGTGACTTTTGAATCAGATAAGTGATTGTATCCGGGAACGGTAGTCAATCTGCAAAGACATTACTGAATACTTAAGATGGAAGGTGATCAAACTGCAAATCCATTTCTTGAATTTCTGCATATGGATCAGATATAACTATGAGATGGCACGACGAGGAAAAAAAGAAAAAGAAAAATGCAAAGTGGAATTCTGAGAAGTGAGAACCATGTAGAATCAAAATTATGATGAGAACTGTAGTTTACTAAGACATTAGTTGCATAGTCAACACTTAAATTTGCTAGCCTCTCCTGCTGCTAATTATTAGGCTTCAGATGGACTCAAGGCTCAAAGGGCATGAAAAGATGCCATGCCATTCAAAACATAATATTTCACTTTACTACAGAATAAATGTCTACAATTATCACATGTTTTTTTCCATATCACAGAATTATTCAAGGATACAACTGAAGGTTCAATTTTGGTACACTTGCAAATGACACACTCAATACCACCAGATATCTTTTACTGAAGATGGAGAGATTGTGCTAGATGTGGGTGAATTAACTTTGCCATTGTCAGAGAAACTTGTTGGATAGCACGAACCTAGTGCAAGGAATGGATTATCAGGATCTTCATTTCCAGCCATATCAATCCACTTACTTTCCAGTTCTATTGGATTGGCCATAGAAAGTACCTGGTATACACAAACAATGGTGCTAATGGCAGTATATTGGTATTTGAGCGCAGGCTGAAATGCGTTCTGGTGGGTCACCGGCGGTGACAAAGATTGTTTAAGGGCTCAATATTAACATCAGATTGACTTCCAGAAATCAAAACTATATTGTCATTTTCACAGTAATTACTATTGGTAAAAGTGCTTGCAACCTCCAGTACCAAAAAAATTTGGCTACACCATCACAATCCATTTCTCGCCACTCAAGTGTCAAAGGGAATGGTGACGTTCAGAGCTTAGGATTATTTTCTGGGAGGGCTAAGCTACAGTTTCAGGAGGGTCAACAGAAAATCATCTATGCTTGTTAATGCATTATAAAAATAAATATACAGTTGATATAACAATAAGCATTTTATTACTTCAGTTACAATGCCTACAGCTCATTGTCATTTGTCAGAATATGGGGGTAGTTGGAACTTGGAAGAACTAAAGAGTAAAATTTGCACCGAGTAAATATTTATGCAATGTACAGCATGAATCTTTCAGTCGTAATAGTATGTGGTGCTCTAAATTTCAGAATGTGCCTCGAGAGTGTAAGGAGTAAGGACACCATCAAATAAATTTGAGAATGGTGCCGTACAGGGAAGGTCAGGAATAATGGCAGCGACAATTAACCAAAAGGAGCGAGGGGAAAGCCGAATAGATTTTCCCATTATCCTTTGGCTGCTCATCTCCTTTATTTCCCAATTGAGGGCGACGGGGAAAAATAGGGAGGAGGAAGAGCTATGAGCACTTAGCTATGAGCACGCACGTTGCTCCATGGTCGCGAGCGCCCCAGCTCGCCATGATTTTTCGTATCGCCTGATTTGGTGTTGTGGACCACGCCGCGGCGTCCTGGGGATCGCGCTTGACCCGCCGCCGGCATCCTGGTGAGCTGCATGTGAAGGTGGCCTCACGTTTCTACCCAACGGCAGCTGGGCTGGCCGACTCCGCCCAAGATCTCGACCGAAGGTTGCCTGCTCGCGTGGTTCAGGTGATTCGCCGGCGTCGCCGCCACCTGACAGCGGCGATGCGAGTGGCTGCGTGTTCTGGAACTTTCTTTCCTTCGTCAGGAGTTACCGTGAGATCAGATTTTAACGGTTGTAATTTTTTCTGCTGACGTGGACATCTTCAGGAGTGGCGAATGCGACCACATTGGGAATATTAGAGATTTGTTTTTTCGCGAAACAGGTATCTAGACACTTGAACCCTATGGAAGATATAGAAAACCTCATACATACACAAAAAGTGAAGTCCGCGCAAGGTCAAATGTTCGGTTAGATTTCCCAGTGATGTTTCATATTGTTAACAAGAGTCGCACTGCAGGTTCACTAAAAAATTAGAATGCTGAAAAATATGCATATAAGTATAAATTATACATTACTGCTGTTACAAAACCGATCGGATGAAAATAACAATGGTAGAAAGAGTAATAATGCTAAGACGGTAATAAATTAATGACACGTCTAATATAATTGTTAGGGCGTCGGAGGGAGTTAGGGCGTCGGAGGGAGCGAAGGGCGTAGCTGTGGCTGATCGGAGGACGAGGCTTGAATCCCCGGCGGCGCGGCGGTGCCGTCGCGCCGGGAACGAGATCGCGAATGAAAGAGGAAACGTGAGGCAACGAGACTTCTTTATTCTCTTTGCTTAACAAACTGATTACAATCCCTGGCTATTTATAGCCCTAACTATCGACGGAGAAAGTATCTTAACAATCCAACTGAATGGCTAACAAACTACTAATCGAATCCTTATCTAATCAACCAACTGAAGTCTCCTTAATTGTTGCGTCGAGCTAATCCAAGAAGCCGCATCTCTAGCCACGTTGACGCTTGTGCCTCCTCTCGTAGTGTATACCGACCATAACATCTCTCCCTCCCTCGGCAAACAGCTCGTCCTCGAGCTGAAAGTCAGGGTAGGAGTCCTTGAACGAGTCGACCGGCTCCCACGTCGCGTTCTCAGCATCCATGCCAGCCCACTGCACCAGAACGTGCCACACACCACGACGTAGGCTGGAACGTAGCACCTTGTCCGGCACCGGCAGCGCGCGTCCATTCTCGATCGGCGGCAGCTCTGGTGCTTCAGTCGGCGGTGTCCCATGGAACTTCTTCAGCAGGCCGACGTGAAACACATCGTGTAGACGCGCACCCTCAGGCAGGCGGAGTCGATAGGCCACCGCCCCAACGCGCTGCGCGACTTGGTACGGCCCAGCGTAACGGGGCCCTAGCTTCCCTGGTGCGCGCCCTACCAAGGAACGCATTGGTCGGTGAAGAAGTCGGAGCCACACCCAGTCGCCTTCGTTGAACTGCAGCTCGCGATGGTTGGCGTCGTAGTACTTCTTTGCATGTTGCTGAGCCTGGAGAAGACGCTCACGCACTTCGCTGATGAAGTCGTCCCTGGAACGTAGCATGTCCTCCACGGTGCCAGTCCGCGCCGCACCCGGCGTGAATGGAACGAGTGGTGGCGGCTCCCTGCCATACACAACTTCGAACGGCGTTGTGCGAAGGGCAGTGTGGTAGGAAGTATTGTAGCAATACTCTGCCCATGGCAGCCAGTCCACCCACGCACGGGGTCGATCTCCAGTGATGCACCTCAAATACATTGCGATTACCTTGTTGACGACCTCGGACTGCCCGTCGGTTTGTGGATGAAAGGCGGTGCTCATGTTGAGGCGCACGCCGGCAAGCTTGAACATGTCGCGCCAGATGTGGCTGGTGAAGACGGGGTCTCTGTCACTCACAATGGAGCTGGGAAACCCATGCAGGCGCACGATGCCGTCGAAGAAGGCGCGCGCCACGGACATTGCTGTGTAGGGGTGGCCGAGAGCGATGAAGTGTGCGTACTTGGAGAAGCGATCGACGACCGTCAGGATCACGGACTTGCCGTGCACGCGCGGAAGTCCCTCCACGAAGTCCATGGAGATGTCAGCCCACACCTGCGTGGGCACGGTGAGTGGCTGAAGGAGGCCAGCCGGGTGCAGGGTCTCCGTTTTGTTCCTCTGGCAGACCGCGCACGCCCGGACGTAGTCACGAACAATGCCGCGATCCAAAGGTACGTAGAAGTCCGCGCGGAGACGATGAAGGGTCTTCTGGATGCCCTCGTGCCCGGCCGCATGCGCCGACTGAAGGATTGTCGGGAGAAATGCCGATGAGGCCGGGACGAAGACACGCTTGCCGTAGAGGATGAGACCGTCGCGGAAGCTCCATGGCTCGCCGCGCTCGCCGGACACGATCTGGTCGCGCACCCGGGACATGTCCGGGTTGTCGTCAATCTCCTTCTTGATGTCGTCGTACAGGGCGAACGTCGGGCTTGACATGGCGTGCAGGGCGTCTTGGTCGGCGTCGCGGCGGGACAGAGCATCAGCCACGGTGTTGAGGCGCCCCGGGCGATACTCCACCGTGAAGTCAAACCCGATCAACTTGCTGATCCATTGGTGCTGTGGTATTGTGGAGAGACGTTGGTCCAGCATAAATTTCAAGCTGTAGTGGTCTGTGCGAATGCTGAACCGGCGCCCCCACAAATATGGTCTCCAGTGACGCACAGCTTGGACAAGGCCAATCAGCTCTCGTTCGTATGCTGCCAACTTGTGATGGCGTGCGGCGAACGGCCGGCTGAAGAATGCGAGAGGCCCGTCGCCCTGATGAAGCACCGCGCCGAAGCCCGTTCCTGACGCGTCGCAGTCCACCGTGAAGATCTTGTCAAAGTCAGGCAGCTGCAGCACCGGCGCTGTGGACAACGCCGTTTTGAGGGCTTGGAACGCGGCCTCTGCCTCTGGTGACCACGCGAAGCCTTCCTTCTTCAGCAGTTTGGTCAAGGGCGCTGCGATGATGCCGTAGTCCTTGATGAACTTGCGGTAGTAGCCGGCAAGTCCGAGGAAGCCCCGCAGTCCGCGCGTCGACCGCGGCGTTGGCCATGTTGCCACTGCCGCCACCTTGTCGCCGTCCATGGCCACCCCCGCCGCCGTGATGATGTGGCCGAGGTAGGACACCGACGACGCGCCGAAAGTGCACTTGGAGCGCTTGAGGTGGAGAGAGTTGGCACGGAGGGCTTCGAAGACGGCTTTGACGTGCTGCAGGTGCTCAGACCACGATGCACTATATATGAGAATGTCATCGAAGAACACAAGGACAAACCGGCGTAGGAAGGGACGCAGACGTCGTTCATCAGCCCTTGGAAAGTCGCCGGTGCGTTCGTCAGGCCGAAGGGCATCACGAGGAACTCGAAGTGCCCATGGTGAGTGCGGAAGGCCGTCTTCTCGATGTCCGCCGCGTGTACACGTACTTGGTGATAGCCGGAGCGCAAGTCCAACTTGGTGAAAAACCGCGCCCCGTGCAGTTCATCGAGGAGCTCGTCCACGACCGGGATTGGGTACTTATCCTTGACGGTCTTGTCGTTAAGTGCCCGATAATCGACGCAGAACCGCCATGAATTATCGGGCTTCTTCACAAGGAGAACCGGAGCCGAGAATGCCGCTGTGCTGGGGCGGATGATGCCTTGCGCCAACATGGACTCGCATTGGCGCTCTAGTTCGTCCTTCTGGAGCTGCGGGTAACGGTACGGGCGCACCGCCACCGGCGACGTCTCAGGAAGCAGATGAATACGGTGGTCGATGGCGCGAGCAGGCGGAAGTCCAGTCGGCTCCGTGAACAAGGCGGCGAAGGAGTCGATCAGTGTGTCCATCAGTGGTGTGGCCTCGCCGCGGAGCGCAAACACCGAAACGGGATGGATGTCGTGGCGCGTGGAGCCGATGCCCTTCCAGAAGACACGACGCCTGTCCTTGCCGTTGCCGTCGTAGCGCCAGAACGCCATGCAAAGGTCTTCGAGGTCCCAAAGGATGGGGCCGAGAGAGCGCAGGAACTGCACTCCTAGGACGACGTCGTAGCTGCCCAGCGGTATGGCGTAGCAGCTGATGCTGAAGGCCTCCTCTCCGATGCGCACATACACGTCGCGGCAGATGCCGGTGCAGGCAACCTTGTCACCGTTCGCCACCGTGACTTGCTGGCCAGTGCATGGGGCAGTCTCCAGTTGGATGTATCTGGCTACGTAGTTGTTGACGTAGTTGTGTGTAGAGCCCGTGTCCAGCAGTGCCACGAGAATGTGGCCGTTGACGTTGATGGCGAGCTGCATCGTGTCGCCGCCGCGGATGCCCGTGAGTGCGTGGAGAGAGACCACCGGCTCTTCATCATCACTCCCGTCGTCATGGCCATCGTCTTCATAATCGGCCACCTCAATGTAGAAGAGCCTCTGGCAGCGATGTCCACGTATGTATTGCTCGTCGCAATTATAGCAGAGGCCTTGCTTGCGGCGCTCTGTCATCTCGGCCGGGGTCAGGCGACGAAGTGGACGCGGGGGCTGTGATGGTTGCACGGTGCCCGGTGCTGCTGGTGTCGTGGTCGGGCGTGGTGCCAATGGAATGGGCACGGACGGGCGCGTCAGCGCGCGCGAGTTCGGCCGCGTCGTCGGGGCAGATGCCGTGGTTTCCGTCGCCTGTGTGCGCCGTTCATAAGCTCGAGCCAGGCTCATGGCACGCTGCAGGTCCTGAGGGTCGTGGAGCTCAACGTCGACTCGCACGCGATCAGGCAACCCCGCCGTGAACAGCTGCACCTGCTGGATCGGCGTGAGGTGGTCGGCGTGGCACAACAGCGCCATGAAGCATTCCTGGTACTCCTCCACGGTGCTCTGGAATTGGAGGCGAGCGAGTTCCCCCAAGGGGTTGTTGCGCAGCGGCGGTCCGAAACGCAAGTTGCAGAGGTTCTTGAACTGCTCCCAGGTAGGCGCGCCGCTGTCGCGTTCCAGCATGTAGTACCAATGCTGGGCGACGCCGGTGAGGTGGTACGAGGCGAGCCACACCTTGTCTTCCTCTGCGGTGCGCTGGCCGCGGAAGAACTGGTCACACCTGTTGAGCCAGCCCAGCGGGTCCTCCTTGCCATCAAACGTAGGAAACTCGAGCTTGTGGAAGCGCGGAACGGTGGGGGAGCCGCCGGCTGGTTGAGTGGTGACGACAACAGCAGGGCTCGGTGGTGGGGGTTGGATGGGGGGAATTGGTGATGGTGATGGAGGGAATTGGATTTGGTGGATGGGAAGCATCGGCGGAGGGGGTGGTGCGGAAGGCGAGGCCGAGGTCATGGCGTTGGCTGGCTGCTTGGACGGGGAAGATGGTGGCGGCAGGCCAAAACCCATGGACAGGGGCATGCCAAGGGACGTAGATGGCAGTGTGGGCGGCAGCTCGACCCGACGTGTCTCCACCGCGGTGAGGCGTGTGGAGAGATCACCGAGCTGCTTGGTCAGGTCCGCCAGCATCTTGATCACGGCGTCGTTTCCTTGGCCGGCCGTCGAGGCGTCCGGCGCGGAGGTCCCGTCTTCAGAACCCGGCATCTCTGATACCAGGTTGTTAGGGCGTCGGAGGGAGCGAAGGGCGTAGCTGTGGCTGATCGGAGGACGAGGCTTGAATCCCCGGCGGCGCGGCGGTGCCGTCGCGCCGGGGACGAGATCGCGAACGAAAGAGGAAACGTGAGGCAACGAGACTTCTTTATTCTCTTTGCTTAACAAACTGATTACAATCCCTGGCTATTTATAGCCCTAACTATCGACGGAGAAAGTATCTTAACAATCCAACTGAATGGCTAACAAACTACTAATCGAATCCTTATCTAATCAACCAACTGAAGTCTCCTTAATTGTTGCGTCGAGCTAATCCAAGAAGCCGCATCTCTAGCCACGTTGACGCTTGTGCCTCCTCTCGTAGTGTATACCGACCATAACAATAATACTCCTATAGTACTATAGTTGGATTATTGATAGTAGCTGCCAAAGGCGCGAGTTCAACCCGTAGTCATTAGATGTCCCTGTTTGAAACGGGCGGGTAAAGTATTCACATGCCACTTCTTATATACGCCTCGGCAAATGCGACCAAGCAAAACTACCGGTTGTTGCCGGCCTTGACGCAAGCGATGATTGTACAAGTGAACCGTAATGTACAGCATCAGCAAGGCAATAAGACCTTCAACTGCACGGACCTCTTTCACCGTGTTGGCTTGTTGCTCATTGCTCTGTCGGCCTCTCAGGCGCTACAGGGAGCATGGGGCTGGCACGCATTCTCGTTGTCCTCCTTGGCACCACATTGCCACTACTCTTCTTCTCCCCTGCAGGTAATCGTCACACAAATCCTTCTGTTCTGGTTTCGTGCTAAGTGCTAACTAGCCAACTGGTTTAATTAGTTCCAGGTTCAGTTCAGTTCTAATTAGCTACTGTTTCTTATGTACATTGTATAGGCGGGACAGGTGGGAGTGAGCTACGGCAGGATAGCCAACGATCTGCCGAACCCGGCGTCGGTGGTGAAGCTACTGAAGTAGAACGGCATCACCATGGTAAGGCTGTACGACACAAACCCCGAGGTGCTTGTTGGAATTGTTTTGACCTCGGTCATGATTTAAAGTGGGACCGAAAGGCTCAATCTGTGTCCAACTAACGCCCCTGTTAGTTGCCTTGATCGGAAGGCAAAACTAAGCCCATCTAAGGGCCCGGCCCTAAGCCTACAGCACTATATAACCAAGGGGAACCCCTGGTTTCCCTAATCCACTTGTTAATCATGAGTTGAGCCATCAGGGTTAACCCTAACCCTGACCTAACCGATCCCTAAGTGTGCTGGAAGGCTGGAAGCTTGGTGCCCTCGATCTACATCGACATCTAGCTGTTCTGCATCTTCTACATCTCCTTAAGGGTTCATCCAGAGGATGAACATGACTGGTAAGTCAATCTCCCATCAGATTAAAGGTTTCTAGGCGTGATCTATTCTGTACTAGTTGATCCTGTTAAGATGATCATTGATTTGATCTAACAATTGGTATCAGTTGCCTAATCTAGTCGATTAGATCCCCTAAATCATGTTTTAAGTCTCTGTTATGCACTAGATCGATCATATTCAGTTAGTTTTAGATGATCTAGCTATGCATCAGAGGTGATTATCATGTTCAGTTCATCTTTAGTCAAGTTTTAGTTCAGATTCAGTTAAGTTTTCGATGATCTAGCAGTACTGTTAGTAAGATTAATGTTTAATTCAATGTAAGTTAGTTCGGTACTCATATCTAGATGCATCAGATTAATGTTTAAGTCATGTTTTAGTCAGTACAGTAAGCTTAGTATTAGATAAGTCAGATTAATGTTCGAGTTAAGCAGTTAGGGTTCATGTTAATCTGTTAATCCTAGCCATGTCACAATTAGTTGCATCATTAGCTAAGTAAAGGGTTTCTTCTACTGCTCATGTTTATCGCATCGCACACGCACACACCTAACCCTAACCCTAACCCTAAGTCAGTGGAGACTTACCTCTCTGATCGCCGCCGTCCACACCGCATCAGCTCAGGCGCGCGCGAACGGCGGCACCGCCCTCCTCTCTTCCCGGTCGCCGACGAGCCCCTCGGCATCACCTCGCCGTGTGTGGTCTCGCCGGCGTAAGGACCGGCCCTGCGCGGCATCAGCTCCGCCGCGCGGGAGCCCGCACGCGTCTCGGCCTTGCGCCGTGATGTCGTCGCCGCCCCGCCTCCGGGTCGCCGCCGGGTTGCCGTCATCGCCGCCTCAGATCTGCGCGCGACGGGCACGCCCTAGGGCACCACGGTGGAGGTGCTCGACGGAGCCGCGCGCGATTTCTCGCACGCCATGGCTGCCGGCCGGCGTCGTCGCCGCGCTCCGGCGTCATCGCCGTTGCGTCGGCTGCGGGGAGAACGAGTGAGGCGAGTGGGTGAAGAGTGAGTGAGACGGACGCTAGGGTTTCGCCGGCCTTTTATGCCGAGCTCCTGAAACCCTGGCCGTCCGATCTCCTCCCGGCTCGATCCGACGGCGCGCGCCCCGCCATCAGTTGAACTGGGCCAGATGCGTTCCGCGCGGGCACGCGCGTCGGGCCAATTCGGCGGCCTGCCGGTCGGCGCTCGGGCCTAAGTCCCCGACGGCTTCAGGCTGGCCCGCGTCGCGCTGGGTTGCGCGTTGAGCCGCGCCAATTTACGTGTGGCTGGGCGCGTTTCGCTGGACTGGGCCGTTTCGCCTCGCGTTGTGCTGGCCTGCGCGCGTGCCGCTGGGCCGCTGGCCCAAGCTTTGGGCCGCGCACGCGATTAAGTTTCTGGGCTGCGCTCGAATTTTAAGCGTTTTATTGTTAAGTTTTCAGCATTAAGTTTTACGTATTATTTACCCAATTTTAGTTCCACTTTTAAGATAATTTATTGCGGCATTCTATTTAAGTTTTCAGTATTATAATTCTTCAGTTTAAGATGAGTTAATTATCTTCGTTAGTACAATTAAGTTTAAATATTGTTGGTGTTCATGTTAATTTCACACTAACACATCAATATCTTTTGAGATGCCTAATTCATGTTTTAAGCTCAGTAATTAAGAAATAATTAAGTACTATTTGTGAGCTAAATTTTGCTACAAAATTTTGTAAGTGATATTTTAAGTCATGTTGCAGTAAAATTTCTCATAATTTTCTCATTTTATTTGGCACAATTTCAAGTTATTAGTGGGAAAATTGTTTAAGCTAAATTCTCAAGATAATTTAGTAGCAAAATTTTAGTTTTGCTATTTATTAAGCTTCCGATGTCGTCTTGAGAATATATGCTCATTCACTTTATTAAGTTTTATTATCCTTTTCATTTTCCAATATTTGGATTTTCATGAGCAAAATAATTTTAAGGAATAAGTTTAAGATTATTTAAGCTATTAGCTTCAGCCATAAGTTTTAAGCAGCTCATCTTTTCAGTGCAAATTAAGTTCTATTTACGATCGCACCATACTTTAACTAAATGGAGTTTTATGCTTTCTCCGTCCCTCAGATAAATAATTTTAAGGTTTTATAGTGCAATTTAGTTTAATTTTCTCTTGCACTGTTTTACCTTGCCATTATATACCCTCATGGTTTAAGTTTAAATTTATGCTAAGTCTGTCCATAATTAAGTTTATATTACCATATAAATTAAGTTGAAAAATTCTTTTATTCATGAAGTGCTTTTAAGATGCCTCTATTTGAATGGAACCACCGAGAAGTTCATCTAGAGTACACTTGTAATTAATTCTAACCACCGTTGTTTTAATTATGAGTTTAAGTTAAGTTTCGCTTGTGTTCCCCACCGGTGTGTAAGTTGTTACTTATTGCGTGATTTTAATCAGACCACCGTAGGGTTAAATTCATGCTTTTATGTGCATCTTATTGTACTATTAATGTTCCAGACTAAGTTTGTTATTTTATTTATTTATATTTTCATCACCATCTTTTAAGACTTAAGATTAATAAGAAATGCGTAAGTTGCATTCATTAAGTTGACTAAGCTTTGGCTTTTGTCATTTTTCAGACAGTAGTCTTGAAAGCTACATGAAGACCATTAAGCCCTTTAATGGCATTGACTTTCCTTTATGGAAAAAGAAGGTGCAAGACATTCTCAAGTTTCTGGAGCTTGATTATGTGCTAAATAATGTCAAGCCATTTCCTCCTACTCCTGGCGTTGAGGACTATGATGAGAAAATATATGAGTATCATCTCAAGTTAGAAATATGGAAGAAGGATAACAAGTTTGCCAAAAGAATCATAAAGCGCTCCATCTTAGATGGCATAAGGGGAGCATTTGATGATAATAAGGAAAAGACTGCTTGTGAATTCTTATATTTAATTGAGATAAGTCATAAGCAAGTCTGCACAAGTTTTCTCATCAAAAGGCTAACTACCTCACGTTATGACGGGCAAGGTGGACTACTAAAGCATATCAGCAACATGTGGGACATAGCTCATGAGCTTAAGGCGATTGGATTGGAAGTTTCTGATTCATGTGTAGACCATTTCATTGATGCGTCTTTAAGAGATCTATGAGACAAGGGGAGTGGTTCTTAGCATTAGTTGATGGAAATGAGTTGAAGCCCATATTGTTTAGATTAGTTAGTGGACTCAACATTTTAGCTTGATGATTTTCAATGTACTTTATCGAAACTTTTGTTTCTATATATAATATAAGTATGTTCTTTCTGAGTTCTGAAATTATCTTTTATATCATCAAGTTTTAAGTCATTATTATTTTAAGTAATTCTTTTAAATATGTGAAGTTAAGTGATGAGACCTTGTCGAATATGTGGCACACTCACGTTTAGACCACAAATTCGAAGGGGAGAATGGAATGTCTCATCAGTTTAGAGAAGAGTTTTTGCTCTTGTTATTTAAGAAATGCTCAGAAAATCAGTAATATCATACTTCTCTCCATGATATTTTATTGTCCATAAGTTTCAAGGACAATATATACTCGCTATATCTTATTGCTCAATTAAGAATAAGCTAAAGGGCAACCTTATAATGCGAGATATGATTACCATTGTGATGGGAGTATATACTCCACAAAGACCAATTGTCTCAATAAGTGTGATTTTATTCTTTATTCTGGCCACCGCTGGGTACGGGATAATTTTCACAGGTTCTGTGGTTCTGTTCACTTCTGGCCACCGCTGTTGTGGATTGGTTCCATAGAATCAGAGATGATTGAAGTATGATTGTGTTCATGATACTGGCCACCGCTGTTTTATGAGCATTTATTCATAACCTTGCTTTTCTAGTTCATTTTCTGGTCACCGCTGATGTGGGCTAGTTTTTAGCAAGGAAAGCTGATCAGTGGTATAGTAAATGTCGCGCCAAAAATAAATAAGTTAAGAGCTACCATTGTAAATTATTTTAGATAAATTTATGGGCCGACACATTTAAATATTCTGATTAATTCAGAGTTCAATGGAAGCTCACAAGGAAATGGGGGAGAATAAAATCTTAATGAGATATAGATAAGTTTCTCTATATTGATGATTTAAGATGACATGTATATACATACATACATATGTGATTTTATCATATATATACCGTGCCATCAGTTTTTTTCTCCATTCTTTCCAAATCTGTTGAGGTTTTGCATCAGTTGTCTAACCAAAACAGAGATATATAATATTTAATGATAAGTTAGTTTTGGGCACAAAAGTAAGAGCCTTAGTTATTTTAAGAATTTAATGAAGAGGTCATAAAGGAGTCTGTGAACTTTAAACATAAGTTCTTATCATAGCAATTTTCTGATGGAGTCAAAACAGTAGGCTATAATGAGTCTACAAGTTTTTTGATAGTGATTCCAAAAGAAACTAAGATGCTAGGTTCATAACTCACCATAAGTTTGTATATATCATGGGCAACCATGATTTATTTGTTAAGGTTAAGGTGGATTAATTAATATCCTGATACTCTAAGGTGAATATTTTCTCCGTAAGCTGACAGAAATAAGCATGCATTCCAAGAAAGGGGAAAAGTGTTCATCATATCATAAGATACATCTAGTGACGCTTTCCTAATTTCTGGGGGAGTATGACACTGAGATGGGACCAAAGTGAGTATTGGGATTGTCACTTAAGGGCAAAAGTTGAGAGAAGCTCTGAAGTGACAATATGTGAATGCATATACAGCCATGCCTGTTTTGTTTGCGTGATATAGCAAACATATATCATAAGTATGAAAATTAAGAATAAGATAAATAGGAAGATGTTCCTAAAGCTTCAGATTGAAGCTATATGCTAAGATCTATAAGTTATTGACTTAGCATGACAAGCCGGAATGCTTGACGAAATTTTATAAGTCTAAGTCCAGGGGAGGTCCACTGGAAAAGGTGTTAAAAGATTAATGCACCAAATAACATGCTTATTTAATTAACTAATACTCAGACAAGATTTGTGAGAGTGTGTGGATATAATTGTGCACAGCTTAGTTTTATGTCATTCACTCTTACAGAAATGAGCGATTCTGCAGAAAGCTCTAAAACAAATTAGCATCATTAAAAGTTAGTTTTGTATGGCATGTTTTTAATTCAGCCAGGCATATAAGATATGTTCCGGTATTATTATTATTATTATTAAGTTTACATTGATTATAATCAATGTCGCTGTATTTGATTACAGTATTCCTTTCAAGTAATGACATATTGTTAATGGTGTCAAGCCCATTGATAACTACATTGTTATGTTATGAAAGAAGGGTCCCAGGATCAAGTCATTTATATTGCTAGCAACATGACTGATTGAGGGTTTTATCTCTTATCCTATCTTCGCGAAATTAGTATGGATTTGATGATTAACCTGAAATATGATTCTGGATGAGGCCGAATAAATAAACTCCCAAATAAGTTAATAAGTGTTCTATCAAGGTACTGTAGTGGACTTTGGTTAATGTTGTCCCAGTATGCTGTTACGCTGCTGATGACGCATTCGCCAGGTTTCGCTATGGTATTGAGTGTGAACATAATGTGAACATAAGTTTAAGATTAAGATTAAGATTGTTCGATTAAGTGGGAGATTATTGATCTATGTGTATCCACCTGCACGTAATCAATAAATTCTATATTATAAAGAATAAGCTATTGACCTTCGGTCAAGGGGGAGAATGTTGGAATTATTTTGACCTCGGTCAAGATCTAAAGTGGGACCGAAAGGCCCAATCTGTGTCCAACTAACGCCCCTGTTAGTTGCCTTGATCGAGAGGCAAACTCAGCCCATCTAAGGGTCCGGCCCCAAGCCTACAGCACAATATAACCAAGGGAAATCCTTGGTTTCCCTAATCCACTTGTTAATCACGAGTTGAGCCGTCAGGGTTAACCCTAACCCTGACCTAACCGATCCCTAAGTGTGCTGGAAGGCTGGAAGCTTAGTGCCCTCGATCTACATCGACATCTAGTTGTTCTTCATCGTCTACATCTCGTTAAGGGTTCATCTAGAGGATGAACATGACTGGTAAGTCAATTCCCATCAGATTAAAGGTTTCTAGGCATGATCTATTCTGTACTAGTTGATCCTGTTAAGATGATCATTGATTTGATCTAACAGTGCTCACGGCCCTGGCCCGCACCGGAATCAAGGTGATGGTGATGCTTGACAACGACGAGGTCGCCGCCGCAGCCGCGAACCCGCAGTACGCACTCCGATGGGTGCTGCTTAACGTGGCGGCGCACTACCCCGCCACGCAGATCAACGGCATGGCCGTCGGGAACGAGGTGTTCATGTGGAGGCCGGAGCTGACGCAGCAGCTGGTCCCGGCCATGATCAACGTGCATCAGGAGCTGGCGAGGCTGGGCCTGGCCGGCGCCGTGAAGGTGTCGATGCCGATCGCGTTCACAGCGCTCCGAGACACGTTCCCGCCGTCGTCCGGCAGGTTCGGGGACGAGATCGCGGAGTCGGTGATGAAGCCCATGCTCCGGTTCCTGCATCGAACCGGATCCTACCTCACCATGACCCCGTACCCGTTCTTCGCGTACGCCGAGGAGCCACAGAACATCGAGCTCGCCTACGCGCTGGGGAACTACGAGGCCGGCGTGCCCGACAACAACACCGGGCTCGTCTACCACAGCCTCCTGGACGCGATGAGGGACGCCGCGTACTTTGCCACCGAAAACCTGACCGAACAACTCAACATCAGGTGAGTTTTATTGAAACCTCAAATGTGTCAATCGATTCCCTCCACAACAAATCTTACCTTGTTTCGGCCGTACTGCCCCTGCTCGTCATCCTAGCTAGTTCCATCTGATGGCACACATGGATGACTGAAGTTGATCTTACTTTCAGGCAGCAGATGTTGGGTCATCAAGTATATACGGAGACTGGGTGGTCATCAGGCGAACATGTCCGTCCCAAACCACCACACATCGGCGGGAGGAGTTTGGAGGTCGCCGATGGATTCCAGCCGGCGACGGTAGCCAACGCTCAGGCATACAACAACCACGTGATCAATCGCGTGCTGTCCGGCAAGACGGGCACCCCGCACCGCCGCGACGCTGACATGGACGTCTACATCTTCGCCCTTTTCAACGAGAACCAGAAGGGTGACGGGCCAGACGACGCCGAGCGACACTTCGGCTTGTTCCACCCGAACGGGACGAAGGTGTACGACTTCGACTTCCATGGCGTGCCGACGGAGAGCTGGTGCGTGGCGAACGCCTCGGTCAGTGAGGCGCGGCTGCAGGCGGCGCTGGACTACGTGTGCGGGCACGGCACGGACTGCGGCGCCACCCAGCCCGGTGGGAGGTGCTCCGAGCCCAACACCAGGGTCGGGCACGCTTCGAACGTGTTCAACAGCTACTACCAGCGCAACCACCGTGCCCCGGGGACGTGCGACTTGGGCGGAGCAGCATACGTCGTGTACCAGGCGCCAAGTGAGTTCGTTAATTTACTCGCGCCCTCTCTGTCGTTATCCTCGGCCTTCGTCTGCGCTATCTTGAAATGGCAATGTGATGTCATTTGTTCCCCTGTTTGCTGCAGAGTATGGAAACTGTGTGCTTCCGTCGAAGGCCTCGATCGAAGCAACACCAGCTAAGTCTGAAGGCTATGTAGCCAACTGATCAGTTGTAGGAATAATCATTTCTCCTTTTTGTTTTGCGAAAAAAGTTATAGGGACAATCTATGTGACCTAGCTACGACTTTCAAGAAAAGTTTTATTCTGATGTCATATGTTTACGTAAAATAATGCAAATTGATTTCGGAGAACTATCCTATGCATGTTACTTTCAACTCTCAGAGCAAGGAGTGTAGTATGTTTCACTCTGTAACTGCATCGGCAGAACTCTGGCCATTTGTTCCGGGGAAGGTAAAAAAACAAGAGAACAGCTTCAGAATCTCTGTATGTCAGCAATTTGTTTATAAACAACTTGAGTTTTCGTGGCACTTGTTCTAGCAATGCATCACCTGAGATCGAGTTTTTGCAGCAAGCGAACACCGACAATTATAAATACACACATAACTGGGTGTTCGCTTGCTGCAAAAACTAGACTGCAAAAACAAAAGAAAAAGGAGGCTAGCCTGACCCCCGCAATGCCGCCGCACCGAGACCCACTGCCAGATCTGATACACCATGCATCGCCCACCTGCCTCTGCACCGTCTACAATGCTGGCAAGCCAGATGCACCCGCAACTGCGCGCTAGGCTACATCCGACTAGCACATGCCACTCATCCTGTATCATGGCTACTGTCGTGCCCCCCTTCCTCCCCCTCCACTCTCGGAACGATGTAGCCACTCCGACAACACCTATGGGGAGGAGAAGAACGAGGGTTCATCAATAGCTAGAGAGCACACCGCCACCACGTCGAAAGGAGATTGATTAAGGGAGCGAGAATTCAAACTACATTTTAGGGCTTTGATTTCATTTAATGTGACAGAACATAAGTGGCCCGCCACTGTATTTCAAGCCCTCACCCCCCTCCTCCAGTTGGTGGTATCATGGCCGGGTTGTCTCCGACGATCCTTTTTTTTTTTTGTGAAACACAATATAGATGCAAACGCTCATATCACGCATGCACACTCACTCCTCCAGTTGGTGGTATCATGGCCAGGTTGTCTCCTACTATCCTTTTTTTTTTTGTGAAACACAGTATAGATGCAAACGCACATATCACGCATGCACATTCACTCCTATATATGAACGACTCCGGTTGACTCAGTCAACTGATATTGAGATTCACAAAGTCACCACTCGCTATCGAGGGAGACGTCACCTCCAACTAAAAGAATAATTAATCGTAAATACGAGCACCCGTGTCAATTCTAAGACTTGAATCCGGGTGGGCAGGCTCTACAACTAGAGACCTTACCATTAAGCTACGCTCACTTTGCTACTACAATGGATCCGGTAAATGTTTTTTGTTGCAGTGATGATTACATCTCTTTTATGCTTCTATGGGCTGCCATTCATAACAAATGTGAAGTCTCCTTCACCAAAAAAGACTCCAGCTAGCTAGCTTAGTCACGTGGAATCTTGTGAACTACATAGCATCACAAACTCACTACAGCGGCGGACCGTAACCCACTATAGCGGCGGTTCCGCTGGTCCGCCGCTACGCTTCCATCGCTACAAATCACCTTTGTAGCGGCGGTCCAAAGATTCCGCCGTAAAAATACTATTTGTAGCGGCGGACTATGACATCATCCGCCGCTAAAAATGAATGTCATCTTTAGCGGCGGAGGACCATGCCACTGTCCGCCTCCAAAAATAGCATCTTTAGCGGTGGCCTGTAACATCACCCGCCGCTACTAATGATTTTCAAAAACAAAAAAAAAGGCCGGAGTAGCCGGCTCCGTGTGGACGACGACGGCGACGGCGAGCCGCTGCTCTGCCACGGGTGAGGCCTGCCGCCGCGCCTAGAGGGACTCCGGCCCGGATGCGCCCCCCCGCCACTCCATCTCGGGGGAGCCCTAAACGACCACGCCGTGGCGCCGCACCGCCGCCGGACACGCCGGGCGCTGCTGCTAAACGCATCCTGACGGAGCGCCGCCGCCGCCATGCCGTCCTTGCCGGGGCCGGGCCGTCCTTGCCAGCACCACGCCGAGGGAGCGCCGCCACCACCGCCGCGCTGCCCTTGCTAGCCGAGGGAGCGTCGCTGCTCATGGCGCTGAGCCCAGGCCGGGGGCGCCGCCGCCGCGCCCTGCCGCGCCGCTGCCGGGGTCGCGGCCGCCGCCTCCACGCCCCTCGCCGGCCTGGGAGCCTCCTCCGCCGCTGCCCCGAGCCGAGGTACGTGAGAGAGAGGTGTGTGAGGGAGAGAGAGATAAGGAAGAGAGATACGCGAGGGAGAGAGATCAGGGAGAGAGATACGCGAGGGAGAGAGATCAGGGAGAGAGATACGTGAGAAAGAGGTGGGAGAAGGAGAGGGATCCGGGTGGTTACTTTTCGACCAATGGGAGGCCAGGATTTTGGGAGGTTTGGATTGCTGACGTGGCCATTTGTGCTTTCTTGTTTTCTTTGTGCGTTTATTTTGAGGTATTAAACAATCTCAAATACAAAAGTTGTCAACTACAAAGTTTTAGATTTCGTGAAGGTCTACAAATTTTATTTTAGTAGTTTCTCCATCCGAGGTCGTTTATAAAATTTGAATTTCAAATTTGAGAAATTTAAACTTCAAATGTACTTTTCGTTAGCAAAATTAATTTAAATGAAAAAATGTTGAACTACAAAGTTGTATCCCCTGGATAAGCTTCGCGGCCGGGGGGTCTTCTTAATAGAAGGGACATTTGGCGAACATATGAGGATATACAACTTTTATTTTGGTCATTTGTTCATCCGACATAGTGGTAGTAACATTGCTAAAGAATCTTATATATTTATCCTATAGTTTCATGAAACTATATGATAGATGTAGATTTTATGAACAACTTTGTTATCACTTTATTCAAATCAAGAAATGATCCAAATAAGAGTTGTCTATATTGAGAAGTTACACAACTTGTAGTTCAACACTTTTAATTTGAATTCGTTTAAGGCTTCAAAATATGGTTTGAATTTCTCTTTGCCGAGTGCCACTTAAGTCAAACATTGAAGGGCGTGCTTGGTTCCTTGCCAAGGTTTACCACGCCAACTTGTGGCGACGCCACAGTCTGTGGCGGCTAAAAAGCTCGCCACACCCGCCACAACATGCAAGGAAGAAAAACTACTAGACTTCGTGTGGCGCGCCGTTGTTTCCGCATCAACCAAGCACCTTCCACACTTCTGACACAACTGCCAAAGGTTCGGCGTGGCGTGCTTTGGCTGGCAACCAAGCACGCCCGAAGTCTGCATCACTTGAAACACTTTTCGAACACACATGGGGCATAAATTTGGACACAAGGTTACTTTTATTTTAATGTGAGAAAATATGATGTAACATTAGCAATTGTTATAAAAAAGTCATATGAAAATATTTATCTTAGTGATATAAATTTGAAGAAAACAAGTCATGTGAAAACAAAAAAAAAATATAGCAGTAAACATACAAACTTAAATTCTTACTTGAAAGAGCTTGATTTTAGACGAAAATAGAAAAAAGAATCATCAAATTTGGAGTTCGTATGAGAGAGAAATACCAATTATAAATTTTAATTCCGAATTAAAAAACAAAAGTTGAATTTTGCTGGTGTTCTTCAGGACCTATTTTTAGAGGCGGACCGAAAGATGGTCTGCCGCTAAAAATCTATTTTTAGAGGCGGACCGTAAGATGGTCCGCCTCTAAAAATCAATTTGTAGAGGCGGACCGTCTTACCGACCGCCGCTAAAAATACCCTGTATTTTTAGAGGCGGACCGTAATGTGACCCGCCGCTAAAAATAAAATTGATGACGTCAGCAACCATTTTTAGCGACGGACCACCTTATGGTCCGCAGCTAAAAATGCTGTGACCATTTTTAGAGGCGGATTTTGCTTGAACTGCCGCTAATCTAAAATCGGGTCCGCCGCTATAGTGCCTTTTTGTTGTTGTGCTATCATCTTTCTAGGGATCCACGCCTTGTGTTGTCCTAAAATGAGCCACTAATGCTGAAATGCTGAATTCCTGCCCATTGTCTTCATTGAAACTAAATTCCAGGAGCTCATAATCCTCATCTTCCTTGGAGTGTATTCCCCCGACGTCGCAGCATCACCTTCCTTCACCTTTTCACCATCATCCTGCTTGCCAAAGTTGCCAAGGTCTTTGCTGGATGCATGGCCTGAGTTCTTGGTGTTTACTTCTTTGTTGTCATGCTTTCCTCCCAATTTCGTAGCCCTAGGCAGATGCAGTATTGAGGGATTAACAACTTCTAGTACGAAATCCCTAGCTTTATCCTTGTCCATCCTACTACCAGTCAGATCTGCCATCTTTCGTTCCTCTTCCACATATACCTCATTGAATCAACCCCACACGCGTATCCAGTATCTTGTTGTGCAGTATCACATTACTATGGGCCAAATCTCCCGTATTGAATTGCTTACCGTCCTGGCTACGTACAGACCTCGGGTAGTAGAAAGAGAACACAATGCCTCCCCTTTATCACCCCTAGCCATGAGAACGTGAGCAGAAACAAAGGCAGAGCTACGATCGGAGAGCAGTGTCAGAATTAGCAGATCATCACATTACGATCTAGTAGCCTAGAACATGAAAACGTAACGGCATTAAACGAAATCATTACTTATTATGCCCGAGTTTGAGGTCCTCATCCGTCAGAGCAGGACGGAGCGGCGGTGACGATGTGCGCAACAGCTCAGTGTGGTTGATCACAAGGAGGGTATGGCACCTCCCCTCAGGTCGCCAACAGCACTGGCCAGCAACTGGCGTCTGTCGGTGGCATCAATTCATTCGCTCCAACACCCTCTCGATCTCCATCGGTAGAGGGGAAATATTGGGAAGTGGGTTGGGCTCACGTTGTGTTGGCATGGGTGCCACCCAGGTCCCCATTTATTTGGCGCTGCGCGATTTGGGATCGCAACTGATTTTGGTTGTGCCTCCGATCAAGGTGTTTATTTTTAGGATCACCGGCGTTTTACATTTGGAACGCTCACCATGTTCTGTTAGCCTGATGGTCACCTTTTTCGCAACAAGCAGTAGTAAACCATGTCAAAAGAGAAATGGGAGATAGCCGGGAGATGATCGGAATCGAGAAATCTCCCCTCAAAATCGTAACCACCAGGAAGCCCTAGCGCAGGTTACGTGGTGTAACTTTCTCAATTGTAAATTAAAGTAAGCACTTACTAAGTATCTCTAGCTAGTCTACCCTCCTTTGTTGATCTTGTAGTCTGAGGTTTCTTCCCCTCTGTATGGCTGCTACTCTTTGTCAAGCTTGCCTACTGGAGGCCACCAAAAGGAAATGTCTGGCTGTATTTCGTTGCATTAATTGCAAATAACATTAGGCAAAATTGTCTGGAGCACACTTACAAAGTGCATCTTCGTCGCCTCCAACGTACTTATCAAAACCAAATTCGTGACTATGATTTCGTGGTTATTTTGCGAACACGCAAAAGCGTGTCAGAATTTATAGAAGAAGAAGGGTGCAAAGAGGCACCAGATAGTTACAACGGTTCACGACAAGGCCAGGATCTGGCCGATCAGGATGCTTTGTTTATGTTACATTGCTATATCTATAACCGCAACCTGATCTCTAACTGGATTATCGCTAGCTACGCCCTGCATATTATGCTCATTCCACAGCTGGCCCAATCGCTTGGCTCCGGCGTATGTCCATAGTCGTGCCTCCTCTTTACAACGTGCATATATGGCACCCACTGTTGCTAGTTCTCCTTCAAATACCCTGGCGTTTCTTTCCTTCCAGATTAGCCACATCATAAGCACGAACAAGGAGTCGAAGCCTCGTCTCTGTTGCTGCGATATGCTTCTTCGCCACTGCCGCCATCCATGTTGCCAGGTGTTGGTGTTCGGCCTCGATGGCAGGTTTAGATCTTGTGCGATATGCTGCCAGACCTGCCGCGTAAAAGAGCAGAGCCAGAATAGGTGTTGGTGTCCTTCCTGCTCCCGGCCACATAGGGGACATTGAATGTGTGAATCCATATTGCGTCTCCTCATCCTGTCCGCAGTCCAGAGGCGACCATGTAAAGCCAGCCATACATGGTGACGAACTCTTGGGGGAGCCCAACTCTTCCATAGGATCCTTGCACATGGCATTTTCCTCTTGTCTTCGAAGAAGGACAGATATGCGGATTTTGCTGTATAGGTTCCGGATGTTTCTTTGGTCCATATCCATCGATCTTGAGTATTTTGCTGCAAGTTGAAGCTATCGAGTTGGTCTCTCAGTTGGATGTATTCCCACATTACTTGGGTTGTCAGGGCTCCAGTTATGTCCTGCATCCAACGTCGATCAGGGAGGCCTTCTGAGACTTTCCTAGTTTGCTGCACCTTGGGATCGACGGCCTGGGTCAGTGCTGGGAATGCATCAATTATGGACGTGCCATTGAACCACTTGTCAGTCCAAAATAGTGCCCGGGCGCCGTCGCCAAGCTGTACTACCGTCGCATCACGAAATAGCTTGATCACTGTTGGCTCGAACTGCGTCGCAAGTTGGCGCCAACATGTGTCCTCCGTGAATTGCAACCAGAGCCATCTAACACGAAGTGCATAACCCATGAGTTTTAGATTAATGATGCCAAGGCCTCCATAAATATTTGGTTGGCAAACTGTGATCCATGCAACCCGGCACTGCGAGCCATGAGCCGAATCTGTTCCAGTCCATAAGAATGCTCTGCTTTTCTTGTCAATAAGGTCAATTGCCCAACCTGGTAGGATCAACACCATGGATAGGTATATTGGGATTGCAGTGAGGACCGATTTGACCAACGCTTCACGTCCACTCGGATGTAAGAGCTTTCCTTTCCAAGTTGGAATACGCCTCGCGACCTTGTCGATGACTGGCTGGATGAATGCTTTCGGAATGCGTTTCACCGACAAAGGAAGGCCCAAGTATTTGCAGGGGAAATGGGTCACCTGACACGGTAGGATTGCAGTAGCACTCGCGATGTCCTCATCTGTACACCTGATAGGTGTTATGGAGCATTTGTCGAAGTTGGTTCTGAGGCCTGAAGCTCCACCGAAAGAGAGTAAGATAGCTCTGATTGTTAACAGCTCCACCGGCAACATGTTCAGGAAGATGATAACGTCGTCGGCGTAGAGTGATGCCCGGTGTTTTATTTCATGATTCCTTAGTGGCTTCAGTAGCTGGTCCTCGGCTGCTTTCTCGATCATGCGGTTTAAGACCTCCATAACAAGGATAAAGAGCATGGGAGAAAGAGGATCCCCCTGGCGCAACCCTCTCTGATGAGTGATTGAGAGTCCAGGTACCCCATTCAGCATTATGCGAGATGACGAGTTGGCCAAAATTAAGGAGATCCACTCACGCCACTTTGAGCTGAATCCCATATGCGCAAGTACTTCGAGGAGAAAGGGCCATGAAACGGTGTCAAAGGCCTTAGTTATATCCAGCTTCAGTAATATGCTTGAGTGTTTTTTCCTATATAACTTCTTTGCTGCAAGACGAACATAGTTGAAATTATCTAGGATTGATCGGGACTTGATGAAAGCACTCTGATTATGTGACACCAGGCTCTGTAGGTGTGGGGCTAGCCTATTAGCAAGCAGCTTGGAAAATATTTTTCCAAAACCATGAATAAGGCTTATGGGCCTGTAATCAGCGATGTCCACAGCCTCGTCCTTCTTAGCCAATAGAACAACTAGCGCTGTGTTCAGGAATTGGAAGCCACGACTGTCCATTGTTGACAGCTTGTTCAGTGCGTCAATAACCTCCTTTTTTATTATGGACCAAGCTGATTTAAAGAAAGCTCCAGTGAATCCGTCTGGCCCAGGTGACTTGTCTGGGGGCATATCCTTTACTACTGTCCACACCTCCTCCTCTGAGAATGGACTGTCCAAATGACCAAGATCAACAGAGGGCAGGCCCAAGGCAGACAAATTGAGTGTGTGTGAGCGCTGTGTTGCTGTGCCTATCATTTGATCATAGTACTGAAACAACAGCTCTGCTTTGTCGTCGTGGGAGAATGCCACTTGATCATTGTATCGTAGCTTGGCAATAGAATTCTTACGACGCCGGTGCCTTGCTTGAATTTGGAAGAACCTTGTATTCGCATCACCTTCCGAGAGCCATGTCACTCTGGACCTTTGCCTTGCTATCGTTCTCTCTAATGAGGCCAGCCCAAGACACTTTAGTTTGAGATCCCTTCTGAACCATTGCTCTAACGGCGTCAACTGTCTTTCTTCCTGAGCTGCATCAAAACGAAACACTAAAACTCCTTGGCCATAGACAGCTGTAGCCGGACGCTGCCCACCGAATTTTGGCTCCACTTTTGCAAAGCTTTTGCCGTGTTGGAGAGAAGCCAGTCAAGCTTGCATAGAGGAAGCATGTTTTCCGGCGGTATCCATGCCTCCTGTACGGTCTGCAAGTAGCCATCCATGCGCAACCAGAAATTCTCAAAGCGGAACCTGTGATACTTTGGAGTGGCTAAGTTGGTGGTGAGGACAATTGGGCAGTGATCCGACATGGAGGAGCTTGAGGCTTGTAGGAAGCAATTTGGGAAAATGTCATCCCAAGAGACGGTGCAGAAGAGACGATCAAGTCGAACCATTGTTGGGTTAGTCGTTTCGTTACTCCAAGTGAATCGCCTCCCGTGGAGGTCCACCTCCTTCAACATCAGGTCATCTAAGCAGCGGCGAAAGCGCCTCATCCACCTGTAGTCAAGATTGGAGTTGTTCTTGTCTTGAGCTTGGTAAATCAGATTGAAGTCTCCCATTACTGCCCATGGATCCTGATGTGATTGCCTTATGCTTCTGATTTCATCGAGGAAATCAAGTTTATCTTCGTCAGATTGCGGCCCGTACACTGTCGTTAGGCGCCATGGGACGGAGGCCGCAGCGGATTGCATACAGGAAGTGATTGTGTATGATCTGATATCAACCTCTGAAACGGACCAAATATCCCTGCGCCATGCTAACAGAATACCGCCCCTTGTTTGTGTGGCTGGGAGATACGCGTAGTCGAAGTCGACTCCGAGCATTTGCATTATAATTCGATTGGTGATTACACTTAGTTTTGTTTCACTAAGGCACACCAAGGATGCATGTTCGGAGTGGACTGCGTCACGCACAACATTACGACGCGCCGCCAAGTTTAGGCCGCGCACATTCCACACAAGAATGTTTTCCGACGGAAAATCCATCGCAAAACCAACCGACAACCAATACAACACCGGCTTAAGTCCGGCCTACCTGGCACTGATCGGCCAGCAACTCGGATTGCATTGCCTCCGAAGTGACTCCTTTCGTGAAGAGCTCGGCCAAAGCAATTATGTGGCGCTGTGAAAGTGGCTGCTTGAAGAGTTCGTCGAAGGCTGAGCAGGTGTCAGGTGAAGGTACTTCATCTTGCTTTATGAGCCCGAGCTTCTGCATGATCCGTCGCTGTGCTCTTTTGATTGAATTCTGTGGCAGAATTTTCTCTTTTTTTGCTAGCCTCTTGCTGCGCCTCGGCAGTGTGCCCGAACCGGAACACCTCCTGGCTAGCCTGATGGGTGCGCGACGTTTGGGGCCACCAGCAGCTAGGATCGGCTGATTTAGGGGCGTCTGGTAGGTCTGGATGAAGTCGCTAATCCTCTCATGATGATCCTCTTGTGAGCTGGGCTGGGAGCCATCATTAGCTTGGCTGCGTACAACATCATGCATGTCGGGCTGAATATCTGCTGTAGACGGTGGGTGATGATAGGCCTCTGCATTTTCTTTCGGCCCATGCATGGAAGTCTCCCGAACCCCATCCGTGTTCAAACTGCTCCCCCTTACATTCAATGCAGGGTTGGAGGCACGAAGCAACGGAAATACCAGCTCTTCGAGCATTGGGTCCTCACCGCGTGGTATGGGCAGTTGACGTGCAACCAGCTGGATGTCAGCGCAGGGGTCAGCTTCACTTTGCTTTCGGCGGGTCAGCAACCTCGGAGTCCGCTCTTGCTCTTGTGGCTGAGCAGCTAGGCCATGACCTTTCGGCGTTGTAGCAGCCTTGACACGAACTTGTGCTTCACTTGTTGGATGGCCCACAGTCTTCAATGCAACATTCCTTTCCAACGGTCGATCAGCCTCCCTGCCGGACGCCGCCGGCGAGACCGGCGCGCGAACGGAAGCCGCCATCGCGGACGCCTCAGCAGTTGGCCTCCTCTTTTCACCAGGAATGAAACCGTTGTAGAGGTCGCCGGAGGCTCGCCGGAGCTCACTGGACGCCGGAGCGTCGGAGCAGTCAACGGCTGCGCCTTCTACGGCTTCCCTCTCGGACGTCGGCGGAGCGTCCTCGGTCGGCACGTGACGCTCCCGGCAAAACCGACCACGTGCTCGGCGACGGCGCTTGGGGTTTCGCGGCGGCGAGTCGTCGTCGTCACTAGACGCCCCTGACGGCGGGGTGGGCGGCGGGGAGCACGTCGGGGAGTCCGGGGTAAGCCGGACTAGCAGCCTTCTGACACGAATATTCACTGTGTACTTGAGGGTCCGACGACCCAGCTCGAATGGAGTTTCCGCGTCCGCCGGCTCCGGGATGACGAGGGTCCTTGACTCAGGAATGAACTCAGGCCGTGCTGTCCTTGCGTCCACCCGGAACACAGTGAGATCTCGGCGGGCGGCCGTTTCTGGGTCGACGCTTTCGATGGTGCAGAATGGCCGCAGCAAATCAGCCGCTGTTGTGTACTCCCAGGCATGCATGGGGATGCCTTCCAACTCGATCTGCACCTTGTGGTAAAGTGTACTGTGCTCAGCATTGGCCAGACGACTCCATGGCTTGAGGACGAGCTTGAAATTTGGTGTGTGGACCATGCGGTCTCCCTTGAGGACCGATAGGAAGGTGCCATGATCCGGGAGCTTGAGTAAGAAATCCTCGGGAGGAGCCACCCGGTGAATCTCAAGACTCCTGTCGTCGATGTCGAACTTGGCCGCTATCGCCTGCAGTGCATCTTGTGGCGAAACAGCCGGTCGAGTGCCGACCACTTGAACGAACACCGCCAGACATGTAAGCTCGGCCTCGCGTTGCTCTATGTCGCTTGTCCGATCAATGAAGCAGAAGTCCGGGAAATTTTCCCGGCCGCAGCCTGGTGACGGTGGGCGAGATGGCGACGAAGGCCGGCCGCGGTCGGAGGGTGTGGGGGAGCCATCGTCGCCACGCCGCACAACATGTCTTCGTCTCTGGCCTCCACCCCGGCGACCACGTCTCCGTCTGCGCCGGCTTCGTTGCGGTTGCTCCGCGTCGGGTTTCGGCCCCGTCCCCGTCGCCTCCCGGATACCCGACCTCTGCGGTGCTTGTCATGGAGCCGTCGTGGCCGCGCCCGCGCCCGCCGGCTTGCCACTGCATCGGCTCGGCGCCGCCATGGATAGACGCGGCCAGCTGCACTCAAAGGAACGATGGCCCGGTGTACAGCAGCGCAGACAGCGGGTTGGCTCACGGCAGCTCGCCTTGCGATGGCTCTTTTCCAGACAGTTGAAGCATCGACCGAGCATGGCGGCTGGGACCTGTACCCGTCGCACATGCTGGGACGCTTCCCGTCGGCGGCTGCGCCTGCTCCGTACCACGCGCCAGCCGTCGACATCCGGCGCAGCATCCTGGACCCGATGGATCTCGGAGCGCAGCCGGATGCGGGCCGGCAGCGGCGGCTGCGGAGAGGGCTGCCGGGGCCGCGGCTCGCCGTTGTGCCGCTGTGGACTGTTGTCTTGCCGGCCACACAGCGCGTCCCGGTAGGAAGCACGGACCGGGGCGGACTGCTCTGGGGATGGGGTGTCTTGCCAGCGTTGGTGCTTGGTGCGGCCAACGGAGGGGTAGAAGGGAGTAGCGAACGGAGAGAGGGGTGGGGACGGGGACGCGGAGCCGGAGTGGCCGCCGGCGGAGGGCTAGCAGGCTTGTTGGTGGGCGCCGGGGCCGGGGCGACGGCCGGCGAGAGGGTGGTGGATGGGAGGGAGAGAACGCTCTCATCTCAGACAGTCGGTCTGCAGACTACTGTAGGTGTCGATACCATGAATCAAGAGCGATTTCGTGGTTATTGTTTGGGACACACATTAAAGATGAAATAATTATATTCAATTATCTCAATATATACAATGCATTAAAACTTAAAATTTTACACAAAGATCCATTGTGATATTCTCTATCAATGTACTTTTTGGTCATGTTCTCTGTGGTTCTAATCATTAATCGCATCTCTTAGATGTCTTAGCCCGGAGCTTTAATCATTTCCTCTTTTCTAAATAAAATAATAAATGGGGTAGGTTAACCGTTTCAGACCCACGTCGAGTGGTCTCAGTTTGGTTTTCATTCTCGTTTCGCGTAAAAGAGCTACTCTAGTTATTACTGCATTTTCAGCTTGATTTTTAGGTTGGTCATCATCTACCTAAACTTTCTATATGGGACTGAACCCATGCACTAGCACCAAGTGCTCAGCTACCTTTGTTTGGCCAAATTTCATTGGGTCAGGGCTTCACATCCTCCTCCCTTTAGAACTTGATGTTCTCGTTAAGCAGCGGACCAATTTACCCCAAAGGGACAGATGTACACGATCGTCTCTCTTGGCCACGTGTCCGTACACCCAACACTGGCATACATCACACATGTCCAGTTAGCAGCCGTACATACCATGTCGTGACACGCACGTGCCAGGCGTATGCACCCGTGTCCCTGTGCCCGTACGTGACCATATCCCTTCACAACCGAAAGGTACGTCTGTGAAGCCACTAGAGAGTCGGCTCTGATACCACTTGTAATTTCTCATGCCTAAAATATGGTTCCAGACTCGCTCGGACGTCGAGCGGTCTTACCTCAGAGAAATAATTCTTACGCTTTCGTCATCGCTTCATGTAAAAAGGTTAACCTGGTTATTACTACTGCATTTTCAGGTTGGGTTTTTAAGTTGGTCATACTCTACCTAGACTTTCCATACGAGACTAAACCTTTGCACACAGCTGCCTTTTTTTTGCCGAATTTCATTGGGCTGGGGCTTCGCAGGCAGCCCATTTCCAACCGTTGGCCAGAGAAAAAAATTATTGTATCTGGTTGTTAAGACAAATTGAGATGCATGGTGACAATGAATCTTTCTCAGTGGTTACAAGCATTAAGAATGGTTCATCCTAATCTTCCCCACTGAGTTGACAAAGTTGTATGGGGTCGTTCACACATAAATAAAGCCCAACAACAAAAATGAGCTGAAAACGCTAGCTTCGCTAGCTTCTCCGACTGTGACTGTTAACTAATCGCTGCGAGACAAAAAGATTAACCAAACGAGACAGCATCATTCAATTATTACTACATACTAGTATCAGATGGCCTGCATGGACTTGATCGAGCAGGTTCGGAGTCAACTCTCGGTGGGCAACAGGAAGGTGCCGGTTTAGATGTGGCATATACGGGCACATGACAAAGCCGGTTTTTGCAAAGTTCCTGGGCACAAGACAATGAATGGTAGTTCCTGGTCGTAGTCACTGCTGTTTGTGCTTCCAATCTTTGACGAGCCAACAAACCTTTTTGTCGTTTTCCTTTTGGGATCCTAACTTTGTCGTTGAGAAAGGAATATTTTGTCCTGTACATTTTTTTATTTCATTGAGTTACGTCAAACTCTCATGGAAATGTCAATTTTTAAGTGAGTCAAGTATTGGACCGTCACAAAATTGTGGCACTCACTAAACATCCAGTTTTTTGTTGTGATATGTACGTATTTAAAACTCACTAAACACATAATTATTGCCGTATCTAGACACTTGAATCCTATGGAAGATATAGAAAAGTTCATACATAAAGTGAAGTCCGCGTAAGGTCGAATGTGTGGTTAGATTTCACGTGGAAGTTGTTTCATATATAAGTGTTTTTTCCCTTTGTTTACAGGAGTCACTCAGGTTCACCTATAAAATTAGAATGCTGAAAAATATAGATATACTAGTATGGCTACCTACGCATTTGCACAGCTAGACTTATTATACTATTTAAAATATTTTTATATTATTTTAGAAGTTTAAAATAGTTTATTGATATTATTTATTTTATACTTTATATTTATAAAATAGTAGAAAATAGACTGAAGAATTTTTTTCCCGTCCCTCAATTTCAGCGTGAGATGACTCATCCTTATCTTGGAACGTATCTTATCTAACAATGTATTTGATTTTATTTTAGAAGTGAGGTCGGTTCAACGTGACATGCTAAACATCTAACGTATGTCATGGTAGGAAAAAGAACGATAAATCTTTTGAAAAAATGTGTCATGCTAGAAATAAGAAATATGCCATGCTAGTTAGACATATCAGATGTATTTAGAAATCAGGATTAAATGTTTATTAGGTCTTCATAATGGCATGGTGGGTAAATTAATTAAAAATAAGAATTAGAAATAATTTTAAGTATTTTTTATAATCTGAATTTAGTTTTTTGGACTTACAATGGCATGGAGGGTAATTTAGAAATATGTGTGAAGGGTATTTTTGGCTATTTTCGTTATTCCGAATATAACTATTTTTTTTACTCATAATGGCATGGTGGGTAATTTAGAGAGAAGTCTAAGGGTATTTTGACTATTTTTATTATTCTGAATTTAGCTATTTTATAAATATTTTTAGGGGGTTTTTGTTAATTATTTTATAATTGCAATGGTGGGTAATTTTCTCTTCTTATTTTCTCGGATTAGCGTGAGAATTTCTAGCATTTTAGAGCGAACGTGGTGGCTCCTCTTCGTTGTCAAATATATATATAATAATAGATTTAAATATGATGCAGTACGATGATGAGATGGGCATAATGGTACGTACACAGCTATTTTTTAACCATTATGCCCATCTGATGTACACAGCATAATGGGCATAATGGTACGTATTATATTGGAGGCTCCATTAATTTATTATTGTTATCAGGAGCATCCAATATAATATACTGCTATAGTTGGATTATTGATAGTAGCTGTGTACGTAATATGCGTGGTCAATTAAGCTGCTAGTTCATTTGATTTTCCTATTTGAAACGGGTATAAAGTATTCACATGCGACCAAGCAAAATTAAAGTACCGGCTGTTGCCGTCTTGACGCAAGCGATGATTGTACAAGTGAACCGTATAAAATGTATATTATAGCATCAGCAAGGCAATAGTAAACCTTCAAGTGCACGGGCTTCACCTTCGCCATTGAAACTCACCTTTGTCTCGCTCTCTCGGCCCCTCGGTGCTGCAGGGAGCATGGCGCTGACACGCCTCCTCGTTGTCCTCCTTGGCACCACGGTTCCTCTACTCTTCTTCTCCCCTTCAGGTAATCCTCAAAAAGCGAGAGTTTTACTGTCCAAAATAATGGCCATTAGTTGCTCAAAACTAATGGCCATTAGTTGGAGGGTAGCTTTGTAATTGCACATCAATTAAAAGAATTTACGTTTTACATTATCGAAAACAGTTATCTGTACATGAGAAATGATGATTGGCGGCGGCGGGGTCGAAATGAAATAGACTACGAACCCTAACAAGTGATTGACCCTATGTCCAATAATAGTGATCAAATTAGTACTGAATAAATGAACACAAAAATTTATTGGATAGTTAATCTGATTTCATTTATGAAAACAAAATTACTTATTATAATCTAACTATTCTTTCCTATATTGCCCTTACTAATGGCCATTAGTAGAGAATTGTTGATATTAAATCTGGACCGTCGGATCTAACTAATGGCCATTAGTTTTGAGCAACTAATGGTCATTATTTTGGACAGTAAAACTCCTCCAAAAAGCTTGCTGTTCTGGATGCGATGTTTAGTGCTAATTAACTAGGTAACTGGTTTAGTTCGGTTCAGTTCAGTTCTAATTAGCTACTGTTTCTTATGTACATTGCAGAAGCGAGACAGGTGGGAGTGAGCTACGGCAGGATAGCCAGCGACCTTCCGAAGCCCGCATCGGTGGTGAATCTACTGAAGCAGAACGGCATCACCATGGTGAGGCTGTACGACGCAAACGCAGAGGTGCTCAAGGCCCTGGCCAACACCAGCATCAAGGTACTGGTGATGCTGCCGAACGAGAACCTGACGGCGGCGGCCACGAACCAGTCCTACGCGCAGCAGTGGGTGCGGGACAACGTGAAGGCCTACTACCCGCCACGCAGATCAACGGTGTGGCCGTCGGGAGCGAGGTGTTCGTGTTGAAGCTGGTCCCGGCCATGAACAACGTGCAGGCGGCGCTGGCGCAGCTGGGCCTCGCTGCCGTCGTGAAGGTGTCCACGCCGATCGCGTTCGCCGCGCTCCGAGATACATTCCCGCCATCGTCCGGCAGGTTCCGGGACGAAATCGTGCAGTCGGCAGGTTCCGGGACGAAATCGTGCAGTCGGGGACGAAATCGTGCAGTCGGTGCAGCGGACAGGATCCTACCTCACGATGAACCCCTACCCGTTCTTCGCGTACGCCAATGATCCAGGAAATATTCCCCTCGACTACGCGCTGGGGAACTACAAGCCCGGCGTGGTCGACAAGAACACCGGGCTCGTTTACCACAGCCTACTGGACGCGATGATGGACGCCACGTACTTTGCCATGGAAGACTTGACGAAACAACTTAACATTAGGTGAGTTGCATTGAAACCTCGAATGTATTAGGCCCGTTTGGGTCTATGGAAGGTGGGAGCTAAACTTTAGACTTTAACCCAACTATCGTATATTAATTCACTCTAGTCACCCAATCCTAGTTTAAGTAGACTAAAGTCAGGATAAGAGATTTCTAAACACCAAATTACGCTTACATTTTTGACTCTATAGTTGGTTCTCAAAAAGCCTAACTTTGCTAACTGCTAGTTGCAAAACTCTAGCTCTAAATCCAAATAAGCATGGACTACTACTAATACAAAAGGACCCTTTAGTGACGGGACTTTCGGCCTTCTATGGCGGACAAAAGCGTCAGCCACTGCGCTTCCGCCACTGCTAGCTGCAAAGAGCAGTGACTCACTCTTTGGATTTCTATTTCTCTTTCATCCGTGCTGCATTGCTGGTCCTCCTAATTCGTGTTATTTTTCCACCTGATGGCATATATGGATGGCTGAAGTTGATTTTTCTTTCAGACAGCCGAACCCAGCAATTGCAATACAATGGACGGAGACTGGGTGGTCAACAGGTGGAGTGATTACACACGGGAAACCACTACACAGCGGCGGGAGGAGTTTGGAGGCCGGGAATGGATTCCAGGAGGCGACGGTAGCCAACGCCCAGGCATACAACAACCAAGTGATCAATCGCGTGCTGTCCGGAAAGACGGGCACCCCGCACCGCCCCGACGCCGACATGGACGTGTACATCTTCGCCCTCTTCAACGAGAACCAGAAGGGCGCCGGACCGGGCGACGTCGAGCAGCACTTCGGACTGTTCTACCCGAACGGGACCAAAGTGTACGAGTTCGACTTCCATGGCGCGACGACGGAGAGCTGGTGCGTGGCGAACGCCTCGGTCGGTGAAGAGAAGCTACAGGCGGCGCTGGACTACGCGTGCAGGCACGGCGCGAACTGTGGCGCTATCCAGCCCGGCGGGAAGTGCTTCGAGGCCATCCAGCACGGCGCGGTCGGGCACGCTTCGTACGTGTTCAACAGCTACTACCAGCGCAACCACCGTGCTCCGGGGACGTGCGGCTTCGCTGGAGCAGCGTACGTCGTCTACCACGCGCCAAGTGAGTTAATTCTCTCGTCCTTAATTAGTTTGTTGTCTCGGTAGTCACGCTCTCTTATTATTATCGTCGGCTCTTGTATTCGGTATCGCCAAATTGTAAACTTACTGTTTTTTGTTCCAATGTTAACAGCAGAGTACCCGTACTGCGTCCTTCCATCGGAGGACTGGATCGAGGAAACAGCAGCCAAGTCTGAAGGCTACGCAGCCTTCTGATCAGTTATAAATCCATGTGGATATCTAGCTACTTCCATGAAAAATATATATATATGCTTACAGAATTAGATGACACAAATTAAATGTAGTGGTCAACCAGTTAATGGCTTCTGGTGTCTGGTGAAGAATGGTGGCTACGCATCCGGACCAAAGGGAGAACTGCCCTACGCATCCGGACTCTCAGGGCAAGGACTGTAAAAATAACACTATCTGTAATTGCATCGCCAAGAGCTGCGGCCTTATCGTGGACAAAGGAAAGAACAAGAGGATAGCTTCAGAATCTCTATATCTACAAACAATTGTTTCATGCCACTACTTGTTAATAACACGTCACTTTGGAAAGCGATAACTGTGAAACGTCCTAGCAACATACGACCTTGTTTCAGTTTTTTCAGGATTTTTGTCTATGGGACACTCAAAAAACATAGTTTTGTCTGAGTCACCTTTACTTTCTAATTTCCTCCCTGACAGTGGCAAATTATGGCATTTGTCTGCAGTTCTGGTTATGTATCATATGCATAGCATCTTCTGTGCACCTGGACAAGCTTGTCCAGATATAGAAGATGCTTTGAATCTGAATACTAAAAACATAGTCATAACTGTATATATTATAAAAGGGAGGGAGTATATGTAAGTCTAACTTGAAACATTGACAAAATAATATTACGGTCGTTGGCACTTGGCATGTACTGGTGCCACCTCTAGTGGATTGAACAATCATGTTTTCGCGAACGTTACTATTTTAGAACAAGATATGAATGATACGGCTGCCTAACCTTTTATATCTCAAAATAAGTTTAGTACCAACTTGCACATTTCAAAATCATTTTAACCATCTGTATTCTATGAGCTCGCTATTCACAAATTTATGATTTATCTAGGGTACGGCTCTGTTACTGTAAGCCCATTCACAGAGATGCCCTGTTCCAAGATCAAACTAGACCGGTCATATAAGCTGCTTGGCCCATCTGACCGTGAAACCGAAGGCGATCCTCTAGCGAAGAAGAACGCAGGCTCCTCTGGCAGCTGGAGCTCCATGCCATCCCTGGTCAACATAAACACGATAACCGATATGTCAGGCCGGTCATCAGGGTCCACCTGGACACACAGCAAACCGACATGGATGCACCGCAACGCCTGGCTTCGAGCGTATCCATCCAACGACTGGTCCAGCATCTGCGATATTGACCCTTTCGTCCAGTGATCCCAGACCTGTAAAAAGTCATCCGGCGCTAGGTTAAGGCTCTGTTTGAATCCACCTCCTAAACTTTTAGCTGGCTAATTTTAATCAGTTAGGATCCAAACACAACCTCCTAAAATGTACTAAACTTTTAGCCTACCCCCTCTTAAACTTTTAGCCCTAGTCACCTCAAAGCTACTAAATCGACTGAACATGTAAAAAAGACAAGAAACACATTAAGAGCAACTCCAAGAGACTAGGCAAAACATGTTTTTTTCTTTAAATATGGCTAATACTATTGAAAATATCTCTCCAACAGTCTCTCCAAATCCATCTTAAAATAGCCAACTCTCCATTCCACATTTCTAGCGAGCTATATTTAGCTAGGCATATGGACTCTCTATTCCTTCTTCCCGTGGGCCCTTGATGGTTTAGAGAGTCTGTTGGGTTACTCTAGCTTTTTTAGGTGTGTTTTATTTTAGAGACTAGCTAAAATCAAAGAGTTTAGAATATATTTTATCTAAGCTCTTGGAGTTGCTCTAAAAAGGCAAGGAAAGTCTAAAATCCAGAAACATTAGTCAAGGATCCAAACAAGTACCTCCTAAAATTAGTTGGGTAAAAAAATTTAGCTGGCTAATGTTTTAGTTGGCTAATTTTAGCCGGCTAAAGGATCCAAACAAGGCCTAATTCTTCGCTGAAAAGGGAGATGCGGAGTGAAGCGAACCCAACCGGCCGGCACTTACATCGCTCAGGAGGTTCACGGTGCTGTAATCGTCGGAGCCGCAGTTGCTTCTCCTCATCACGATCTCAAGGACCAACACTCCGAAGCTGAAGATGTCGACCTTGGGCGACACGAGCCCGTGCATCGCGTACTCTGGTGCCATGTAGCCGCTGCAGAGGATGGGAGGAAAGAGAAAGTCAGTTATGTTGTTTGGAAAGACACGCGTTCTGTGCGGCGCGCCATGGCCGTTCATGAACTCAAGCTTGGCTTACAATGTCCCGACCACTCTGGCTGTCTGAGTAAGGGTGTGGCCTTCTCCAACAGCCTCGCCAGCCCAAAGTCTGCGATCTTGGGTTCCATATCGTCGTCGAGAAGAATGTTGTTCGCCTTCAGGTCTCGGTGGATGATCCTCGTGCTCGAGTCCTCATGGAGATACAATATCCCCTTGGCAATTCCAAGAATGATGTTGTATTGTTGCTTCCATTGAAGTGCATGTCCCGTACTCGTATCTGTTGTGATCCAATGTTCAGCTCATATTTAGGAATTTGGTGAAAGGTAAATCCACAGTACTTTTTTTTTTCAAAGTCAGACATTACAGTATTAATACAGCATAACACCCTACTATCATATTGACCACTGAAAAGGATAAGAAAATAATGCAGACTGTCTCTATAATATTGTATCTCTCTAACCTATTATTATTTTGCAAAGATCTGCAACCTGATTTTCAACTGATACTGCATTGTGCAGCCAACTTAAGTGATTATTCTTTCTTTTTTATGTACTTTGAGTAATCAATGATGTTCCTCATCAGTGTCACTATATAATCGAGGGCATTCTGCATAGAGCTTAAAACTCTCCTCTAGGGACTCATGAAATGCAAAGCAGTGGAAATTATATTTAAAATGACTTATGACCTGGGTTATGTTACCGAAGAGGTGAATGGGGAGGAAAATACCGAATAGAAAGCTGTCGAGGCTCCCATTCTTGATGTATTCATAAACGAGGAGTGTTTCATTCTTATGCGAGCAATACCCCAGTAACCTAACAAGGTTCTTGTGCTGAAGCTTTGCCAGTACCTGGATCTCATTGTGTAGCTGATGCAATGCATGCCCGGTTCTTCCTAAAAGTGTCTTCACTGCTATCTCTTCACCATCAGAGAGTATCCCCTGCAATAGAAACAGATTGTCCTTCAGAATGCACAATATACCGTACTTTCTTTTCCGACCGAGTCCTCTCTGAATTCTTACCTTGTATACAGTGCCAAAACCACCTTCTCCAAGTTTATACTTCTCCGAGAAGTTTTCAGTTGCTTCTTGCAATGTCATCAAATCAAAGACCGTGCATTGCGGGTTCCCTATTTTCTTCGCTGCTGGAGCCATACCACAAGAATTGTGTAAGGAAAGAAAAAAGAGCAAATCAGGATCGGGAAAAAGACCAGATTGCTACTCACGGTGATCCTTCTTTGTCGCCTTAATCCTTCGTCTGAAGCGAAGATAGAAAAAGACTGAAAAAATCAACATTAACACAACAGAACCCGCCGAGACTCCAGCTGCAATCCCTTTCCTTCCTGCATACACCCAAACATGAATATCATGAAGTACATCAGTGAAGTTGCAACATTGTGAGAAATTCAGGATTGTATAGTTCAGTATTTGAGCATTCAGAAGGGCTATTTTGCAGCACAGTATTTGATTATTAGAGGAAAACAAGAATTGAGTGTACTATTACCTGCTCCAGATTTTGGAGTAGCAGGTGAAAGCGTGGCCGCTGGCAGTGGTTCCGGCGGCGAGGCAAGCTGCAGCATCGTCCGGCCCTCGTAGACCGGCGACAACACGCTGTACCTGAGCACGCACCACACCACCGCACCTACGTTGCTCAGGGGCCGGTTGTTCATGTGCTCCGCCATAATTGCCGTCTGGATGTACCCCAGGCAGCCCCGACACTGGTCCGGCGTCAGAAGCGGCACGCACTGTGCCAGCCCATAGATCTTGGGATTGAAGGCCATCTCCGCCGTGGTGAAGTACTTCCTCGTCGAGTTGGTCGCGGCCACCGTGCTGTTGATCATGGCGGTGAAGATCCCCGTCACGGCGGCGCTGAACCAGGCATCGGAGGCGTTGACGCTCCCCTGGGCCGTGTCATACTTAGGACTGGTAAGAAGAGAGGTTCACAGATCTGTAATCCGGAAGAAATCGATGCACAAAAAGCAGGAAATTTTCCGGAGCTGATATCATAAGACATACAACAGTTCCTGGATGATCCACTGGTCCGGTGCGAGGAAGTCGATGAACTGCCTGTCGGCGAATTGGAGGTTGCAGACATCCCGGATGATGGTGGCGCCCTTATCGAGGGGGCAGGCCTGCTGCGCGTCCTGGAACGCCGCTTGGACGCAGGAGGCGCAGGTGGACGCGTTCGTGTCGCCGCGGCAGAGCGCCAGGCCGGTTGCCTGCACGGGAGCCACGCCGACGGTGGCGTTGGCGAAGCCCGCCGGCGAGGCGGAGGCGTTGACCGGGAGCATCGCGGCGAGGCGGTTCAGGAGCGTCTCGAACGTGCTGTTGGCCGTGTAGGTGGTGGTGGGGTCCTGGTCGCAGGTTGGTTCCACGGCGGTCCGCCGGCCGCAGCAGCAGCAGCAGCAGCGCGAGAGCGACGACGGCGACGGCATAGCGGCCGGCGAGCATCGCCCGTGGGCCGGGGGGCAGAGGAGGGGTTGTTTACTACCTTTTGTTCGCCAGGGCACAGTTTCCTTTTCTTGGCGTTATTTTAGTCAGCACACAGTCAGAACCATGGACGACGAGGAGGATTAAAATCTGGTACCCGGATACCCGGGTTCCCTAATTGTGAGCCACTCGTTTCGTGGGCCAGCGAGCTGTTCCGGTCCCAGTGCTGCCAGGACGAAACTGAAATGCGTCCCGTCGTAGCTCGGGTTATACAAGTAGAGCAAGTAGAGCAAGTACTACCTCCGTCTCATAATAGTTGTCGTCGTTGACTTTTGATCATCATGTTTGACCGTTCGTCTTATTCAAATTTTTTTCAAAGATTAAAACAAATATGTCATGATTAAACTAATACTGATGAAAAAACATGTGATGAAGAAATAATTAATGTTTGCACAAAAATTCAAATAAGACGAATTGTCAAACATGACAATCAAAAGTCAACAGCGACAACTATTTTGAGACGGAGATAGTATTAACTTGTCTTACCGACAAGGCACCAGACCACTGACGAGACAAGATGCCCAACAACGCGCCCATCATGGCAGAACAAGAAATGATGCGGGCCCACACGCAGTAGTAGCAAATTGATCACGCGACGGTCGTCACTGCAAGCAACAAAGATGCCTTTTTCCTCCCTTTCTCTCTCATCCTGGAACATAGAATATGATTTAGCTTGTCGGTAAGACAATTATTGGGCTTGCTCGTACCCGTATGGCATACGAATTAAATTTGGTGGACCAAACCGGAACTCTCTGGAACCAGGGAACCGACATAATAATGTTTGTTTTGGCACCACCGACTTCGTGAGAGTAGAAAATGATTATTTCCAGAAGGCCATTCCAGGTTCCATGTCGATTGGGAGATGCCGGAAGGCGACGAAGGAACTGTGCGCTTCTCTCTCTCTCTCTCCTCTTGGATCCCCACTCTCCTCCCTCCGGCCAGATCGAGGGACATTGCCGGAGATGGAACCGGCTCGCCTGAGGTGGCCTGACCTCGCTGGAGCCCACCGAGGGAACAAGCGCGTCCATGTGCGACCTCACGGGGTCGAGGTCCGGCGCGCACGTACCAGGCTAGAGGCGGTGCCTGGGTCGAGTCGGCGGCGACCACAAATAGGAGCTCGTCCTTGACGGGTCCGTCTTGTCCGTCGAGCTGCAGCCGGATCGGAATGGACCGAGCTCGCATCGATGAGGTCATGTCCTAGATCTGGACCTTCCTTGCCGGGGCCGGAGGGGGCAGGCCAACGGCGGCCCGATCTACCCGGATGTACGCCGGATCCGTGAAAAGTTGAGACAACGGCGGACAAATCTGGCCGTAGCTCCAACTACCTCGACGGCGGCGGGCTCCTTCGACGACGGCGGGCTCCGGTACTCAGCTGCTGGTGTGGTGTGCGCCCCCCCTCCCACCAGGCCAGCCTGCTGGGCTGCGAGTCCGCGCCGTCGCCGCGTGGGTGGCGTCACCGCGACACGAGTGTCATCCTGGCGGCTCCTGCCTCCACGGAGATGCATGGCATTTTTAAAAATTTATGCTTGCATGATGGGTTCAGTGGTGCGGTGCCGCCATATTTTCACATGATGGGTTCATTGCCGCCAATTAGAATTTTGAAAACCGCCTGATCTAGCTTGGATTGCTTGGGTCGTTGTGAACTGTAACGCACTAGAAGATGCATGTGCTTAAACTGTTTGGAAATATTGAGAAGGTCTGTTCTTCAATCTTTTTTCATTTGGAGTACAGATTCAATGTTTTGGGATTTTTTGTGTGGAGTATTGAGATCTCTGAACTTTGTGGAGTACAGGAAATGTGTAACACCCCGGCCCAGGGCTTAATAGGATTGATAGAATACTCATATCAACAAGTTGCAACTTCTTTTCCGGAAGCTCATCTCGAAAGAACTCCGAGGTTAAGCGTGCTTGGCCTGGAGCAATTTCGGGATGGGTGACCGACCGGGAAGTTTGTCCCGGGTGCGCATGAGTGAGGACAAAGTGCGCAGAAAAGACTTGTGTTGGTCTGGGAGGACATTCTTGACATCCTAGAGAGCTGCTAGGCGTACGGGGTTCCGGCCTGTGGGGACGGCGAGGGGGCGGGTCGGGACCGGTTCCGGCCTGTGGGGACGGCGAGGGGGCGGGTCGGGACGTTACAATTGGTATCAGAGCCGACTCTCGCGGTTTCACGGGCGCGTGTGCAGGACACACGGACGTGGCCAAGAGGGAACGTTCCTAGCCTGGGGTTGACTGACGAGGACGTCGGTCTTCTAAGGGGGTGAGAATGTAACACCCCGGCCCAGGGCTTAATAGGATTGATAGAATACTCATATCAACAAGTTGCAACTTCTTTTCCGGAAGCTCATCTCGAAAGAACTCCGAGGTTAAGCGTGCTTGGCCTGGAGCAATTCCGGGATGGGTGACCGACCGGGAAGTTTGTCCCGGGTGCGCATGAGTGAGGATAAAGTGCGCAGAAAAGACTTGTGTTGGTCTGGGAGGACATTCTTGACATCCTAGAGAGCTGCTAGGCGTACAGGGTTCCGGCCTGTGGGGACGGCGAGGGGGCGGGTCGGGACGTTACAAAATGGGCACTTTTCACATTTGTACCTTTTGTGTTCTCTTCTCAGTTATTTGAGACTGACTTAGTGGTCAAAGTTTTGCTTCTTTTGTTTCATTTTTCTTGAAGTATAGGAACCAACCACCAGAACGAGCAGACGTCCAACAACCAACCACCACTAACCCGCATTTAATTCCCATGCAATTAAAAAATGAAACCGCCTCATCCACCGGGTGGTCCATCAGCATTAAATCCACTGAAAAACTGGACAGGACACAGGCTCCCCGGTCAGAAATACGAGCGAAAAAAAAATCGCCTCTGGGAGAAATACATATGGCAGGCGCGAATCTCCAAACGAACGAATGGTTCAGGATCCGGCAACCCCGGTTTCCGGGAACCACTTCCATTTTCCGGACGACGAGTCAAAAAATGTTCCGCGGAGTTGGATAAGAGGACGTTGGATTTTCGCTGCACAAAATTGACTAAGACGAGTCAAAAAATGTTCGGCGGAGTTGGATAAGGAAGATCGGTTTCTCGGCGCCAAACTGCTTGTAGCCTTTGACTAAGGGGAGACTATGGTGTCTTTGGATGATTGTGTTAGGGTGGATGGTTTGGGGCCGCCACTCTTCAAACAGTGTTTGCTTCAAAGTCACCGCGACCGGGAAAAAAAACTCTCTCTCACTCGATCTACACTTCTACATTGAACATTGGATTGAAGACCTGTTGCTAAAAACTTATCTTCAACCCACCGCCCCCCCCCCCCCCCCCCCCCCCCCCCCCCCCTTCGCTTTCTCGGCCACGCTCATTGCCTTACCCCGCCCCCTCCCCCGCGCGCCTCCTCCGGTTGTCTCCAACGGCAGCCGCTGGGTTCGTGGCTTCTCCTCCTGTTGCGCTTACCTAACACCGTCGAGCTCTCCCCCCGCTCCAACCCTGTCCAACCGCCATATCCCACCGCCCGCAAGTGACCTCCACCGTCTCGCCCGCCACCTCCGCTAGGCTGGCCTGCCTCCCCCAAGCTCCTCTTCTATGTCCAGTGACCATGGATAACCCAGCAGCCCCGAAACCCTAAAGCTTCTTCCCTAACTCTTGTGAAGTTCATCGTCGACGAAGGGTTTCCATTTTTCAGTTAGTTGTTGTAAAGTAAATCTAAACTAGATGGCTACCGCGCATTTGTGCGGCTAGACTCATTATACATTTAAAATATTTTGATATTATTGTAAAAAATTTAACATAGTTTAAATTATTTATTTTATACTCTATATTTATAAAATAGTGGAAACAGATTGAATAATTTCTCACCATCCCTCAATTGAAATGTGAGATGAGTCATAATTTATTTTGGATTGTGTCTTAGCTAACCTATTTTATTTGATTTATAACTAGCTTAATCCAATTATAGGATCCAACCAATCTAATAGGAGTATAGCATTTGGTGTTCCTCTATACAACTTCCAGGTTACAAATAGCATATAAAAACCAACATTGTGACAAGTGACAACTGCTAGCAAGGTATCAATTAGCATTCTATCAAGTCATTTTTTGCAATCATGCATTCAGCTGGTCTTGTTCTTGCACCTCTTCGCAGAATGAGTTGAATATGAGACAGCGAAGATGGTTAGAATTGATCAAAGATTATGATCTAGAGATTCATTACCATCCTGGTAAAGCAAATGTTGTGGATGCCTTGAGCAGAAAGGGCTATTGCAGCAGTCTCGTCACTAGAGAGCGATTGCCTGAGTTACATGAATTACTGGAAAAGCTGAGATTGGAAGCGCAAGGTATCTGTGAACTCATAGTGAGCAGGTAAATATGGTGTAAGTGTGTTAGAATAACAGATGAATCACGGGTACTACGATATGAACTCATCATATTTAAGTTATATATATATATATATATATATATATATATATATTATATATATATATATATAGTGTAGGTATAATCTGTAGCTAGCCACATAATACCTTATTGTGCAGCCAGGTCGCCCACCCGTCCTAGGGGGCGCTCCGCGGCTCCGCCCCGTCCACCAGCCGAACCAAGATTCATTCCGTCGTCCCACCTGCCGCCCGTCCATTCCAGCCGTCTTCTTCGAGCCGATCTGCTAGCCACGATGAGCGGTTCTCCCGAAAAATGTGGCCGGACGCCTTCCCGGCGGAGGAGCTTCATGAACGGCAACTGAACTGAAGGGTGTCATCCATCCAGATGCCTCCCCGACGGCAATGGAATCGACTTCCTCGCTGTCTAAGCACGCCCACAGACGCCGCATTCATCGCTGCGATCAGACGGGAGAATCGGCCGCCACGGCGCGCATCGACGCACTACAAGGAGCAACCGTCCCAATTCAATCGAGGAGGCACATGCTGTGGGTGTTCATGCCTCTGGATCTTGACGAGTTTACATATGGGTATCAATTTGTCGTGAATCGCAACGGAGATTTTTATTTCTTGATGGTCTTTCATCCCTATTTGTTTTGTATGCGCATTTGCTTAACGTCCTCGTGGGCTCTTAACAATATCCTGGGCACAGACGATGGTAGATCTGCAATTATCGCTTCCGTTGATTGCACTGACGATGGTTGATCTGCAATTATCACTGCCTATGATTTGCGTCACTTTTTGATCCATGTGATTAGGTGGTCGTTTGTTCCTAAAGCTCGTCCTGTTAGTTGCTTGATTGCACGTCAGGTGCTCGGGCAAATGCCATTGCAATGTCATGCAGCGCCTCATACACAAGAAACTTATGAATTATCCAGTGGTAGCTTAACTACTCAAACAGAGCACTCTCGCTGATGTTGGACTCGCTATCAACAACGCGCCGTTGCCCATCCTTGCCACCCATCTTCGTCCTGTCCACCTCCTGGACCTGGAGTTCGCCACCAAATGTATGGAAGACAGTCAAGACACAGCAGAGGCACCTTTCAGATCCGGGGATGTCTTATTGATCTTCAATGGATTTGCGTTTTTTTTTAGTTAAAAGATTCGGTGGTCATTTCTTCCTACAAGCCTACCCGTGAGCTCATGCTTAACTTGCGCGTCAGGTACAAAGTCCCAGGTTGGTGCTTCAAAAGTCACTGTCTAAATAGCAGGAAAAGAACTTCTATTTTCTGTAAGATTACAATTTGCACTAAAACTGAGAATTTACAACTCAAACTGACTCAAATTCACGCTAGTCAATTAGTTGCCTCCAATCAACAATTGAGATGCAGACCTCTCAAATCAAACAAATGAAATCACGAGAATAACCCAGAAAATGTTATCATTGTAAGGCCCTGTTTGGATGTGTGGTATTTTTGGAGTTTTAGTTAGATACCACGGTTTTCCGAAAATACCATGGTTTACAAAACTTTGAGGCGTTTGGATATGGTAAATACGGCAGTTTTAGAAACTGCACTTTCCTTGAAACCACGGTATTTTTGGAGTATCCAAAAATCCACTCCCGACTTCTTTTTTTAAAAACCGAGGAGCCGAAGCAGCGCCCTTTCCTTCCGATCTCTTTCGTTATCTTCTACTCTGCTACCACATCGCCATAGCCATGGAGAAAGAAAGGCATGGCCATGGTTGAAGAAAGGGTTCGTCCAATTCCGTCTCCAGTTCAATTCAATCCACATCGCCATAGCCAAGGAAAGGTGCGTGATCCACAACCATATCTCCAGTTCAATTTGATATCTTGTGATGGTTGCGTAGATTGAATCCAATTGCAAGATCGCCATGGATGCATCTCCTCTTCTTTTCCCTTCCTCACGTTACCTTGGGATGGCAGCGATGATATGGAGGAGTCAGGGATGAGGGAGTTGTGTTTTGGCGGCGGCAGGGCAAATTCTTGTGCAGATTAGGTATAATCTCCATTGAGGTGCTGATGGTGGAGAGTTAGGCGGTAGGTTTGTGCATTAAAAAAGATAGGAGAAGATTATCTGGCAGCTAGATTGATGATTAGAAATAGCACACGGTGGCTTCTCTGTATCGTTCAGGCCAATGGCACTATTTTTTACTTTACCTTTTACCACGATCAGAAGCGCAAGGTTCCAATAATCCCATTATGTGATGTCATGAGTAGTTCCTTATACTGACAAGAAGTGTAAAAATGTGAACCAGTTACATTTTGTATCGCTCAAGAATTGCAGCCTGCTGCCTGCCAATCTCGAATGCATTTGACCAATATGTGAAAGATGAACTTTCCATCGTCCAATCTTTGCATCTTCTTAAGATTATGTTTACATCTATTTGATACTATAGCAGCGTTAAGAATCTCTAATTGACCTATTTGAATATTTTAACGGCTAATTCGCACAACAACTACTTTTTAAATTAAATACTGTACCGCAATCCATGAAGTGCCAAACACGTCTTGGTTTTTCTTGAAACCACAAAATACAGTAGTTTCATAAACTCTGGTATTTCTTTCTACAACTCAAAAAAACTGTGGTTTTCGAATACTATGGTTTTTGAAAATCAACACATCCAAACAGGGCCAAGGTGTACAGACATCAAGATACAAACGAAGCACACTGATAGAAAACTAGATAAAAATACATTCACATCTGGAATCATTTTTGTTATGCCTATATGCCTGCCTTAACACATTGTCACATCTGGACAGGTCCAATAGTGAAGCTTAGATCTTTACTCTTAATTACAGAAAAAGTTCACATATGGACATTGTCACAAAAAGGAACCATACTGTTCAGTACTCTTAATTACTATGTCCAAGGGTGAGAAGTATCAGACTATCAGGTACAAGTGCCAGGTTGCTGCTGCATTTACAGGAGCTTTAAAAGTCACTCTAAATTACAGGAAAAGAACTTCTATCTTGATTGTAATGGATGTAATGGTAGATGAACAACATACACAAGCACCCTGATACAAAACTGGATAAAAATATATTTACAACTGGAATCATTTAATGCTATGCCTAAATGCCTGCCTCAAAGCCATCAGTTAGCTTCTTCTTAGTTCAGTGACAGCTCTATGACCAATACACCAACCCAAATGGCCGCATGCTTCCATTCCTGTTGGTTGCTATCAAATGAGAGCGTGGATCTTAGCCCATCATTTTCACATGAGACCCAGCTACCTGAAATAGTCATAATAGGAACAAAAATAAATACACAGCAATTTCACATTTCTAAAATTAAGGAATCAACAATGAGCTTCCTATCTGTAAATAGAAACAACACATTATATGCTAGTTGAAGACAAAAAAAACACAGATCAAAAGGTTTCATTGACACCCTATCAGTCAAGATTTGAAAGAGACACTATGCTAGAAACCATCTACTATGCAGCACATACTGATTTTAAAGCTGCCGAACTAGAAATCTCCAGCATGTCAAAGACAGTACAGCCAGTGAGGTAAGAAGTTTTACACCCTTCGACTCCTCTTAGCATGCAGCTTACAGAAGCAAATAGCATTCTACATTCTCGACCTGCACATCTTGCCCAAAATTAGCCCAGGACAAGGTAGCTATAGTTGTACGGTACCTGGATATATGGATTAATTAAAGATGCCAACGAAAATAATTAATTATATTATATATACATCCCTGGTAAGATATAACAACAGATTTACAACACAGCAGCGTTGATTATCGATACAGATCGCTAGGCAACACTTTTTATTCATCATTAAGACACCAGGGAATTTTAATTTGAGCGAAACATTTGATGGTTCCATTAAATATTGTAAGATACTAAAAGATTTGTAGAAGTAGGCTCACACGAATGTATGGACATATGAATTGTAGTATCACCGCACATACAGTGATACTAATCGAGCTAGAATAGGTTAGCACATACAGAATTAATTAGCATTTCTTGGTGTACGGTCGACTTTACTTACATATAGATCTATAAAGAAGATTTAGGATGAAGCAGTATAGTGCAAATCCAGGAGCAGACAACCACATAAAACTGAGAACACAACAAGGTAGTAATATCATATATTCCGGCCGGAGATGCATATTTCGGAATATGTGACATCGAAGCCACCGCCACTGTGAGCCATCATACATATCTTAAGATCAGCAGATGTGATATCGCAATAAATTAATGTCTTCAATGGTGGGAAAAAATAATCATTATTAAGCAGCAGAAATCAAATGGATCAGAACTTTTTTCAACCATTAAGAAGCATGTATGCGAAACAAAGGATGGGTCACTGAATAAAACATCCATGCCTGTTTACTAGCTAATACATAAGCGAGTGGATCCTTCCCACAATTCACCCAGGAGGCCTTATGACCCGGAATCAGTCATATCAATGATAATGAACAATCATAATGCATACATTTCATATCTGAAGATCATTATCAAATTCTTCAGAAAAAACTGGATCTCGGGGATCGTCGACGGAAAAGAGAAAAAAAAACCGAGAGATTACCTTCCTCTGATCTGCGTCACAAGGTTCTCGCAGGCTGCAGATGCCACAGAATTCCGAAATCTCTTCTCCAGATCAGCATACATCAAGAAACAAACTACAATGCAAGATTGTTCTTGTCGTAGATCTCTATGAGAAAGAGGCATGCCCCTGTAGAAAATCACATCCTGCTAGATCCTCAAATAGGCAGTCTGCATCGATTTGGGGAAGTTGGTGGTCAATCCATCAGACAATAAATTGAATCCGAGGTTGATGCACATCTTACCTAAAAAGCTCTAAAAATCCATTCATCCATGAAATAATTCTGGTAAAAACTAATCTCTCATTCATCCATGAATGAAAACACACTGACACGGCAAATGTAGAAGAACCTAGCAGCGTGTCCAGTATTATGTAACAAACAAATTGCATATGGCAGTTGAGGGATGCACAAATCAATACCCAATGATCATGAATTTCGGGATTAGGGAAGATTTTGGGGCGCACAGACCTCAGATCCATCGATTTAATGGCGGATTTAAACTGGAATTGGGGAAGAAATTGGGGCGCAGAGGCCTCCAATTCACTAAATTACCAGGAAAATAAAAAACGAGTAGGGGAAGCAAATCGGGAGACCACTGGAGTTGCTCATCTGAGTGTGAATCCCGAAAGGCTTCTCAGTAGTGCGGATTCAACGGGGACAGCCGCCAGACACCGAAGCAACCACCGGAAAATAACCTGGAGAGACAAACACGGTGAGGGGAACCAAATTGTAAGATGGAACAGGAGCGACGCTGGCGATGGATTGGTGCGTGAGCTTACCGGCGAGCGACGGAATCCTGAAACCAATGGAGGATTTCGATGGGAAGACGAAGAAGAAGCGGTTCCTGGGCAGCACAGGGAGCTCGTCCTCGAGAACGTGGGATCGGAACGGTTTGGAGGGAGGGGAGGGGAGGGGGTCCCGCGGTGGGGAGGGGGGCGTGGCTGGGCGGGGGCACCGGTCCGAGCGGGACCGGACTGGCGCGGGGCGGGGCATGGTCCGAGCGGGACCGGACTGGCGCGGGAGGGGTTGGTCGGCCTGCGTAGTTTTGGTTCGGGTTGGGTCCGGGCCGTCCGGCTACAGAATTTGGTATTTGGCCCGGCTAATATCAACGCATATATCAGTTTTATATATATATATATAGGTACACTATATAACTCTGCCAGCCCACCTGCGTGAGCCCACCTCTGCAACCAAGACCGAACCAACCAGGAAAAAACCACGCCCCAGAAAAAAAACCAGACCCACGCATCCATTTGGAAGATATTAAGTGGAGTTAATATTTTCTTAATTAGCCACTAATGACTGTTGATTAATTATGGGTCTATTAATAGGCCTGGAACGGAGGTGATTTTTCCAATCGAGGCAATTGCCCATCCCGGCAATTTTGGCTTGGAGGTGCTGCTGCTTCGTCCCGGACGGCGGCACCGGCAGCTGCTTCGTTCCCGTCAGCGGCGGCGGTAGTTGCCGCGTTCCCAACAGCGGCTTCCAAGGTACGCATCCATTCTTTTTACACTGGGCGTGTTCGGCAGCCGAAAAAGTAGCCGGCTGCTGCTGCTGCTGCTGCTACAGTCAACGCATTGCTACAGTAACCGAATCCTCCGCTACAACAAAAAAAACTACAACTACACTGCATCCTCCAATCGAACAGGCTGACTGTTGTCTCTAGCAAGCACTCTTCATTTGTTTTACCCTGCCCGGCGGATCTTGACTTTTCTCCCCTCTCCCACGTCTCTAGCAGGTGCCTTGCAAGTTGCAACCAAATAATCACGGTGGCCGATCCATTTTTTTGGCAGATCAAAAGCCCATTGTTCTTGCGTATGGATTAGGCGTCTGCACCAGAAAGGCACGTGTATCTTGTCTATCTATGTTTCAGTGCCTTGTTCTTGCATGTTGTTTTTGCTTCGTACACTGGAACGAATAAATCCCGAATCTGCTTGTCTCTCTGTATGTGAGATCCGACCATCGCATATTGAGAATCAAGGCTTCATTTTCTCTGGATTTTGCGCTTATGATGGATACAAGGAATGGCCTATGCGGCAGGGTCGGAGAAGCCCATGATGCTGGTAATTGCCAGCACAACGAGAGGTGCGAGATTCACATCTATTGATTCATTGATGTATCGCATCTGCAGCTCGGATGGAGGTCACAGGCTTCAGGGTTTGAACCATGAAGGTACGTATATCTTGCCCTGTTCATGTTTTATTGCCCCTGTTCTTGCTGGAACAAAGAAATCCAAGTTTTCTTTGTTTCTGTGTCTTGTGTGTGTGGTACGACCATGTCAATTCTAACATTTTAATTTTGGTTGCAACTCCAGATTCAATTCCAACTTCAGGGTCTTGATCCTTTTTGGTGTAGGCTAGAGATTGGGATTCAACTCCGTGGACATTTGCGTTTGGCACGATGGGAGCAATGGTGAGGATCCAAGAGGCAGCGAGTGGCGGTGGTGGGGCTCCCGTCACTGGACCTGTATCTGTGCATTCAGCCATACCCTTTGTAGCTATGCGTTACGCTAGCTGTAAGAACCCCAAGTTTGTAAAATGCTTGAACCAAATGTAATCATTTGACTTCTCAAAGGATGAGGCAATGTACTATATATTTTCCCGTTTCTGGGCAGATGACTGATTTTTACATTGGTATTTTTGTTATCTCCAATGCAAGTTTTTATACTCCAACAAGCATATTTTATTTGAAAATGGGCTATAATTTCACATTCATCATCTCCAAAATTTTATATTTCAGTACACTAATTTTTTATGTCCTAGGAGTGCAATTTTTATGACCTACACGTGATGCTGAGATTTATGCTTTAACGTGATATTTTTTATGACTTATATCTATCAATTTATGCTTCAACAGGGAATTGAACTGAGTTATGCCGATTAAAAGCATGATGATTGCTGAATATTGCCATGCAGGTTAGCAGCATCTCACTTAAATTGATTGCTCGCTCATGCAATTCTACTTGGTTACTGCTAATAATCAGTTTATGTAGGATATCGACCTTGTGCCTGACAGCATAGGACTGGACAACATAAATAATGAACAGTGTGAAAGAACTGAAACCATTCGACCCTGATATAAATTGCAAAATGGAGAGCCAAAACGAGCTGGAGTCAAGAAGTAGAGAAGCAGTCTTCCATTCAAATATATGATTCAAGGCACACCTGCTCAAGCGTCTCGATAGTTTGTATTATAGAAGTGCGTTCACAACAATAATACACGAAAGGAATGTACTTGTTTTTGTGATCTGACTATGTAACATTTTACTATGACACTCGTTGTAAAGACTAATTTGTTCCAACTGTAAATGCTCCATTATATTTGCCATCAGAATGATTGACCATGTGGATTGTGCATGTTTTTGCTCTGTGATCATAATTGTTAGATATCTTGATCAACCACACTCTCCACGAAAACTTTGTGATCACACTTTCTTTAATTTGTTTTTGTGACTACACTATTTGCATTTTACGATCATAAGCAATGAAGAATGGATTTAAATGGAATCTCTTATGACTCAAACTGTTCCAATATATATGCTTAAGAACTGTTCCAATATATAAACTTAAGAACGGAAGTAATGTTTGAGAGCAATATATTTCATTAGTTTAATTCAAGTTCACGGACAAGCATCTCTTTTCTTTTTCAAGATTTTGTGATCAGACCTTATTTGTTTTTATGATCTTACACTCAAATTTTATGATAAAAAATCAATGACGTGCTATTTGGAGTTCCTTAAGAAAATAAATCTCATCCTTTTGTGATGAGCTCTGAAGTTTTTATGATTACCCGCACTATTACAAAAACCAATAATAAAAGCTAACTACGCTGAAGTTTTTATATACAAGTTTTTATGCTGAAACTATTCAGGTTTTTATGATTCAACCATGGTTGGAAAATATGTTTTATTTAGCTGGAATGAAAAAGCATATGTAAATTACAAAATAATTTGTGATGTTTTCAGCTGTGTGGAGTGATCACAATTCTCCAATAGAACTGCTTTGTGATGTGAACATTCTTGTGAGCAAATACATGGTCAATCCAGTAGGACGTTGATTGCAAAGTTGGAATTATGCAAGGATATGTTGGATCTTGAAAGTCAACCTGGCCGGGATTAACTCAATCTTGAGATGATAGATAAGAGGTTGAATGCTCTGGATCCTCCAATCAAAAATACTAGTGGGTCCCAATAGTTTTGTCTACAATTGTTTGAAAATATTTGTACGTCCTTCCTTTAATTGTTTGAAAATATTTTTAGCTCGATGACAAACAAAAAGTCTCATGAAGAATTTTATGATCACATTTTGATTGTTTTGCAATCCTATTAGTTAAAATTTATGATCATATTATTTCACAGATAGGTTTTGAGTTCAACTTGTTGCTAAATGTTAAAGCCAGGTCCTTTTCCTATGCTCCCAATTTCTAAACCAACTAGTACATTTTACGATCACAATGATTGACTATTAAATCGGGGACTCGTTTCTGACACAAACATGCACCTTTGAAGTGGAGGGAAGAGTTGAATGCTGAGCCTGCGGTTCAAAAGAATAACACTAGGAGGGGTGTGAAATAAAAATCTATTTACTATTGCCAAACACATATGAATTTCGTTGTTTCGGATTGAAAAATGTACAACTCGTTCATATTTTTTTATTTGCAATTAGATTCACTCATGTTTTAAATTCTAGATGTTCTATAATCACGGATATACCTCTCACCCCAAGACGCAATGATTCACTCATGTTTATATTACGTTCACAGATGTACTTCTCACCACAAGGTTCTACAATGCTCCCATCAAATCATTCTCAATTTTACACTCTCAATGTCCTAAAATTCACCCCAGCTACTTTGTGTATTTTAAGAATTGATGTGCCTACAAATTAGTCCCAAAATCTCCTCTTACGCGATTGTAAATATTCAACTGTTTGGGTTCTTCTACATAACTACGAGTTCAAATGAGCTCAATTTTGCGGTTAAAATATTTATGTTTCATGCACACGTCATCGTCCCAAAAGGAGCTCGCAGATTTCTCGAAACATTTTACTAGCTAGAATACGAACGAACCTGCCATCATCAGAACCTTTTGCGGCTGGCCATTCCAAATATTTTAATACTTTCCAATTTGCGGCTGAGCATTCCAATTTACCTCAGCGTGGAGCAATTAACTGACAGCCTAGCAGCTTCAAAAAAAATATGGCGTCTACTGGAAATACATATGAATTTTCACTCTCTCGGATTGAAAAATTTACAATTCGTTCATATGTTTTTTTTTTTTTGCAATTAGATTCACTCATGTTTTACACTCACAAATGTACCTCTCACCCAATGATGAAACTAGATTCACTCATGTTTATATTACGTTCACAGATAGGTTCTAAATGCTAACCATAAAATCTTCTCGATTCTACACTATCAATGTCGTAAAATTCACCCCAGCTACTTGTATATTTTTTATGAACTGATGTGCTGGCAAATTAGTCCCAAATCTCCTTTTACGTAGTTGTAAATATCCAACTGTTTGGGTTCTTCAACAGAAATACGATTTCAAATGAACTCAGATTTCCGCTCGAATCTACTCAGATTTTGCGCTCAAAATATTATGCTTCGTGCACATGCCATCATCCCAAAAAAGCTTGCAGATTTCTCCAGATTTTTTAAGATACTAGCTAGAATACAAATGACTGCTATCAGAACTTTTGCGGCTGGGCATTCCAAATATTATAATACTTTCCAATTGGTGGTTGGGCATTCCAATTTGCGTCAATGTGGCTCAATTAACTCCAATAGCCGACAGCCTGGCAGCTTTAAAAACAGTGCCGCAGATTGGAAACCAGGAGGAAAAAACGGCGCGGCAAACCGGAAACCAGCAGAAAAAAAAAACCAGGCTCACGAACCAACCAACTGGTTGACGCTTGGCCCACCTATATAGGTCCGGGTGTGAAATATATCACACCCAGGGAGTGAATTAGCGCTGCCCTATATATATATACATATATATATATATATATATATATATATATATATATATATATACATACATATAGTGAACTACTATTCTATAGCCAATCATAGAATAACTTATTCTGTGGCCACTTTTTATCGTAATTTATGACCTTCGTGTATAGTGATTTACGATATTTTGATACGTGATTTACTACACTTTT